>CM070682.1:14576459-14977050 GCA_036346265.1 Melocanna baccifera | reverse complement strand
TTTAATGAGTTGCTACCGATTTCAAGTGATTTTGCTACCCCTCTCGCTGGGTTGCCACTCGATTTCTAACGAGTCGTTATCCCTCTTCTCAGTGAGTTACTAGTCAATTCCCAGTGAGTTGGAACCTCCTTCTCAACAAGTTATTAGTCAAGTGATAGTCCCATTATTGAGGTAGCATCAATGAGGTGCTATCTCCTTCTTAGTGATCCATGTATGGTAGTATACGAGTTGTTATTAATCTCAGTATTGGGGCTACTATTCATTTATGGTGTGCATTGTTGATTTATTAGTTGCTACTTGCTGTTACGTACTTCGTTAGCCATGGGTGCCCACATTGCATCGTCAAGTTGGATGGGCAAATTGCTGCTGATTTTGGCCTTGGTTGCGCAGCGAGGATGAAAGCGTGCCAAGGAATTTGTCGATCTTGGCGTTGGTGCTACGTGCTAGGAACTTCACGCAAATGGACAGTTTCATGCTATGAAAGCGACACGCATGCACAAACAGAGGGGTACATGCGCTAGAGTGAAGCACATGCACATGCATGATGTGTTAGCATAGGCTGACTAAGGTTTTGATTCAGTTGTTCCGAGGAATGCATACAGGAATAAAGCTGTTGGGATATAGGGTAGGCAACACTAGCGTGAATTAAAATTTTGTACCACGTAAACTAAGAAGCTATATGAGTAAAATATCATGGATCATAACCACTAGATGTGCAGTATAGCGAAAGAAGAGTTGAAGCAGCTCGATTCAAAATAACACGCTCCTATGTAATGGAAGTAATCAATCAAACAACATTTTGATTAGTGTCTTTGGAAGACGATCGTCCCCAAGCAATAGCCGATCCCTATGAACCAATCATCTCCTCCTTGTGATCATCCTGATCAATACTGCAGTCATAGCAGCGCCTCTATTGAAATCCACACATCTGGCGATGGAACATGGTGCATTGGTGTGCTAGCACCAACGCACACGGTAGGGCCTGTGAACGGTGGTGGTTAGGGTTTAGATGGGTGTGTTAATCACACACAACCCTCAGCCCATGCATCTCTTTATATAGACTCTGACTAGATCCACATCTAACACAAATAGAGATCGTACCCTACTCGAAAAGCCTTTGTTCGGATTCTTGTCCAATACGTATCGAGATTGTATCTTACTCAGAGTCTATTATCTGGACCTTTACTGTTCTAACCCGTTAAGTGTACAACCCAGTAGGTTTATGTATACTTTGCTATCACTTGGAAACACTATTTCGATCACTAGTTAGAAGCGATCCTTAGTAGGACATATCGACCCTAAACATACACAAAGATCAATCTGGATAAATGTTATACAATATGATTTGTAATCTGGTTCTAGTCACTCACGATCAGCTCATAGCTCTTTATGGCTAGATCGTATATGATCACGACCAGTTCACATCCCTATACAACTAGATTGTAGACTAGTCTGTGATATATCCAATAAGCTCACGACCAGTTAGTATCTCCATACGACCGTATCCATCCAATCAGACCTATTGATCTATTTACGTATTCTCCTTTTACCTCATGATATACGATCGAGTTCCAGGTGAGAAATGTGTCATTTATGGACTGTTCAATCTTTTTTTTAATCTAGTGATAGATAATTTTATGTGGTCAAACCTTTGGCCACTCGTGACATGGCCATATATTTTCTTTATCTGACCACATCGAAGAGCCTAGAAATATCTCTATTGTTATGAAGGAGGGGCAAATCCTATATCTGATCGGTCACTTTTATCATATTTTATAGTATACCTAAAAACCACCTTTATAACTACCCAGTTATGGTGTAGCATTTTGCAACCCTTAATGTACTATTACACATGTAAGAAACTATGCTAATCTCATGTACAAGGGTTATACATTATGATTACTTAAGATTGACTGATAACATATAAAACATAACAATCTTAACAATGTCTCAAGATGGGTCAATCCAACACCATGTTCTCTAACATGTGTCCATATTATTAATTTAATATCTGTATATCTATGATCGATGAAACATGGTTATCAATCAATACATATGTTGGTCTATAAATTACTGTTGTTCTGACCAATAATATCTAACCATGGATTCTTTTAAAATGATATCATATAACAAATAAAGAGCTTCACCAATAAGACATATACTTGCTAATCCTTATAAAAGATAAATCATTTAAAAATATAATAATATTTATTTAAAAGATCATAAATATAGAAATAATATAATTATTTTTTTGATTATCTCTATGATATACCACTAACAAAAGCATCGTGCGGACAAGGCATGGAAACGGGCGGTTGGTAGTGCGATGCCCCCGTCCCTCAATTAAATGGTATGTTCTCGATATGTTGTATGCATGTCAGTCCATTGGCTTCTTTGCCATACATACAGTGGCCTTCCGAGATGCACTACTGGACATGTGCTCTGCACCAACTCAACTGCCACACAACGCACCGGTGCCATGGTACCCGCTTGCTAACATCATCGTCCAAGGACCCCATCGCCACATGGAAGTAGAGTTAACAATTTCGGTGAATTTTCGCTGAAATTTTGGATTGTTTGATTGTTTCTGTAACAGCCTAGTTGTTTATTTCAAAAAAAAATTAAATAAAATATTTGCTTTTGGTTGCTTAAGTCTGTGAATTTAATTGCTTAATTTTTTGTTTTTAAAAAGGGTTTTTGTTGTGAACAATAATTTAAAACAAATATATATATATTATTAAATAAAGGATATTTTGAATTTCTATATAAAACTAATACAAATCAATTATTTGAACTCATTAGGAATTTAATTGCATTTCTAGATTTTATTCTAAGCCTTCAATCGAGAAAAAAAAATAAAATTTCATTTTATAAAGGTCAAAATAAATTTATTACAATTTTCCTAAGTCATTTATGTATTTTTAGAAATTTTCAGAATTTTCTAGAATTTAAAAACTCATTTTTAATGCTACTTTGTGATTTCACAAAAATCTAAATACTTTCAAAAGTCAAAAATATTTTTATTAAGTCTAGAAAGGTTCCAGATGATTCTCTTAATTTTTTTGGAATTTTTGAAATTTATTTGGTATTTTTTTGGGCTTTTTAGAGCCTCCTAGCATTTCTGTAAAACATTAAAAAGAAATCAAATCCAAAAATCCCCTCGGGCTGACACGTGTAAAGACCAAATCAAACCCCTGCTGCCAATCTAATCCCCACCGTCCGCGTCTACTTACCCCTTCCCCGCTTTCTTCTTTCCTCAGGCTGACATGTGCCACGCTAGGATTCAATCCTCGCCCACCAGTTTAATCGCAGCTGACCGCAGCCACTTACCCTTTTCTTAGCCGTCGACGGTTCCGATTTACTCCAGCCGCCGGATTAAATCTCGGTCGCACGGAGTCACTTACCCCTTCGGCCCTCGCTTGAATGGCTCCGATTTAATATCCGCAGTTGATCGAATCCTGGCCGTTGCCTTTCACTTACCGTTTCATTCGGGATCTAACGACCTCGCCCTTTTCCCCTCGCCACTTGTCACCAATCCGCGCCGCCACTTTACCCCTTCCCTTCTTCCTCTCTCGCCAACATGTGGGACCCGAGCTCGCATGTCAGTGAGAGAGGAAGAAGGAAGGTAAAGTGGCGCGGATGTGTGACAAGTGGCGAAGGAAGAGGCGGGTCATAGATCCCAAAAGAAACGTAAGTGAAAGGCAACGGCCGATTCGATCAATCGCAGATATTAAATCGAGCTATCTGCCAGGGCGAAAATGGTAAGTGACTTCGCGGCGATCGAGATTTAATCCGACGGCCGAGTAAATCGGAACCGCTGACGCTAAAAAGGGTAAGTGGTCGCGGCGATCGCGATTAAACCGATGGCGGATTGAATCTAGCGTGACACATGTCACCTAAGGAAAGAAGAAAGCGGGAAGAGGTAATGGCGGACGCGATGGGATTAGATCGAGCGGGTTTGATCCGCCGCCACGCGTGTCAGCCCGAGGGGATTTTTGGATTTGATTTTTTTTAATGTTTTACAGAAATGCTAGGAGGCTATAAAAAGCCCGAAAAAATACAAATAAACTTCAAAAATTCCAAAAAAAATTCAGAAAATCATCTGGAACCTTTCTAGACTTAATACAAATATTTGTGACTTATGAAAGTATTTAGTTTTTTTTGTTAAATCACAAAGTAGCCTTAAAAGTGAGTTTTTAAATTCTAGAAAATTCTAAAAATACATAAATTACTTAGGAAAATTGTAATAAATTTATTTTGACCTTTATAAAATGAAATTTTAATTTTTTTTCTTGATTCAAGGCTTAGAATAAAATCCAAAAATGTAATTAAATTTCAAATGAGTTCAAATAATTGATTTGAATCAGTTTTATACAGAAATTCAAAATATCCTTCATTTAATAATATATACATATATATATATATATATATTAAATTTTTGTTCACAACAAAAACCCTTTTTAAAAATAGAAAATTAAGCAATTAAATTCCTGACTTACAACAAAAAGCAAATATTTTATTTTAAATATTTTTGAAATAAACAATCTATTCTTATTTAGCTGCTAGTTTAACAAAAGATGCTATGTTTGGCCAAAATTTTTCATTACTATTTGAATTTACGGCCCAACCTTCCGGTTAAATACAAGCCCAAGCCCTGCAGCCCACAGCCCAGTGATTTGGTGCTTTGTTCACCACTCACGCCGCTCACATTTGCCCTATTACCCAATCCATTTGCCTTCGGCGGTGGCGTAGTGAGCTGGGGAGGCTAGTGCTGGACGAGGCATTCCGGTGGCAATCTTGGAGCTCCAGGGCATCCAGGGCCCTTGCGGCGGCAAGGTGGTGTTGCCAACGGCCGGTGGGTGGCGTCGAGGTGGCCGTCACGACAGCAGCGGCCACTGACAGCCCAAGTATGGTGATGCGGAAAATGAGGCTCACCACCAACCCCTCCACCTCGGCCATTGGCAAAGAAGACTAGAAAACAAAGACGAAGAGTAAGAACAAGATGGGGAAGCAAGCGACGATCAATTACTCTGAAACAGCCAAGCAAGCAACTGCCAATCACTACTACAAAAAAGTTTATATTAAACGCCTCATCACAGACGGTTCATAAAAACCGCCAGTATTAAATGCAATCATAGATGATTCTTGATAAGAACCGTCTGTGATATTTCGAATATCACATACGGTTCTTAATAAGAACTGTCTATGATATTGCGGGAATATCACAGTCAGTTCTTAATAAGAACCGTCTGTGTTACTTCACAGACGGTTTATATTCTGTGTTATGTTTTCCGCCTCGCACATTCGTAAAATTTTATAATTTCTCGCCTGAGTTCGAGTAGAATATTGTTTTGACACACTTTCAGTAAAACAGGCATAACTTTTGCATACGATGTCCATTTTCGACATTCTTATACTTGTTGGAAAACTAACGATGAGCCCAATCCAATTTCAGCCAATAGAAACCGACCAACCCACACCCCACAGATCGTCCCACCACTCCCTCCCCTATAAATACTCACCTGAACCCATCCCCTACCCTTTATGCGCTCAAAATATCTCCAGGCTCATCGATCGACCTGATGGAAACGAGTGCAGACGATTTGAAGGTCGATACCGTGTCACTGACCAAGTATCTCCTCCATTGTTTCTTCTAGTATTTGATTCTGTAACTATGATGATTCTGTTGTTACTTTGTGGCATTTAGGGCTGCCTAGGAGTTTACAGTGAGATAGCCGCCAAGAAGGCCTACTCGAGCTATTTTGTGGGGTTAGAGCTGCTCGGTTTGTAATGTAAATAGAAAGTAAATGAATGTTCTATGCTATGTTTTCTTGTGATATTGTAATGGTGGATTGTAATCTTATGATGTTGTAATGGTAGATTGTAATGGAAATAAAATGTTCTTTGCTATGTTTGATATCGTATTTATTTGTTTTTGCTTGTTTTTCAAAGGCATAGCTAACATTTCCTGAGGCTAACTGAAAAATAGAAAAAATTTTAGGTATAGAATGAACTATCATAGATGATTTTGTAGTATAAATCATCTATGATTCACTATCACAGACGGTTCTAGTTATAAATCGTCTGTATTGTATTTATCATAGACAGCTCACAAATCGTCTCTAATAACCTTCGATTATCACTGATCCATAAATTCAAATGGTTCAGAAAACCGTCTGTGATGATATTTTTGAACCGTTTGTGATAATGATTTCTGTAATAGTGAATAGCTCTGAAACAAGGTATATAACAAAGTCCAGATGCTTGTAATGGCAATAGAAGAGTCTATTGATCTTGATTTCCATTTACTCATGTGCTTCTCTGTGATCTTTTCGTCCTTGAATCTCCTCGTATGTGATTCTTCAAATCTGCCGGCCTCTGTTAGAAAACCTTGAAATTTGCCCAAAATTTGTCCAAAGTTTTCAAGTGATGTTTGAACATTTCGTTCAAAATTTTAGTCAAAATGAGCAAAATTTTATCATTTCGTCACCCTCCGAAAATTTTTCATGCCGAATGCTTTTTCCCTGCATGGAAACTGCCTGCCATTTCGGTTCCTCGAGCATGGTCGTGCAATGCCATGCAGCCTCGGGGGTCGCCAAACAAAAGCATGCATTTGGCGGCTGTTATTCCTACTGCAGATGCCATACAGCTTTGGGACCAAGTAGCAACATGCAAACGGCGGGTTTAAGGGTATTTTCAATGATCCTAGCTAGCAACTAAATAGGAGACTTCCACATCATTCATATAGTACACATTAAAAGCTAGCATTCTAAAGGACTATCTATAATGATAGCTATTTGATGTTTATATGCACACACAGTCATTTATAGAGACTGCTTCATTTTGCGTTATAGACTAGAGATGAAATAGTAGTTAGCTGTTTATGTTTTGCATACTCTCTTTCCTCTACATAGGATATATGCTGATGTGTACATGCAAATAGTTAGCTGACTCAGCACCATTAGAGATGCCCTAAGGCCCGGTTTCGCCGGGCTCGGCTTCAATTTTTTGGATTTCGAAGTTATTTTTCTGGTCAAACGTTTTGGCTTTGAAGCTTGAAAACAAACTAAAAATTTAGAACCGAGTCTAAAATAAACTATGGATTTAGAGCTTAGATTTCATAGCTTCTTTTAAAGTCTTGATTTTAAAGCCTAAAAGTGAGAAGCAGCCCGGCGAAACGGCACATTAAGTGCAGCTCATGGTGATCCGTTGGGTTCCTGCAAGCATATACCAAGGGAGTTAGGGAGTTGCGGAGTTGGGTGCACAGGATTTATTAGCATCGGGCAATGCTGCCGTTGACCAAGAAATGAAGGTATCTTTTGGGATAATTCTTTTTAATTTTTAAAAATTACTTTTTAATTTTTTTACAGTAATTAATTTTTAAACGGAGTGCCTTTTTAAAATGGGCTCTATAAATTAATTATAATATATATCACAATAATTTTATTTATATTGACCAAAACCACATATAAATTTTTGTTAGTACTCTCTCACAAATAAAAACAAAGCTATAACCTGTATCTAAAAGATCAAAGCCAAAGTAAAAAGAACAGGCAAAATAATACTGCCCCTGAGGACTCTCAAAGATCACGAAGGGACGTGGATGGAGCAAGAAGCTATTGTGGAACCCCACGTTGTTGCTGAGGATGATGACGCCTCTATTGAGTTGTTTTCTTGAAGGAACTGTGCATCAACAAAATGGGCCAAGGGCGTTCTTGTCGAAGAAAATTCACATGCTCCGGATGTTGCTGCTCTGAGGCCATCGCCTTTGGACGGGCCGGAAAGAGCAGAAATTCAGTGTGTTGTGGAGGAGGCCCATGCAGAGAACCTGGAAAGCTTCTTTGTCTAATCTCCTCGTCAGAACCAAAGAGAGCTCCCAGGACCAAGAAGCTGCCGGAAGACCTAGACGGAGAGCAGGCGGCTGGCAGCAAAACATCCTGCTGGCCAACAGAGCGCGACTCAGAAAGCTGAAAAGGTGCTAATGGCCAAGCTAGGTACCATCCAACAGAATGACACAGTGGACGAGGAGGCAAAGAAGACTTTTTCTGATCTTTTTGATAGACCCTTGACGAGTGAGGACATAGAGGCGGTGGCGCAACTTTTTTTTGGGCAAAAAGCCACCAAGGGTTCAGTCTCTGGAAGAACCCTGCTCGCAGGTTGCGCAAGGTCCTAACCATCGTTGTCATTCTTCTAAATGAACTGCAACATGATTATATGGAATGTGTACGAGCAGCCAAGAACGTCGATATACAAATTGGGAACTTCTCGGACTCAGTTAAGATCTCTACTCACGGGACAGGACAGGATTGGTGGTCAACATCGGTCTACGGACCACAAGAAGACGATGAAAAAATTCTATTTCTGGATGGGCTTCGGGCTAATTGCCGAGGACCGGGGGCGATCGTCGGTGATTTGATTTATCTAGCAAGTGATAAAAATAATATGAATCTCAACCGAAGAAACATGGGCGGGTTTATGAAAGTTGAAGGATCTTTATTTACATGCCAGATTCGAGTTGAAGGATCTTCATTTACACGGCAGATTGTTTACTTGGAGCAACGAACGTGAGCAACCGACACTACAAAGGCTAGGCAGAGTGTTTGTTGGCTTCAGTAGATTGGGAACTGTTGGAAAACCTGAGTCTGAACCTATAAATCTAGTCTATTGGTGGATACGCTCTACTTAGTTTGTTAATATGGATTATATTATAAAGAGCATAAGAAAACAGATAAAGCAATAAAGAAAGAAGTTCCTCTCTCACCTCTATGTGTTCAATTTATTATTTGCATTACCTGTGTTTGATCCATCTATTTTGTAGAGAGGAATCCCTTGGACTAGATTCGTCAGTGACGGTTTCTTAACACATTATCAGCACAAATCACTCTAGTGGATCGAAGATAATCATTCACAGATTAAAATATCTAGATCACTCTAAATTCTGCAAATTTTAATTTCTAGATTATCGTCAATTATGCAAATCTGCTCTAAATCTATCACGAGTAAACTTGAAGTCGCCGACCAAGCTGATCGGTAGATTTGCATGAAAGAGTAGATGTTGATTGCATTGTAGAATAAAAAGGGAGGAAAATCATCACTACACGCATCTCCTGAACGTAACTGCACTGCTAACCGAATGAACGTAACCGTGTAGCTTGCCTCGCTGGCGCTGTCGGCCCCGCATGGCCACCGCTAGCCCTGTATGGCCACCGCTAGCCCCGTATGGCCATCGCTGCGCTCAGGATCGTTGGTGCCGCCGGCCTCACCGCACGGCGTCGCTAGCGCCGCAAGCCCTGCATGGCCATCGCTGCCGCATGGCATCACTAGCGTCATCGTCAGCCCCACATGGCTACCGCTGCCGCTTAGCCTCAGGCCACCGTCGCGCCACTCCCGCATGAGTCGTCGCCGCGCGTGCGTCGCCCCGAGCCGGCGACGTGATCGCGCATGCAAATGCGGCTGTCGCGCCTCCCGCACGAGGCGGCGTCGTAGAGCCATGGTGGCCCTTGCCACCCGTATGTGCCAACCGCGCCAACCACATACAATCGACCGCCATTGCCGTGCGCCACTCTCGGTGCGGAGCCTAAGCCATCGCTGCTCGCCTCCCTGGGCAAAGTGTCACCACTGCCGGCCCCCGCATGGGCTACCACCGTGATATGCGCCATCGGCCCGAGCACCCGCATGCGCCATCACCGCCGCCGCCCGTACATGCCCGGCCGCCCGGTCTCCTACGCACTAGCCTGTTGCCACACCGTCCCGCACGTGCTCTACGTCGCGCCCCCGCATAGGCCACTGCCGACCCGAATGTTGCCATCAGCCTCTGCGCACATGAGGCAACCTCGGACCATGCCGCCATAAGGTGAAAAGGGGTAGGGAAACCCTACCCCTTTCTCATTGAATCGGCCATGATAAAATCTGGACCATCTGATCAGCAAGAGAGGTTCGAACCAGTCCAAACGATCAGAAGAAATCTGGATCATCCGATCCACCGT
The DNA here is from genome assembly GCA_036346265.1 of Melocanna baccifera. Lineage (NCBI taxonomy): Eukaryota > Viridiplantae > Streptophyta > Magnoliopsida > Poales > Poaceae > Melocanna > Melocanna baccifera. Next base: position 14,967,064 of record CM070682.1, on the reverse strand, counting down.
GGACCATCCAATCGGCCACAAGAAGTTCGGACTAGTCCGAACGGTCATGAAAAATCTGGACCGTCCAATCGGTCATGGACGGCCAAAGGCGATTCGGACCATCCGATCGACCGAGGGGGGCATGGGGGGAGGGGGCGCTTGGATTTTTGCAAATAGGCTCTCGAAAAATTAGAAAATTATACAAAAAGTTTTCTTAGAATTGAAAATTAGTAGAGAAACTATCAGAAATTGCAGAATTCACTAAAAATGTATATTCTAACATAAAAGGGTTTTGAAAATTCAAATTTTGAGTTATTTTTCGTATTTGAAGCTTGTTTAGCACTATTCTTATTATTTTCTATGCTTTTCTATATTTACTTACTGTTTTTTATTAATTATAATTATTTAAATTGATTTTAATTAAATAGCTTTTAATCACTAAAATTAACAGTAAATTATAGAAAATGCGCAGAAAATTTTGAAATATCATAAGAATATTTTGTATTATTATCCAACTTATTTCATGCATATTTATCTGTGATAAATTTATATATTTTCTTCATGCACTTGTATATGACAGGCATCATAAACTGGGAGTTCCAGTAGCTAGTCCAGTATGGCCAAAAGTATTTAACTTGGGCTTCTGATGTCCAGATCGTACTTGGAGCCAAGAAGCTTCGCGCTGCCATTAGGATTGCTGCACCATAGGATGCCAAACCTACACTTGAGAAAAATGACCAGGCACTTCACTTTTTTCCGGCACCACCTCTGTCTCACTCTCAAGAATGAGTACATGGTTGAGAAGAGCACACTAGCATTATAGACTATACTCAAGAAGCGGTTTAAGAAGGTAAAGTACACCCTAATTCCTCGGTGAAGATGATGACGGCGACGGCTGTGAAGGAGGCGACGCACGGGAGAACTCGGGGAGGGTGATCGGCTACGGGATGCGGAGGGCGAAGCGCAGTGCGACTTTTATGGCGCGGACGCCGAGGTGTCCCGAACGAAGACGATCAGACACTAGGTCAGGTACGTACACTGAGGTGGTGGCGGCGATGAGAGTTCACGAGGGACACGGCTGTAGAGTTCATCTTGGGGATGATGAATAGTAGCTGGACCACCGGATCAATGACATGAGGCACGCATGGGATCAGACGGCTTGCTAGGACGGCACAGATCAATAGTGCTCGGGTATGTTCGGACTGGTCGAACGAGATGGCCGATCGGACGGCTCAGGACGTGTGGCATACGGCAGATGGCCGATATGTGGCGGTGGCCAATCGGCCTAGTCCGATCGGTGTGGGGGCTTTTGGGGATTTTTTAATTTCAGAAATTAGAAGAAAATAAAATAATCTCTAGAAAATAACAAATAAATCCAAAAAACACAGAAAATTCCTTCAGATACAAGGAACCCAAATAAAATTTTTTTAGCATATGTTAATATTTATTTTATTCACATTAAATCCTTTTAATTATTAAAAATTCAATTTAAGTTTGAATTAAGTCCAGAAAAATCCAAATGGTAAATTTTATTTTAAAAAGCTTTAAATAATACTGAAAATCAGCATGTTACAATATCGTTGACTTCGTCAGTGATGTCATTATTACTACCTTCCTATGTAATCTGCTCTTCATCATGACTAGTTCAATGTGCATGCCCCTTTTTGAAATCTCTTCAAATCAAGTACGCTTCAGTCTACGCTTGGTTCTTAAACATCTTTAAATTCTTGCAATTAATGCATAAACAGTACATATATTCCACCCCTTTTTTAACATATCCTCCTCAGCAGCTCTTGTAAAAGCATATACGCCATTAATGTACTCTTCACTCATACGGTTTCCAGCTTACATATAGCTTTGGTCCTACGTTATGCATATAAAAATTTAGTATTAAATATTGAATTAATTAATTAGTATACAAGATATATACGATCTAAAATAGCTATATGTAGCAAGAATACAAACTAACAAATCCCCTGGAACACTGCCTATGAACGATAGCTAGAGCACCGCCTATGAATTTTGTGATAGAGAAACTCGATATTCCTTACGCATATGCTATATGAATATTCCACATTCACTTTTGGTTGTTCTACTAATATTTTTTATCGAGTAAATTTCAAAAAACACTAGGTATCGGAGCATTGGTAACATAGGACCATATGTTATTTTTCTATTTTTATAAAACCACATACATTGAGCCCTTGATTAACACAAAAGCTATTTTTTCTAGAACCAATTATAACCAACTATTTTGACTAATTTGCCTCACATGACAGACATTGACATGTATGGCCAAGTAGAAATAGACTATAATCTAAACCTTAAACCATGCTAGATATAAATAATCTTCTCTCTACATCAAGCTAACTATATCTAAATCATCTTTAATTCTTCTTTCACCAAAAACTAGATCTAAATTATAATGTAATTAGAAGCAAATTACTAATCATAGGTAATCAAGAATTTAATGGATCTACAATCACTCTTGCCAAATAGCTAGTCTCCTTTCACCAAATGACCTGAAAGCATCGCCTCTGGGTCAAAGCAGTAGTCTAGATCTGAAATTTAAGACAGAGGGTCGACGGGTCTGTGCGCAATTAATATGATGGAATTATCACAGACGGTTTTCAATACAAACCATCTGTGATGACTTAATTATTACAGACAGTTTGTAATACAAACTGTCTATGATACTTCACAGACGGTTCAAAGAAAAAATCGTCTGTGATATGTGGTAATATCATATACGATTTATGGTAAAAACTATATGTGATACTTCACAGATGGTTTTTATCATGAATCGTCTGTGATATTACATCTTCATAGACAGTTTTAGCACTTACAGCAACACAGATAGTCTCTAAATTAAAACCGTCTGTGATGGTATTTAATATAAGTTATGCACTAAAAATGAAATGGTTATGGCTCAAGAGAACTTACAGTACCAGGATGTTGTCCATATTCGAGGTACATCAAGAGAAGGTAGTCCAAGCAATGTTTGATGTTTCTTTAAAGATAGAAGTGAGAGATGAGAGGTTGGCTCTATTCTGGACTGGTAGATGGTTGGGTGGTGATTCTACCAAAGTCTATTGCGCCCACCTTGTGTCAAATGGTGGGCAAGGAGTCAAGGTAGCAACGATTGGTGAAGGAGGCTTTAACCGATAGAGCATGGATCAGGGACATTCAAGGTAGTTTGTTGGTAATGGCTCTGAATGAGTACTTGATTGTTTGGAATTGGTGGTTTGGAATCAGTTGACGCAAGTCCATCTACAGGAAGGGATACAAGACAACATAACTTGGAAATGGTCTTCTTCGTCTTTGTACACAGCAAGATCGACTTACAAAACATTCTTTCATGTGCAAGCAGACTTGGAAATTCAAGGCACCACTAAGATGCAAGTTTTTTTTGTGTGGTTGGTTATTCAAAGGCGTTGTTGGACAACTGATAGGTTGCAGAAGAGAGGATTACTTTATCCTGAAAGTTGTGTCATGCGCAAGCAAGAAAAGGAGATAGTACAGCACTTATTGGTTAATTGTGTGGTCGCGAGGCAAATTTGGTATGATATTTTGTTTGCTACAGATCATGCAACCCTCATGTCATCAGTATCTTCTCAAGTAGTGGAATGGTGGACTTCAGCTAGCAGAAACATAGTGCCAAAATACCTAAAGGGGAGCTTCGATACCTTGGTGATTCTAGTCTTTTGATTAATATGGAAGGAAAGGAATGCACGCGTCTTCTATGGCAATTGCATCGTCATACAAGATAATTTAGTTACAATTCGATAGGAGAGTGTTTTGTGGTGTTTGGCAGGTGCCTCAAGCCTGCGTAGTTGGCTTAATTAGCCGATCCTAGTTGTAATCTTTCTCGTGTTTTCTCTTTTTGTAGTTTTCATTTAGTAGGTACTTTGATTTTTTTTCTATCTACGTTGTAAGACGTTTATTCGTATTCGTTGGTTGTTATTCTCCTTCTATCTTTAATGCAAAGACACACAAGCCTTTTGTGTGTCCTCGAAAAAAACTCCGGCCGATGGCTAGCTTTAGCACTCAAGCACAACGCTGATCTAGCTGCTTGTGAAATGACTAGCATGTGATCACCCCTTGTAGCCCTGATGAGTGACACAGATGCTCCGGTTTAGGTTGCGCTGTAACAGCTTCAGTGTGGCGTTGCGTTTTTTTTTCAGAGCGCGACCGCATGCATGCTACTGATGAATTTTTTTTTTTTCGTTTTTTTAAAAAATTTACTTATACTTTTTTGTTTCGTTTTTTGTTTTCAGTTTTTTTAATATTTTTTATATTTAATTATACTCAATAAATCAAATCAGCTACAGTGTTTTTTCAGTCAGCTACAGTGTTTTTTCAGCAAAAACTAAAAGCTATCGATATTCCGATCACCCACTTAGTTTAGTGCCGATTCTTACATTAAACAAGGGGAAGGGGAGATTCACTAAGACTTATACAATGCCCCTAAGATCGCACTAATCATTTGTTTTATCTGCATCTACATATTCTACCGATCACACACACTGCAAAGTGGTTTTGCTTTCCTAACCTGCGGTTTATTTGAGGTCTGGTGGTTGGCCTTCAAGCCGTACACTCGCCTCCAATTATTTGATGAACTCATATGTAGTGTATGCATACATGTATGTGTGCATCTGTTGGCTAGCTAAAATATTTTGGTCAGTGGGCAGAGGCTCGCTAAAGCATGGGCTTGCATAATATTGCAAGCGTGTAGAGGCAAAGGTCTTGAGAAAGCCCAACATAGCCTAAAAGCACGTCAGAAAATCTGTTATTAGTTATTCTTTAGAATTAAAAGGGTACATATTTTATAATCTAGAAAAAGGATAACTGGTGGAAAGCAGGAATGTAATATTTTTTTATATCTAAACACATCTCGCCATGCTATGTGGGCAAGAGTGGAATTATTGGCAACTCCACAAAAAAATACAGATGAATACATCTGGTATTAATTCTCACACTAAAAAAGATTCTGCTCTTGAAGGAAATACAAATCAAACTCCCAACACTAATATGCTTAGAAAAAGTTGGAGGAATTTAAATACACCGGAATATGTAGATAATTAGTGTTTGTTCTTGGAGGAAATTTACTCTAAAATTTTAGATTTAGAGGAAGAATAAAAGACTTACAAAGTAGCAATTAACTGCTCACAACGAAAACTTTGGGTCGAAGCAATGTGGGAATAATTAAACTGATGAAAAGGAATAAAGTTTGGGAACTTATTGATCTACCAAACAACTGCAAGCCTATAGGTTGTAAATATTTTTTTTAAGGAAATTGAATGCAGCGGTTTAGTGGAAAAATTATAAGGCTAGACTTGTTGCTAAAGGCTACACACAAATGGAAGGTATTGACTTTATGAAATTTTTTCTCATATTGCTAAATTTACTTTAATTCATACTATTATTGCTTTAATGGTTTATTATGATTTTGAACTCTACCAAATCTATGTTGAAATTGCCTTTCTTAATGATCCTCCGGAGGAGGAAATATATACATGAAACATCGGAAGGTTTTGAAGAAAAAGAAAATAAAAATAAGGTTTGCAAGCTAAATAGATCAATTTATGGTCTTAACAAGCTTCATATCAATAGAATATTCTATTTGTTAATGATATCACGTCATATGGTTTTTTAACGACGGAAGGTGATCATTGCATATATACAAAAGTTATGGGTAAGTGTTTTATCTTACTATTTTTATATGTTGATATTCTCATTGCTTATAATGATATAAAATACATTGATGGAGGTGAAAGTTTGATTATCTTCTAAATTTGATATGAAAAATATGAGAGAAGCTTCCTATGTTTTAAGAGTGAAAATACATAGAGATCAGAATGATAAGTTTTTTTGGGTTGTCCCAAAAGGTATGCCTTGGAAGTATTTTAAAATGATTCTCTATGTAAAATAGCAAATCTGTTAATGCACCAATTGTGAAGGGAAGTATACTCAGTGAGGAATTATGTCCAAATACTCCTGAGAAAAAAGCTAGAATGAATAAAATTTCTTATTCTTCAGCTTTGGAATGCCTTATGTATGCTATTCACACAACTTGACTTTAGCCATGCCAGTGAAATTCTTAGATGATATCAAAAGAATCACGGGGAAACACTAGAACACGAATCAATTATGTACTACATTATGTCAAAAAAATTATAGATTATTCATTATGTTTTAATGGTCAAAATCTTCAACGTAAGGTTATATCGATCTTTGATTGGTAAATAGCTTCTGGTTCTCTATTTACTTTGGCAGGAGGTGTTATTTCTTGGTACAAGATACAATTGCTCTTTCTATGAAAGTTGAATACATTGTTACATTTAAAGTAACAAAGAAAGGTGTATGGCTAAGGGAATTTCTTGCATCACTTAATGTCGTGGAAAGTGCATAATAACTTATCACTTATTCATAGTAAAAGTAAACACATTGAAGAAAGATCCACTAACTAAATCGGTTAGTCGAAATTATTTTCTAAGCATGATTAAGTCATGGACTTGAGTTTATTTATTGAAATATTTAAGCCAAGTGGGAGATATTGGGATTTTTATGTGGCTTTCAATATTTATTGTGATTATTATCTGTTTTACTCAGTGTGAAATTATTCATATTATTGATGCAAGAGATAAAGAATAATTTGATGTAGAATTTAACTCGAGAAATTAATACTCAAGGTGCTGAGGATGGCTGTGCTGGAATTTAGTAGATATATTTATTGAGATCAAGTCTGCTGGAATTTAATATGCACACATATGTTTAACCCGGGTACAACACAAAGCGGAATAGTCGGATTTATTTTTACAGAATTAGCTCTGCAGGCTATTGACCCATATGATCGATTGGAATTGATCTCATGAACAATTTGATAATGGCGCATGACTCACACATGTGTACTTGAGACTAATATATTTTAGACTCACAAAAATGGCATGTCTGATCGTGGTTGGTGACATGGTTTAAAAGTTTTACTGGATACCAGAAACAGGTGGATCACTTTGTAACACCTGAAAGTGGAGTCTATAAATATATCCCTACTCTCTAGCCTTATTATGCATTGTGAGTGTCACCACAAGTAAAATAGAGGAATACAAGGTAGATTGAAAAGCCTCTACGGAATTAATCTAAGGTTTGAGAAAACACAACGCCCCACACAAACACATAGTAGCAAAACAATTAGGCCCCAAAGAGAGAACAACCTATTTTACTACTTGTCTTGTTTTTTCTTCTTCCCCTACCTGTCTTTCCTTTCCTTCAGATGCATCATGCATGATCCACTGGAGTCCAACTCCTACTCCAGTCTTGCAAGGGAACATGCACTGCCTATGTACATACCTAGCTGCCTTTACACTTTTCTTTGTTTCTTGTGTTCTTTTGCCTAAGGCAGGCATTGCATGCATGCAAGTGTTAGGAAAACATTTTCGGCCGAAATTCATGAATTTCGGCAAAATTTGGTTTTCTCGGTTCACTCGAAATAGGTCATTTTGGCCAAAAATTTAGCCCATTCCAAAATTTCCGCTCATTAACCAACCAATCTCAATATATATATATATATATATATATATATATATATATATATATATATATATATATATATATATATATATATATATGAAAGCCTCTTTTTCACACTGGGTGTAATTACACCCTATATCGTATATCATAACGTAGGGATTATCTCGTAATAGAGAGTATGTACGTATATTATACAAGTATTTAAGATCATTAAGATGGTATGAATAATTTTTCAGATGTGATATGTATATTTTTTTAGACATATTTCTTTTTATGTGTAATATATAAAGGTATTTATAAAATACGCTAAAAATTATGGACTCGCTTATAATTTTTTCATGTGGTTCACATTGGAGTATCTTATATTTAGTATATGAGTATACCTAAAGTGATAAAGGAGTATTTAAAGTTTGTTTAGGTGATATATTAGAGGTGGGTGTAATTATATTCGGGTGTAAAAAGTATTTTTCATATATATATATATATATTCTTTCCCATCGCACAGAAAGAATTGTCATCCCACAGAAAGCCAACTAGGAGGAGGCAGCTATGGCTGCGGGAGAGGGAGGTAGCACCGGCTGCGGGAGGAGGCAGTGGCACCCGCAACTAATGGGGAGGCAGCGTTGCTGTAGGAGGGGGAGGCGGTGCAGGTCTGCGGGAGGAGGTGGTGGCGCTGGCAATAAACGGGGAGGCTGTGCTGCTAGTTTTGGCCAAAATTATACGTATTTCTTGAATGAATGGTATGTTTGAATATTTCGATTAAAATTTTCCAACGAAGTTCTGAAATTTCCTAATTTCGGAATTCTAGGAGGGGTCCGAGAATTCTTCTAAATCGAAATTGCTGGCTGCCCGCCCTTGATCTGCTGCTTCTATATAGTTTCTAGCTAGGCCTGATCCTTAAAGGCGATCGCACCGTCGTCTTGCGCCAGCCTATGTCTGTCCCTGGACCAGCGGCAATGCTAAGCTATTGCTTTGCCCCTTTCTTCTTCTGCCGATTCACTCACTCGAGTCTAGGGGCATCAATAATTGTAGGGGTTTTGCACCGGCGAAGGAAGCCGGATTTGGCAGTGGTGCGCAATAATGCACGCTGCGTGCCTGCGTACGTCCTTGTTCACCGCACCTAACAACAGGTTCTAATTGTGTTTGGCATGAGTTTCCTTCTTTGTTCAAAGCTCCAGAGGAAGATGGGAAGAGAGAGAGAAGAGAAGCTTACGCGCTGGACCGTGATGCCATGCCTGTTCGAAAGCTCCAGTCATGGAGTCGAGGAATCAATTAACTAATGCCCATTGCTCGTCGCACGACGGAACATTCGAATGGCGAGACGTGGTCAGGGAGACGGCCTCTCGTTCAGAGAGATATTATTGACGAGGATTCTGCTCATGCGGTCGATCTAGTCGGCATCGCACGCCTGAATTCTGTAAAAATATGCCTTCCTTTCTTGCGATGGTTTACTACTACCTTTCTGGTCAAAAGCGGAGCACTTGACTACCGAAAATGAAAAAGGATTGTTCGCTGCGTATATTCAGACGCAACGTAGCATTCTCTTAATTAGGCCGGGCGCAACTCAGGCTTCCTTTCTCCCAATTTTCCCCATTGATTCCCTTGCCATTGCACGATCCACAGCTTGGGACCGCTCCTTTCGGTATCGGCCCCGATCGCGACGGAGCATGGGTTGTTCGTCTCGCAAAGTGCAATGTCAATTAACTGCTGTTGATCAGCTGCTCGTGTCGACGCTGCTGAAGATCGAGTGTTGTTTTCGGCACAAGGCTATTATGCAACGCTGGGTGATCGAGGCTATTATGCTTGTCTGGTGTGCTTTCAGCCTCAGTATGGCCACAGTGCCGGGGAAAGGAGGAATTTCCCGGGTTGCTGCATGCAATGCTCCTCTGCTCTGCATGTTCTTGTTAATGGCGATGGCGACGGAGGCGTGGCCTACCTTGTTGAATTTGTCTCTGATGCTGAGTGGTAGCGAATTGCTTGGCAGGGATCATGTGCACTGTTTCATGTAGGAATCTGCAATCAGAAATTACGCGAGAAAAATGTCTTGGCATCGGCGTGTCGTTTCGGCTGCCATCGATCTGCTGGAAAAAGTTTCATGTGGCATTTTTTTTACTCTGTTTCCATCCATTTTTATCCACTGTATGGGAAAAATGCATTGCTGATGGCACAGTATCAATGCAGATAAATATTAGTCCTGAATACTAAGAGAAAGCCTCTTTACATTTTGTTCAACCCAGCCATGTTATGATGAATCTAAAGGACAAGCAGCAGCAATTGGAAGTATTCCGAGCACTTCATGTTGCATTCATACAGTACTGAGACAAGTGCATGTTGCAGTCCTATAGTACTGTTGATAACGACAAACTAAATAAAGCAAATCGCACGTTCCGAAATAAACGACGAGCAAATGGTCAAAAACTCATTAGTAACTGCAGGTACCTTAACATTATGTGCAATTTTCTCTACAGGGAATACAGAAGCACACAAAAATTAGTTAAGCGAAAGAACTACCGCAGATTATTCCGTATTGACCGGATTTTGTACCGATGAATTTAGCGATTAATTTCTGTTAAATCTATCAGAAAGCTACACATTCCTGCCTACAGAACAGGATGTTTTGGACTTCATAATAGCGAGTATTCAGCTCGTGACAATGACATGTTGAATTTATGGACAACTGTTGGATGTCACATATGCATTGTGCCTCGTTTTTTGTTGGGGTTCTTTGCCGTTTTCCACTGACAAATACCAAAGTAGTTGCGACAACTATTCAGAAAAAAGTTACCAAACCTGATCGATCGCAGTTCACATGAGGCAAAATTTCCGTCGATCATCGTTGAGATCATGATCAGAAGGCCATGAAACTGAAAATGGATTCTATTCCTCCCATTTCCATGAAACAAAGTGCTATCTAATTACAAGACCCCATCAGAAGGGTACGATAATAGAAACCTTCAGAGCTGAGGCCCCAGACGATCATGATGGTACTAAAACAGCAGCAGCAACAACAAAAAAAAAATGATACAAAAAACAAATTGGAGAAAAAAACAAATGGAAATGGTAGACCCCATGTGATCCTACGCTAAGATACAGGAACTCTTCTGCCTTTCTCCACAGAGACGAGGAAAAAGATCACGAGAGGGATGGCTGAGTTAGAGTTGGTCACTTGGATCTCGATGTAGACTAGTTCTCAGCTGACCAACTTGCGCAAGAACTCCTTGACCTGTTCCAGCATAAAAAGATTCAGACTAAATCACCTTGCAATTTGGAGCAGACAACTGAAACTGATTGGGAAACTAAACCTCATGTGCATACCTCAGTTGGCTCGCGGAGGGAGAAGGAGGCGTTGGTCTCCTTTGGGAACTTGGACACAAGAATTCCAGCTCCCTGCCCCCTGCTGCGCAGCACCTGGCCGACAGGAGAGTAGAACCGTCAGCGACACGGTATATTCCCAGCTGCAACATCTCAGATCGTACATGCACAAAGATCCGATGATCTGACGCATGGTGTTCGGCTTCCATACCTTGAACGCGTCCTCGTCGGTGCGGTCGTCGCCGATGTATATGGGGAAGACGTCGCTGCGCTCCGCATACCCTGCTCAAATCAGGGAAACAGTTTCGTCAGGCTCGACCAAGGATGTGAAATCGCTGGGCATGTCCTTCAGATTTATTTTTGCTACCGACCGAGGGACTCGAGCAAGAACTCGAGGGCCTTCCCCTTGTCCCACTTGATCATGGGGCGGATCTCCAGCACCTGTCGAGAATGAACCAATGCCACATTAGCACTGGATTAACCGCTTAGCTGAGTTAGCCAAACATGTGTGCAGTGCAGGCACAGCACGGCGACGCACCTTTCTCCCCTGGGTGAGGCGCAGCCTGGGGTACTCCTTGAGCACTGACCTAACTTGCTCCGCCAGCGCGCCCCATCTCTGAACAACGCAAGGGAAAGAATGGAGTCCAGCATGAGGAAAACATGTCTGAATTGTGTTGACACGAAATACTATACGCCTTGTCAACTACGTATCTACCTTCTCGTCGACGCATCGGAAATGGACGGACAAGCAGAACTTGTTGTTCTCCACCTTGGCCCCCGGGATCGACTCCGTCGTCGCCGTCAGCGCGTCGTATACCTACGCAGCAAGCAGCGAGAAGGGAAATAAAATTGCCGACACAGCACGAACACGAAGAACGGCACAGGCAAGAAGAAGACCGTACGGCACCAGCCGAACCGCTCTCTCACCTCCCCAATCATCGGCAGGAACTCGCTGGCAGGCTGGCAGAGCACCGACTGGGCCTGATCAAAGAGTCAAATCGGAGAGGAGGCGTCCTCATTAGTACTAGACAATGACTCGATCGAGCAAACCATGAGACGTACGTAGAGAACACGAAAAGCTAGCCCTTTTCACGAGGGATCTTGCTGTGGCCCGTGGTCCGAAGGAAAACAAGAAAAACTGATGCAGTTAAGGTATGTAGAGACGTGCGCTAGAGTATTAACCTTGTTGGGCGCGAGGCGGTGGTGGCCGGAGCCGGCGGTGGGCCCTTTGATGTCCATCCCATGGCTCCCGGCGTAGTACAGCTCCGCCAGTCCCACAAAGCCGAACACCTGCAGGCAGGGCGCACGCATGGTGATGTATCGTCCTCTTTCGCTTCTCTCTCACGTCGCCGTCACAAACCGCACCAGCGAGCAAGGACATGCGAGAAATTAATCTAGGCCGTTTCGTTGCAAGGAGAACAAGTGGACCGGTTAACCAATGGAGCTCCTGCCAAGTGGAGGAGCTTCTAGGTCGCCTGTCTCATGTCATGCCCTGCCCTGGCGCATCTCCTCCTTTCCTTTCCTTTCGACAATGCGTCACTCGTGAGCAGAGAGCACTTGCGGGCTTGGATGCTCGTTGTACTTACTGTTTTTATGTGTGTGGCCGTGGGAGTACAGGCAAAGGAAAGGAATGGTGTTTTACTTTTCAACAAGGCAAGAGCAGGGCGTCTGGCCTCTAGAAGGTTAATTGACTGTACCTTGTCTCTGCACCGGCCGCTGACGATCGCCGTCGGGAAGTGCTCCGCCACGTCGCGCACCGCGTCTCTCATCTGCGTGCCGACAAGAGGAGAGGAGGAGTTGAGCGAGGTTGGAAGGAAGGAAGAGATCCAATAAGTTCAGGAGCAGAGCATCATCTGCTTTCTGTGTACCTCGTCCGTCATGACGGCGCGGTCGGGGTCCTCGACGATCGGGGACAGCGTGCCGTCGTAGTCCAGGAACACCACGATCCGCTTCCCCTTCGCCGCCGCCGCCACCGCCTCGAACCTGCCCAATGCCGACGGGTGCTTCTCCTGCATGCCATACGCACACGAAAAGGCCAACCTGTTTCACCGCCAGCGAAGGACGTCCAAGCCGAAGGCCAACAAGAGACAAGAACTCGCGTACCATCCAGTCGTCGTGCTCCGCGTCGCCGGCAGCGGGCGCCATGAGCTTGTGCCTCGGCGAGGAGGCCTTCATGGAGTCGAGCCACGAACCCATCATGGCGACCCCGGCGGCGGCGCCGAGGTCCATCGGCGCGGCCAGCTTCTTGCACGAGTCACCGGTCCTCGGCGGCGGGAACGAGAAATGCCGGCGTCCCGCCACGACGGCGTCCTCGGGGACAGCCACGACGCCGTGCTTCGTCATGGCCAATCCCTCAAACGGCAACCAAGTTCGATCGACCGACCAAACTCACAAAGAACGCTACGAAATTGATTGCGATAGTGACTGCGGAGTTGAAATTGAGAAGAAAAGGAGGTGAGCAGGTGGTGTAAAGGGAGAGCAAAAGAGAGAGAGAGGCAAAGCGATGAGATTTGGTGATTTGATGGTTGGAGAAGGAAGGGAGGGATGGTTCTGCTAGTTTGTTGTGTGCGGGGTTTTAGGGAAGCCGTGGAGGGTATTTATAGGTGCAGGGTGGAACCTTTTTCGGTTATGTTATGTTTTTTTTTTCCTCTCTAAATCCTATGGGACTATTCTTTCTCCATTGGGTGGTTGGGAGATACCGAAGAACGTTACAAGATGTGTGTATGTCTCTGGAATTTTTTCCTGGGATATGGAGGTGGCTTTGTTGTTTCTTTATTTGGATATGGAACCTTTTGGTTTGTACAACTAGTGGAGTACTCTAGATTAAGCCAATTTGTTTCACTTTGCTGGGATACACCACTAATTGACAGGTTTTTGGTTAATTTTCATGTCAAGTCTCTCGAATGGAGGGAAAAAAATAAGGAAAACTATTGATTATGAGCTATAGTTCATACTTTGTAAAAAATTAAAATTTCCATGATCTAATGACTGAATAGTATGGTAAGCAAATAGAAAAAAAAGAAATATATTACGGGTCAGCTTGCGGTTGCTATGGTGGAATCTTATTTCTCACTTGATAATTAGTTATACGAACATATACTAAATAGAAAATGGAAGTACGAAATATTGAAAACATATATCGTATTGTTGATAGGAAATGAAAAAAATAAATATACATAATAATATTAAATCTAAAAATTTAATTGGAATAGCTGCATAAATGTTATACAATTAGAGAAAATTAGAAAATAAGAATAAAAATTCTATCGAAATACTAACAGTTCTTTTATTAGAAAAAATAGTATGCAATTAATAATTAATAAAGTATTGAACAAATCTGACCAATCATGCCCAGGACAAGATATAGAACAAGAGATCCAAAATTCGGAAAACATATTATTTTGTTTTGCTAATATAATCTAATATGGTTGAAATGCCATATCAAATATATTGATCCCTATGGGGGAAGTGTAGGTGCAGCTATGTTGGCTTTTACCATCGGAAGAATACCATCGTCCACCTTCAAACTGAAAGTTTAAATATTAAGATTCTATTACGAAGCAGATATTAATAACCCTTTTAGTTCCTGGAGAAAAACCTTATTTGGGCTAAACCAAAAATAAGCAAAGTTTTGCTTAGTACCCAACATCGGAGCAGTTGATAGGGTTAACGTGTTTTTTCCCGATTACAGTAAAGGCGCGTGCACATCACTATATATACATACCACATGTACATATATACTGAGTATATCCTCTTAGCATAAATCTAGACAGGTTGAGATTGAAGATAACTATATGATCTTATAACATTTCTACTAAAATATATTTACATGTGCGTTATAGTAGACACCAGAATTTGAATCATAGTAGCACATTCTGAGTAACCGTCGCTGGTGAGTCCAGTCCAAATGATTTCTCTCCTATACAAAATGGATAGATCAAACACAAGTAATGCAAATAATAAATTAAATACAAAGAGATAAGAGAATTCTTTCCTTTATCGATTTCTCTATTTTCTTGTGCTCTTTACAATGATTAGAACCCCTATTTATAAACTAAGTGGATGGTGCCCACCAATAAGCCAGGCTTGTAGGCCTAAACCCAGTTTTTCTAATACTCCCCATTGGGCACTCATCTGACGCATTAATGCGTTATCAAAACTCCATAAAATATCCAGTGGAAAAAATTTGGAGGAAGAGTACATGATATATGTTATGTTGTGTTGTATGAATTGCCTCATTAAAAACTTTAACCGAGAAACTTCAAAAAAACTCGTTAAGGAAAAAAGAATACAAATCACTCAATTCCATTTCATCTACGGGATATATTCTTTGGGTGCTCGATCTTCGTGATCAAGTTTTAATAGTAAGCTTGAAAAGAGTCTCCCCCTAAATTTTACACTTCTCTAAGTTTTATCATTCTAATTCCACGTACACATCTTTCAAAATTAGATGTTGGGAGTGACTTAGTGAATAAATATGTAAGATTTTCATATGACTTAGTATGCGGTAACTTAATTTGTCCATCTTTTGCAATTTATGAGCATAGAAGAACTTGGGTTGATATATTTCGTGAGATGACTCTTCACGTAACCCGTTTGCACTTGTACAACACAAGATGCATTATCTTCATAGATAATTGTGGGAGCTTGCATGATATTCAATCTATATGACTGCTGAATGTGGTTAACCATTTCGAGGAAGCGTCGATGGGCACCATAAAATATTTAAATAGTTTCGACAGAGGTTTTGTAGGACCGCAAATATCTCCTTGAATGCGTTCTAAGAATGCAAAGACTTCATCTTTTACTTCCAGATCAGAAGGTTTAGTAATTAATTTTTCGGTGGCACATGTGGGGCACACAAATTCTTTCTGAATCAAGAAATTCTTTACATAGATATTATATCCCTATGAATTATTAATTATATTTCTCATCATTCTAATATCTGGGTGGCCTAATCTATCATACTAGAGATAGAAAAGTTTAGAGTTTCTAAATATAGTTTTCAGTGCAGTATATACTACAGGTGCCATAATATTAGTGTAGTATAGCCCAGATTCAAATGAAGGAAGTCTTTCTAAAACCCTCTTTTCACTTGGTTTACGCTTTGTAATGAGTAGGTATTTCTTACCATACTCTTTTTCAGTCTCAACATAGAAACCATTAGCGCGAATGTCTTTAAAATTTAGGAGAGTTCTAGTCAATTCTAGATACAACAAGACTTCTTCAATGACTAAAGTCGTACCCATCGGGAGTATAATTGTGGCTCTTCCTGAGCCTATTATATAGGCATCGCTACCAATGATTATCGTAAGACTGCTAGCATTCTTACTAATCGATTGAAAGAATTTTATCTCTCTCAAGATGGTATTCGTTATGCCGCTGTCAGCTAAGCACACTTTCTCTATAGGGCACCACATGTGTTCTAATATAAAGTACTTTATTAATATGTAGTAGAAGATAATCAACACATAAAAATAAAATACTTTAAATATTAGAACATATTATGCTATTATTAACTGAATAAATAAATAAATTAATATCAGACAACTATCATGAGAATGAATTGTTTGAGTATCATTATTGCAAGTCTAACTTATTCCTTTCACATATGAAATGAATGACAATTAAAGTCTAAATGTATTCTGTGCATTAGACTGAATCTGCTAAGAAATCTGAGACTTTGGCTGCTATCTTCTTAAGGGTGAGATGCTCTTTATGAGAAATCATAGTAGCGATAGCTGCAATATCGAGAAGGGGTGTGGCTACAGGAGTGGAGTCCACCTTCATTGGTGCAAACAGCTGCTCGAAATACTCCCCTTCAACAAAAGCAAAGTGTGTTTTATGCTGCCCTTTGCCACCTCTCTTCTTTTTGGCTTGGAAGGCATCAACGACGTGTTAGGCTCTTTACAGATCCGCGACCAGTGCCCCTAGTTGCCAAACTTGTAGCAGGTGGGCATTTGACTTGCTTTTCTGGGTTGCAGCTTAACCCTTCCTTCCCTTTTTCTTCATTATAGGCTTTCGCATCTTGTAGATCTCAGCGTTGGTCTCACGGCCAGAGGAGCTCTCAGCTGGTTGTACGGCAAAGTTCTTGTGGAGAATTTCATCTTGAGCCCCTGCAACCTACATAATATCGATCAATTCAACATACTCTTTGTACCTATCTTGATGATAGTTGCGCGCAGACTGCACTGCACTAGGGTGAAAAGGGTCTTCTCAATCTTCTGCTCATCTGTGATCTGCTTGCTATAAAGCTGAAGATTGGTACAAATTCTGTGCAGAGCAAAATTGTACCCCCCAACCATCTTGAAATCAGCAAATTTGAATCGAATATATTCCAGTTCTGCCTAAGAAAGGATGGTGTACTTAAGCTTTTCGAACCACTTCTTGAGTACAGTCCATAATTCTAGCGCGCTCTTCTTGCCATGTATTCTTGAGTACAGTCGGTCGTATGCAGGCGGCACGGTCGGCTTGTACGGGTGTTGAGGGCCGCCATGGCTCTGCGACGTCGTCTCGCGCGGGAGGCGTGATAGTCGTGGCTGCATGCAGGCAATACGGCGCCAGCGGCTCGGGATGCGCTGGCGACCAGTGACTCGTGTGGAAGTGGCACAGCGGTGGCCCGAGGTCGAGCGGCAGCGGTAGCCATGCGGGGCCAACGACGACGCTAGTGATGCTGTGTGGCAGCGACGGCGGCCATGCGGCGCCGGCGGCGCCAGCGATCTGGAGCGCAACGATGGCCATACGGGGTTGGCAGTGGCACCGGCGATGCCGTGTGGCGGCGATGGCCATGCGGGGCCGGCGACGGCGAGCTGCGTGGTTACGTTCATTCGGCCGGTAGCACGGTCATGTTCGAGAGATGCGCGTGGTGATGATTTTCCTTTTTTAGTCTACAATGCAATCAACATCTACTCTTTCGTGCAAATCTACCGATCGGCTTAGCCGACGACTTCAAGTCTGTTCGTAGCAGATTTAGAGTGGATTTGCATGAGCGATCTAGATATTTTAATCTATGAATGATTACCTTCGATTCACCAGAGCTATTCGTGCTGATAACGTATTGAAGAAACATCGCTGATGAGTCCAGTCCGAACGATTCCTCTCCTATGCAAAATAGATAGATCAAACACAGGTAATGCTAACAATAAATTGAATATAGAGATGTGAGAGGGGAACTCCTTTATTTATTACTTTCTTCATTTTTTTATGCTCTTTATAATAATTAGGACATCTATTTATAGACTAAATAAAAGATACACACTAATAAATTAAGTTGTAAGTTCGAACTCAGATTTCCTAACAGCACCATTGCTCCATCCAGAGATGGTTCTGGTTTAGTCAACATTTACAACTCAAACGTAACAACCTTGAGTGCCCGGAGGTCAGATGCGAAACTAGGAAACCAACTGCTTTAACTGACGGCACAATGATACAAACGACGAGAAGCTTGAGCCCCATGGTCGTGGAGCGGGCCCACGTTACGCTGTCGTCGTCCTTGCTTCCACGGGTGCACGCAGCGTTGCCAGCTCGGACGCGTTGATCTGGGCCCACAGCTCGTGGGCCCCGAGGAGCACTGTTTGTGCACACGTCTTCGCACGCAGAGCATCGACGAAATGAGGCCCTACCATATGTTTAGCGGGCATCCTCTCCTCTCGAAGTGGGTTTAGGTTATTTTGTTTTCTAGTACATGTTTGTGTGAATAAATTAAATATTAATAAGTTAATAAATTATTTAAAAAATTATCTTAATAAATTATTTCGAAATAATAATTGAGAAATCATTTTATTTATTTGTTTAGGAGAAATCATAAATAAAAAAGAACTCATACTCGGTTCACTACTGTGTATTTGCATGATATACCCAAAAAATTTTCTTTTGAACTCATGATATACCCAAAGTTGATAACACCATAGAAGATTTGCTATTTCTAAGCTGTTTAATATTTGCTCAAACATGACTCGAATTCGTAGACATTATATTTCTGCGGAAACTGAAGTGCTGTTTGATTTAATGTTGATCCAATGGATAAAAAATATGAGTTATAATTAAGAAAAAATTCATCTTATTATACATAAATAGAAACAAGAAGATAATCACGAGCAGTGTTTCCACACTCTTCTAAAGACTTAATTGCAAAGATTGTGCAATCTAGAATTCCCTGACTTTTACAGCCTCCGAAAATCTGCTGGAAGCATCAAACTGAAATATGTTTCTCAATGTACTTTTGCTTCTCTCAAGGTTTGACAGTTGCTCCACCTTTAATTTAAGAGAAGTCTGAGTACCTTTTGGTGGCCTTTCCACGACAGGTTTGTAGAGATCGACAACCCCAACCTAACTAATGCACCTTGGAAAACATTGGATCTATGGACTGTTTTGCCTTTTATGAACGTGAACATGGTACCACTCTTGACAACCTTTTTGTCCAAGAAAAATAAGGAGGTATTCCTATTGAATTTTGCTAATGGTTTTTTGTTGTGGTTTATAATTTTTGGCTAAAAATACATAGTATTAACTGAAAGAAATTACTTTCAGAAGGAGAAAGCGAGCAGTGGAAAACGTAAAGAGGAGATGCGTGCGTGTGATGGGAGCGAGAAGAGTGGGGTGCATGATACACCTGTGATTTCTTACCTTATTCTTTGAGTGAGACAGTAGCAAAAGGAGTTGAGAAACCACTTCAAGAAGCTGGATATTTATATTAACTTTTGACTTTTCTAAACAGACGTTAGAAGAAGAAACCAATACAAATAAAGTCTAAGGAATATCTTCTTCTAGAATTTACAATGTGCCTTGTAAGCCTGATTTTGCGTTGACGTGACAGACTAGTTTTATTCACCATCGTGCATGCTCCTAGTTAGGTCAATAAAATATGTCTTGCTTTTCCTATCTTTACTATTATAAAAGAAGGAGTTGGTGGTTGCTGTCACGCCCGCTCTCACGTTTTTAAGCCATTGGATTCGATCCAACCGTCATCTCCTCGAACCCTAGCTCTCCCGCCGCCCGCCCTAATCCATCTATCCCCGCCGCCCCGCCTCTCGCTTTCCGCCGCCGCCCGCGCCGCCCACCTCCCTCGCGACCCTCCTCTCTCTCGCTGCCCGCCCGCGCTCTCCTCTCGCCGCCTCCCCCGCGCCGCCGCCTCTCCGGTTCCCCGCCGCCTCGCTCGCGCCGCCCACCTCCCCGCCGACCCCTCCCTCTCCCCGCGCTGCCCGCCTCCTCGCTCCCTCGCGCGCCGCCTCCCCCCCCCCGCGCCGCCGCCTCTCTCCGGTTCCCCCGCCGCTCGCTCGCGCCGCCCACCTCCCGCCGACCCCTCCTCTCTCGCGCTGCGCCTCCTCGCTCTCCCCGCGCCTCCCCACACCGCGCGCGCCTCTCCGGTGCCCCGCCGCCGCCGCACCGCCCACCTCCCGCCGACCCACCCACCTCCGGATCCGGCTTGCTGCAGATTTGACGGCGCCGAGGAGCGAGGCGAACCTCTTCACCGCCGCCGCTCTACCGCGGAGTATTCTCCACCGCACCGCTTCCACCGCGCGCCCATCGAGCCACCGTGGCGCGTCGCTGCGAGGTCATGATCCCCTTCCTCCCCATGAGACCAATGTTTCGGTTGGAAATTACCGCTTGGTGCTTTGTTAATGGTGTTCTTGGTAGAGTTATTTCGTGATCCGGATTGTCGCTATTTGACGGCGCAGAGGAGCGAGGCGAACCTCTTCACTCGCCGCCGCCGCCGCGGAGTATTCTCCACCGTGACCGCTTCCACCGTGCGCGCCCATCAAGCCACCGCGCGCGTTGTCGCGAGGTACGATCCTCTTCATATTAGCTATGATGCTAATTTGGTATGCCTGTTTTGTACTTACATCTGAACCTATATTTGTTCATGGCTTAGGTTACTCTGTTTGTTCATTGACATCTGCATCTGAGTTACTTTCGTAAAACACTTGCGCGAACCCGTCTCAGCTGCATCTTTGGGGCGTCCACTCCTGTCTGAAGCTGGTTTTGATTTGTTGAATAGACTGTTAACTTATGATCCTGAGAAGGTGATGCAATAAATGTATACTCTTCAATAGCAATTATGACTATGTGATTCTTGTATCATCCTTTTATATCTGTCTGAACATTCTTATTCAAATAATTTGGTTCTTTTTTAAGGGAATAATTTAGTTCTTACTAATTTTGAGTATTGTTTTCGGGATTACAAGCAAAACGGTGCTTGATTAGAGTTTATTCTTGAGAACTTAAAATCGATGGTTATATCCTTGCATTCTAATCACCAACCTACATGTCTGCAGCATTCTTCTAATTCTGATCTAGGTTTGTTTATCATGGAATTGATTTCCAGGAGTGAAGCACCGTTGGCGTTAGATTGGAGTCACCAATCTCTTTTCTTTGGTCTACTGTTCAATTTTATTGATCTTGTGGTGATTCTATGCACTTGGTTTATCACGTAAGCAGATTATTGATTCGTACAGCACACTTAAAAGGACCTCTTGGTAATTATGGATTGTCAACTTGGCGTTAGATTTGTCCACTTATGCAATAGCGAAAGATTGCGTAGCAATCTTGGTAATTATGGACCTCTTTACTTTGCTCAAGTTATCAATATGTAAAATCAGTGAAGCTATTTGCATGCTGACATGGAGATGTTTCTGAAGAACTCTAAAAGCAGTAGAAGACCCGCAAGTTGATATACGAACTAACTGCTTGATTTGGACATTTTCACATTTTGATTAGTCTACACATTGTTGATGACGGCAAAGATAGCGCATTTTCTGATTGTTCATTTGACTATTTTCATGAGCACTCGCTACCACTATTTGGTTAATGGCAAGATCATCTTTTGTTTGTTCATTTGACTATTTTCATGAGCAGTGCTCACCACTTTTTTGGTTAATTTGTGTGACAGTTCAAATTCTTGCTATTTGCAGATTTTGAACTTAGGTGGTAAAGAATAAAGATGGTTTTGTTCAGATATGATTGGCAGGAGTGACCTGACTCAAATTTGGGTAATATAGATGTGCAGAGATTTAGTGTTGCTGCTAGAATCCACACTTACTGGAGGGGAAGGTCCCAAAAGTGCAAGCTTAAAAAAAATAGTTTGCTTTGAACATTCGATTTTTTACATTTTAATAGTGTCATCTTTCACGTGGCTAATTCTGGTTTCGGGTTGTTGGCTATGGATTGAGTTTTGTGGGACTGTTGCTTGGTGGTAGTCGGATTGTGGAATCATCAACTAATTGTGTTTTGCTCAGTGATTCCTGTTGATGGAAGATGCGGACTTTGGATTTTGGGATGGAAAATTCGGTCTATGCCACTAGATCGATTGCACTTTCGCCTATGCCATCGCTTTTTGCTTAATTCGGTCTGTATGCCATATTGCAAGGTTTCCATTTTATGTTCATCATATACAATGTTAGTTATATCATTGAACAGCAAAACAAATTACCATATTAACTTGCTATGCTGTCATATTTGCATTGTTAACTTATATGATTGGCATGGTAATTTATTGTACTTTGCAAATGAATTTCAATTTTTTAATTAGGTGAAGATGGTTTTAGTCATTTTAGCAATTCACATTGTAGTTTACATTTGATGCTATTGCTGGTTTTTTTTGGCATATATATAGCATGGTGATGTTTGTATGTGATTCCCCCCACCTGAAATTAAAGAATGCAAGCTTGCAACAGTGTCTTGTTTTCCCTTGTGGTGTTTGAATGCACACTGGGATTCAGAATAGATATGGGATATATTGAAGTCGGTTTGGGACTGGCACATGAGTTTTTAATACAATTCCTTCGGTTAGAGATGCATTGGGGCTGTAGTTGAATTATATGCCCCTTCAAAGATATCCCAATCCCAGTTCCAAACCCACCTCATATCCCAATCTCATCAACTAAACATGCATATAAAGGTTTCCTACTCACATTCGCACCTTTCATAACTCATGAACAAAATGTCACCTTAAGTTCTCTAGATAAAAGTCAGATGAATGTGATATGTTATTTTCTATGTTGAATATAGTTTTAATTTGCATTTCATCACTTTGGATTAAGCAATTCAGTAACAGTTATGTTATTGTCTATGTTGTCGTGCCTTCTTATTTGTTTTGAGGGCAGTAGTTTTTCTTTTTGGGACCTCAGTGGATAAGAGTTAATAGCTGATCAATTTGGTTTTTCTTTTGGGACCTCAGTGGTTTTTCTCCGTGTATGTTGATGATGGAAGACCCTTTGGGAACATATAGTCGCTTCTCCTACAGTTGCTCAGATTTGTAGTACTTTGAGGAATTTTATCATTACTATGTGATGAAAAGGTGAGATAAGTCAGAATCAAAATGTTGTCAAACCTTCTTGTATGTTAGACCTTATAAAGTGCTTTATGTTTGCTAGGCTTGGCAGCTCTGTGACTCGATGCTAAATATGTTTTGAAGCATTGAGAAGGGTTGGTGTAAAACATTGTTGTATCCAACTTTGACACCCGTCTTCGCCACTTTACAGGCCCAAATGTGATCACTGGTTTGATGCGGTTGTTGTGTCTCACGAGGTGGGTTTCCATTTTCAGATGAGCTGGTTTAGCTAAGCCTATCATTTAAGCTCAACCTGTAGTTAACGACTTTGTATCCAAGCTTCACTATGGTTTTCCTATTAATCTTTGCTATTAAATTATGTTGTTTGGCTCCTACTAACAAAGTTGCAATGAAAAGCCAAACCCAACGATATTCTTGAAGGCTCATGAGTGTTGGGCGTGAAACTCAAGAGGTGTATACATTGGTGATGACCGTAGGAATGATTTATGGGGAGCTAGGGACACAGTCGCGATGCACGGCTCAAGGGCGATGATTAGGCAACATATATTAGTTTTTAACAACCAAATATACCATGTAATCGATCATGTAGTGCAATTGTTAGGATTGATCTTAATTTGTTAAATATCAAAAATATTGTTGCTGTTGATAAATAAAGATCATATTTGATAGTATGCATCACTTTTATTTGGTTTTTCGTTGCAACGCACGGGCACCTTACTAGTAAAACAAAAAAACTCTAATCTTGAACACTACCGACTTCGTCCCTATTTTTTTTCAGTTTTATGATTTATGGCTTTCTCGAAACAAACAAATAGGTTGACTTTTCTGTTATTTTTTCGAAGCGGCTTATCGGAACAGATTTTTCGAAGTGGCTTATCTATTTATCGGGCATTCGGTTTATTCGCACAAACGCTTGCAATAGGACAAAAGATATTAGCCGCAGCCATAAACTATAATCCACATTCAAAAAGAACATATCCTTTATGGTCATAAAAGTTTGACAAGCATCGACCAATAGCAGAGCAAGAAAACTTTTAATAGGGGTGCATACGTTATGCACAATTCTTGTTAAATAAATTTATACTTGGTCTCAATACCTACATACTTTGCAGGTTTTCAGTTTTTTGGATGTGTCAATGCATACTGTTAAGAAATCAATAGAGAAGTAGATGAATGGTAACACAATCAATCGTCAAGAATAATAGATCAATCATAGGAGACACCAATTGAGAGAACACCAGAACGTAGTCTTTATAAATTCTCAAATCTGTTTACATGGTACAATATTTCTCTATTTATAGTCTAAGTCTGCTAGGGGCAATTTTGTTATTTGTCCACACCGGAATCTTCTAGATTCGTAACACTCCTCTTGGACGAATACTACAGCATACATATACCTAATCAAAAACTCCTCCCAAAAACCCAGTAGAAAAAAAGGATGAAGAAAAGAGTACATTGCATCTGTTTCTTGTGACACACTTGTTGCCTCATTAAAAACCTTTACGTGAGAAAACTTTAAGAAAAACTCACAAAGGGAAAAAGAGTGCAAAATTTGGATCTTCAGAATCATGTAGGTCTTCTGGCCTTACATAAGGGTTATGGTTTAGAAATTTACTTCCCTTGAACCTTGTAACTCTCTAAGTCATTTCATACCTATACCTCAAACACGTTTATTAAAACTACAGGCTGGAAGAGATTTTGTGAATAAATTTATTAGATTATTACAAGACTTAGTTTTTAATATTTTTATCTCTCCATTCTTCTGGAGTTCATAAGGATAAAAGAATTTAGGAGTAATATGCTTTGTGATATTATTCTTAACATAGCTCATTTACATCTGTACAATATAAGCGGCATTATCTTCATCAATAATAGTGGGGTCATTGACAATATTCATACCACATGGCTTTTGGATATGGCTAACCATCCACCTAAGCCTAATACTTTTCAATGAGGCTTCATATAATGCGATTATTTTTGAGTGGTTGGCAGATGTAGCTACCAAGGTCTTCTTGAATGATTGCCAAGAAATGGATGTATCACCACAAAGAAATACAAATTCTATATGAGATCTCGCATTATGTGGATCAGATAGATATTCGGTATCCTTATATCTAACCATAGTCAAGTCTTGGTTCTTTGGGTAAAATAATCCAAGATCTTGTGTATCATGAAGATACTTGAGGAGGGTTTTAATACCATCCCAATATCTTCTAGTTGGAGCAAAGTTGTGTCTGGCTAGCAAATTTACTTCAAAGGCAATATCTGTCCTTATATAGTTAGCCAGGTACATTACTACCCCAATGGTACTTAAGTATGGAACCTCTGGTTCAAGAATTTTTCTCATTTTCCATCCTTGGTTTAAAAGGGTCTTTATCCGCTTCTAGGGATCGAACCACTATTAGTGTTTTCATTGGATATGATTTATCCATGTTAAATTTCTCTAAGACCTTCTTGGTATAAGAGAATTGGTATACTAAGACTCCTTTAGGGAGATGCTCTAACTACAAGTCTAAGCAAAACTTGGTTTGATCCAAGTCTTTCACTTTAAATTCTTTAACAAGATAGAAAATTGCTTTCTTTATGTCCTCTGTCGTCCCGATGATATTCAGATCATTGACATATACTGAAATAATACAGAATCCATTCTGAGATTTCTTTATGAACACACAGGAACAATCTTTATTATTAATGTATCCCTTCTTCTGGAGGAATTCATTAAGACGGTTATACCACATTCTACTGGACTGTTTTAAACCATACAACGATCTTTCCAGTTTGACACTGTACAAATTTTGATTCAATTTATCCTGATCCAAAATCTTTAATCCTTCTGGGATTTTCATATAAATATCCAAATATAGTGACCCATATAGGTATGTGGTCACTGCATCCATTAACAACATGCTTAAATTCATACCTGCTGCCATTGATATCAAATATCGGAACGTTATCCCACTCATGACAGGAAAATAAGTTTCATCATAATCAATGCTGGGTCTCTACGTAAACCCTTGTGCCACAAGTCTCGCTTTGTATCTCGCCACCTCAATATTTTCGTTTCTCTTCTGGACGAAAATCCACTTGCATCCTATATAGAATACTTTTGGTGGTGTTCGGGTTATCGGGCTAAATACTTTTCTTTTATTCAGCGAGAGTAATTTTGTCCCAATTGCTTTCTTTCACTTACCCCAGTCTGAACGCTTCTGGCATTCAGCTAAGGACTTTGGTTCTGGATCTAGTTTAATGTTTCTCGCAATCTTTGAGGCGAAATAGATGTCGACAACTATAGTTTTTCTCTTATATAGTTCTCCTGACTCAACAAAATTAGTGGATATTTCTTTATTTATCACATCTAGCTCCTCGTGATTTCCCACAATGATGGAGTCTGGTTGTTCCAAAATCGCAGTATTAGTTTGTGCGTGTGCAATTATATTGGGGTTACGATCTTCATGATAATTTATTTCAGGGGTTTTCTCAATTTCAGGTTGAGTTTCTTCAATTGATATGAGAGATGTCTTATTTTTATCGTGTTTTGTTTTCTGCGGATGTCTCCGTGGAATTGAGGCCTTATTCTCCAGCGCTCTCCTCCTCTTCTTCACATGAGGGGTTGGAGTGATTCGGGTATCCTTCTGGGGTACTTTCACTCTCTCCGGAGCATTTGCTACTGATATGTAAGACTTTGTTACTCTCTTCTGATTAATGAAGGTATCTGACAAATTATTTATAATTTGCTATATGTTTATTATTCACTGAACTTCTAGTTCAGTTTCTATAGTGCGTGGATCTAGGGCCTAAATGCTCGAGGCATTTCAATATATTTGTCATCATTATTCATCATTAAGTACTTTTCTCTCCTAATGCCAGGAAATTATCTTTATCGAGGATACAATCGGCGTGTCAGGCTGTAAACATGTCTCCCGTGGTAAGCTCAAGATATTTAATAATCGACGGAGACTCAAAACCAATATATACTCCCAACTTCCGGTGGGCCCCATGGCTATTCGTTATGGTGGTGAAATTGGCACATATACAACATAGCCAAATTTTCACAGATGGAAAATACTTGATTCTTTTCCACACACTAGTTGTAAGGGGAAAATCTGATGGTATGCAGTCGATCTTAAATTTATTAGTGCTCCTACATGCTGTGCATGACCCCAACAGCTGAAATTGGCACATATCAATCAGCTTAATCCTTTTGATGAATGACTCTGCAAGGCTATTCTGAGTGTGGACATGTGGTACAGAATGCTCTACCTTAATGCTTAAGGCTAAACAATAGTCATTAAATGCCTTAGATGTAAACTTGCCGGTATTGTCCATTCTAATAGACTTAATTCTTTCATTTGGAAAGTTTTTCCTTAATCTGATAATTTGAGCAATGAGTTTAGTAAAGGCGTGGTTTCTAGTAGAGAACATGCATACATTGGACCACCTAGTAGAAGCATCGAGTACTACCATAAAATATCTAAAGGAGCCCAACAGGGGTTGAATGGGTCTACAGATATCACCTTATATTTTCTCCAGAAAAATGGGTGATCCGCCTCT
This sequence comes from Melocanna baccifera, assembly GCA_036346265.1. Taxonomy (NCBI): domain Eukaryota; kingdom Viridiplantae; phylum Streptophyta; class Magnoliopsida; order Poales; family Poaceae; genus Melocanna; species Melocanna baccifera. The sequence continues at coordinate 14,939,403 of CM070682.1, read as the reverse complement.
ACTTTTAGGTAAGAGGGTCTAGTGATGAGCTTTCCTTTGGCACTGGCTAAGCACAAGAAATCTTCAGATTTAGAAAAGGATAAAGTTTTTAAGATATGACCAACATAGTTGCTTATTATTTTTTGAGCATGCCTACCCTAGGATATTCTAAGCGATCATGCTAGATCTTAAAAGGCTCCAAGGCTTTATATTCTATCTTCATGGCTACATATTCTTCAAGTTTTATGTAGGTATAATATAACCCAAAGGAGAAGGAGGGAAGTTTTTCAATCACTCTTTTCTGATTGCCGTCAAATTTGATCAAGAGGAGGTATTCTGCACCACCCTCATTTTCTATCTCGATATGGATATCATTCAAGTGAATATCCTTGAAACTCAACAGGGTACGCTTTGATTTGGGATACAGGAGAGCATCCTCAATTACTATTTGAGTACCTATAGGGAGAATAATTATGGCTCTTCCAGTACCAATAATTAGAGCATCACTTTCGGCAATGGTCATGATATTTTCTATTTTCTTTATTAACGTATGGAAATACTTGGTTTCCCTTAGTATTGAGTTGGTGGTTATACTGCTCATCGAAAAATCTCTTTCCCTGCTATAGGATTTGATGAGTTGTTTTATATAGAGCATAATATAATCAAATAATAATTCAACAGGAATAAAGTTCTAAGAGAACATGCAACTCATTTTATTCATTGAATAATGTTTGAATCCTAAATAATTAATGTTTTATAAGATCATGAACAATCCATTATTCTTCTAGAATAATCTAAACTGATAAAACAAACTTAAGGAAACTATGACATCTAGAGTTATCCGGGGAGACAGCCTATGGCCTACTGTAGGTCGCCATATGTATCAACCTCCATATGATCACCCCCTAGTGTAGTATCGAGCTCCACCACTGCACTCGGAGCATCACTATTATAAGCATCAGGCTGATCAATAAAGTGTATCTCTGCAGCCTTCTTCACTGGCGCCTTCTTACCCTTGGCAACTGACTCTTGGTAAAGCTCCACTAGATGCTTTGGGGTGCGGCAATTGCGGGACCAATGGTCCATACAACCACACCTATGGCAAGGCAGAGGAGGATATGTCTTCTAGCTACCCGAGTCTGGCTTCTATTACTTTTCTCTCCCCTGCCCCATCCACCGGGGCTTTCTATTTAATTTTGGCACATTTAGTTTCTTCCACTGTCCACCCTTCTGCGTAGGGCCCTTTTTGCGGCCCTAGCTATCACTAGTCTTCTGGGAATTAGTATGTGCTTCTAGCAGTAGCTATGAACCATGGGACTAGTCTGATAGTTCTTCATCAGTAACTCATCTTTCTTCTCTATCTCGAGAAGAGTGGTAATCAACGTCTAGTACTTTTTATACTTACCCTGACGATACTACTGCTGGAGTGTCCTATGAGTAGGATGAAAAGTACTTAAAATCTTGTCAATCATCTCAGTGTTTGTGATCCTCTGGTTACAGAACTTGAGCTTAGCGACAAGTTTATGAATAGCATAATTGTATACAAACACCTTCTTAAAATCTTGAAACCTAATGTTGTTCCATTCACGCTGTGCTTCACACAACATGATGGATCTCTACTGGTCATACCTTTTATTCAGGGAGTTTTATAGTGCCTGCGGGTCTTCTTCTAGAATATACTCAGACTTCAAGTCTGGGTAGATATGGTGCGTCAAGAAGTGTAGTGCTATACATTTGGCAGCATTAGGAATGGCAGGAGCCCCACCGAGGTGGGGTTATGGTAGCACTGACCCATGTAAGGTAGTTGCTACCATCTAGGGTAAGCTCGGTAAACTCCTTCTTAGCAATGTCAGACATCTCCAACATTATCCATGCATAATTCTAAATTTACTACTGGTAAACAGCATGAATATTGTTAAATCAATAAGGTGTGGATTTTATCTACAAAACATATATTATTAGGATTTTTCTAGATTTGTTTGTAGCATTTTAATAATTTTCTGCTAATTAATAAATATTTTCAAAATTACTAAATAAGCAGAAAAATAATATGTTGAATAAAGTAATTCTAAAAATATAAACAATAATGCCATAAGTTAACTAGATCATAATAAATCTGAAATAATCAAGTAAATAAAATATGTAGGAAGAAATTCGGTTTATTGAACTTAATTGCAATTATGACAAACTTTGGCATCAAATTTTATAGTTATTTCTAATTTTCAGTAGACATATCTTTAATTTTGGAAAAACCCGAGGGCTCATTTGCAATTTTAACCACCGGCCGGTTTTCTTCCCCTTCCCTTTTTCTATTTCTTTGGGCCACTTTCGGCCTAATTCTTGTCCGATGGCCCAATTGGTCATGTGGCCCATTACCACTCATGGGGCTAGGTTTTTTTTAACCCTAGTCCGTGTTCTCAGTGGCAGCGGTAGCCAAACCATGTTAGTAGCAGTGGGCGCTTCAGGTGCGGTTGGTGGCAGGCAACGCGTGCTAGAGTTGGCGACATCGACCGGACGGCGAGGTCGCGGGGCGGTCACAGCGGATGGCCGTGGGCGTGTGGAGTTTGGCGAGGCACTTCGGGCGAAGACGTAGGGGCCGGCGGCGGCCTCCTAGACGGGGCGCCAGCAGTGGTGCGTGTAGCTCCAAAGCATCGGCAATAGCGGTGGCTGAGTGGCCGTGGACAGGCGCGTCCATTGGGTGGCGCGCTGGACAACCTCAGTTCTGGCCTCGAATCCGGCATGTAGTCTTCGCTGGTGAAAAGGAATCGAGCAGCGGTGGCTTTGTCTTCAGGCGTCTGCCGGCGGGAAGACTTGAGCAACGACGATGCATCTTTTGGCGTTCGCCAGTGGGAGGATCCAAGCGGTTGCAACGTGGCTCTTCTGCAGAGGTGGCGGCGTGGCTTCTTGCAGTGGCAGCCGTGTGCAACATCGGGCGGCGGCTCCATGGCGCCGATGCTTCACAGTGGTGATGGAGGCTTCAGGCCTTGGCACTTGGCAGCGATGACTTCATCGGGCCACCACGCTCGGCAACGATGACGGCTTGAGGCCTTGGTTGCGGTGGTGCTGAGCAGCCAGGCACTGCCGTGAAGAAGCCTCATCGACGATTTTCCGTTGGATTGATACGTATTACTGGTTTTGTGTGTGATTCAAGGCGATCCCGATATCTAATCTATTGTTTGAGATTGATCTAGATTCTAGTTGACTCATCTACCACATTCATATAATTGCATAAAGAACATGCTAGCGAAATTTTCAGATTAATCTTATATTAGAATCACTAGAATATGTCTATTCCGATCATGACATTGCAAACAGATCCAGTATCAATCTAGATTGGAATAAAAAAATTGCAATACGTAATAGATCGATTCGTGATTTGAATACCTTTCACCTTAGAGAGTGATTCATGCTGATAATGTGTTAATAAATTGATGGAGAAGTATATAAATGGTAACACAATCCATGTAATCAATCGCTAAGAATAATAGATCAATTACATGAGATACCAATTAAGAGAACATCTGAACATAGACTTTATTAATTCTCAGATTTATTTGTATGGTATAATATCTCTCTATTTATAATCTAAATCTGCTAAAAATAATTCTAATGTTTACCAACATCAAAATTTTTTAGGTTTCCTAACACATACTAGTCGCACCACCTGCTCCGCCCGTTGCATCGACCACGCATCTTGGGTACGAAGTATTCAAATGCATGCGAGCGATTCGGAGGATTCTCTATCTCGTCAAAGTCTGGGTTTCTAGGTCACTACTGTCCCATAAAGCCTTCACGTTACCTCATAGTTTAATAAGAATTACTATATAATATTCATATATTTTTTATAATAAAATCGATCAAATTTTAAGATGTTGGATCTTCATTCAACGAATCTCACCATATTCCTCTCCAAAAAATTGACTACTCCGAATCTGGACATTTAATCTCTATCTAATAGATTCCTCATACCCCTTAAAAAAATGAGTAGTCTGAATTTAGAACATTAGATCTCCTATTTAATATCTTAAAATCTAACTGATTTTACTCTAAAAAATATGCGAATATTGAATAGATACTCCAAGTTGCATGCATACATAATTATGTACGATTAGTACGTGTGCATCGCCAGTGAAGCTAGGGTGATGTTGAGACTCTTTAGACTTGTATTCTGTTTATTCAACTGCATGTGAAATTACTATACTGATTCTAACTATTCTACTGTAGGATTCTCCACCTTCTCTTTCTTTTTGTGTTCTGCAACTTGGAAAAAGTCCAAAGTCTACTGCCTTCATGACTTTGACTCTTGGAAAAAAAGTTGATGAATGCATGACTGACTGGCTCCACTGGAGATCACAACAGCACAAGAAGAACAGCCTTGTTAGAAGCTGCCAAGCTTCTTCCTGCCTCTGTTCTGTCCTAGAGATGACAAATTGTAACTGTTTTATTTTTGAAGCAGTTTGGAGCTTGGACTGGAGAATAGTTTTGCATGTGGAGCTTGCAGATCAGCTTAATTTAGACGTTAAACTTGTTTTTGAGGGTGTTGCGATTCTTTTTGTCCCAGGAAATGGTGTATTGACGTGATGCGCGCAAGGGGAAAAGAAATTTATTATTAGATGAGGTTAGCGTGAAAATTTTTAGATTAAATTTTAATCCAACCGAATGGCCTCTAAATTGCACATTAGCACTACCATTTGGAACGTGAGTTGCACGAAACACTAGGTCTAAGCGATCTTTTCAGGTAACACCGTATATTTTGATATGTGGTTGCAATTACATTAGGCCTCCTTGTATTGTTCTCCGTTATCATGTCCTTCACATGGATAACGGCTGGGTCCTTTTAACACTTATAACTTGTTATTTATATTATAGTAACTAATTTTTAAACAGTATATTTTTTAAGATAAGATTTACAGATATATTATAGTATAAATTTACCGAGTTCTGTTGTATCAGTTAAAATTACATGCGACTATTTTCCTCTATATACTACCTCTTATAAATAGTCCAAAATTTAAAAATTTTAACTATAAATCATAAACCACAGCATAAAAAAAAATCCACTTCGACCTTAGGACCGCTCAACTCAGCGGCCAGAAGCCGCGTTCGGCTTTATTTTCATTGTTTAGCGATCGGCTTTATTTTCACTGTTTAGCGATTCCTTTGCACTGTTCACTTTTTGTTCGTTTCCTTTTTCTTTGGTTTTTTGAATTTTTGTGTTTTATTTTTTTCGTATTCCTTTGCATTGTCTTTGATAGGTTAGTATACCGTTTTTATTTTTATATTTTTTAAAAATTTAATTATGTCCAAAAAGCTAACTTAGCTACAGTACAAAATCAACTAGTTACAGTAAAATTTCAGTAAAAGTCAAAAGCTATCGCTATTCCGAACTAAAGCAGCACCTAGAGAGTACGAGTCTGTCTGTGTAGAACAACCACGTGTCAAACAGCCATCACTTGTTCTGTACCCCCTCCATTTCCATCAACCTAATTAACCAAGTTTAAATAGCAAATCTTATATTTCTTCATCTTCTTTTCCACTACGTTTATTCCTGCTCCGCACGTGATCATGTTTGAACACCCTGTACGTCGAATACTCCTCGGCCATCCAACAAGATCAACGAAAAAAATCACAGCAGGTTTGGCATCGTATTCAAATGGAATAAAAAAGTAGCAGAGGGAGGCTTTAACTGCAGGGTCAATTGATCCTCTAAATTTTTACAAAACACCTCTACTTCTATTGATATTTTATAAAAATCTATATAATTATATAGATTTTAAAGAGATTGACCGACAAGTTTTTGATCCTAGCTACGCCATTAAAGTAAACCCTATGATCCTACCACACTGGATAGATGGGCTAGTGCAATATGAAATGTCCCTTTTTATTTTGGCTTTTTAGCTGATTTTTAGCTTCGATTATATCAACAATTACTATTTATAAACAGATCTAACGACATGTCAAAATAGGTGTTATATGGAAACATAGCTTGACCTGGCTTTTGTACAACTTAAGTCAAAATAAGTGGTGCAATTGGGCAAATTTTTATTGATGTCTACGGTACTAGCATAAAATTTTATGATATTTTTATCTGTCTCGCACAATTTGCTAGGTCAAGCTAAAAGAACACACTTGTAAGGAGGACAATGTTATTCTTTTCAAAAAGAAGCTTATTGGTAATTAACACGTACACACAAAACAGATACACACTTGATTTCCGATGACCTATTTGGAACGTAGGAAATTTGTAGAAAACAGTATAATGTTGTAATTCGCCAGAAATTACCGTGATATTATTGAGAGCTATCGAGATAGCTCATTCGGTTGTATAACTTGGAATTACCAAAGAAACATACACTAAATTTCCACATATATGCTTGTTCCATTCATCTGGAAGGAACACCCTTGATGGTTCACACCACCTTAGAAAATAATGGAACAGTACGAGTGTACAGTTGTTACTTTTATTGGCGAAGGCCACGTGGCATCACGCAACTCCTAAATTTTATATGCAATTAATTAAGCAGGACTTGAAAGTACTGGTACAACAACAGGATCGTTCATGTATTATTGTATAACAACATAGCGATTGCTGGCTAGGTGTGGACTGGACACTCCTACTCGTTGACTTCAAGATTCCAGACAGCATACTAGGCATGCCCAGAACGTGCAAGGTAAAGGTCTACTTTAACCAGGTTTTGGCTTTGATTTTTGGCTATAATTTTTTTTATTAAAATTCTATTATAATAATCATTAATTTTTTAAAAAAATAAAAAAAAAACTGTTATATCATATCAGACAATGTAAATAAATAAAAGGAAAAAAAGCCAACGTGTTTCATGTACCTTCTAATAAGGTGAAAGTCGGAAACCGAAGTTATTTGAAGCTGTTTAAAGAAGGTTAGTTTAAATAAAAAATCAGAATCAAAACTGCAAGTAATTCTTACTCCGGTCAAAGTTTCCAATGCCGCCATTTACTATAAGACAACGGCTGCGTTCACATTTTCTGCCTTTAGGGTGGCTCACATATACCATACTGTTCCGTACTTTGTCGATCTCTACACTATATACTTGTACATAATGCAAACCGTTGAAAAGGATCAATTGCAAAGATTATCTGATGATCATATTTGTAAATATTTCAATTTTCGCAAAACTAAGAAATTTACAACACTCCTGTTTTTTTTATTGAATACTGCATATAATGGAAAACAATTGAATTACGTTTTTGAAGGATTATGAGATAAGATTCATGGTTTTGTTGTGATGAACCATTGTCATTTTGGAGGAGTTAAAATTTAGAATTTATAAATTTGCAGATTTTTCTAGACAACTTGTGGAAATGGATGATTTCAGGAAATTTGAGTCATGAAATGATTTGGTGACTTAGGTCAGCGGTTATAAGTTGCATAAGACATGTTATTGCTAATGTGGGTCAAGTTAGAAAGAACTTGTGCTTAGAAATGATTTATTTGTCTTTGGATGTGTATGATCGCTAGTAGTCAACTATAGTCAACAACAAGGATCAGGGCTACGCTCGTAGAGGAGCTGAGGCCCAAAATAATCAAAGATGTCATGTGAGATGGCTGAGCTCAAGCATGACACAAGAAAGATAAAAAATATTGAAGAGAAGTTTGAGCGACAGGTTGCACTATATGGCTTGGTCGATCCAAGTAACGCATGGTCCGATGAAATCGGAATAGGAGAGACTTGCTAACACGTGGCAAGTTAGTAGTGCACCTACACGTAGTAAACATGACGATTGCTTGCAATAGAATAAGATGACCGTGTCAAAAAAGGGTATTTGGGTAGTTTGAACAAAATACTAGAAATTATCTTAGAACAAAACTATGGTGTTTGGAAAAGCGGTTTAGATCAAGGAAAAGATAAGAATATCAAGGCTAAGGACTTAGTAAATTCGGACTTATGCACATTAAAAAACGTATATAAGCATAGTTTGAATTAAAACTCGTGTGTATGGGGTTATTGAGTTTTCTTTATATGTGCTAAGTGGATAGTAGCCACTAGGAATTATATAAGGCTAGTTAGCCCATTTATTTAGCGGGTTGGGATAGAGACTTATATTTAACCATCCAACCATCCTCTCTTGAGACTAAGTGTTTATAAGTTCTAGGATTAGGGTTTGAAACAAGTTGAGTATTATGGTGTTCTTTTTTATCCTCCAAGTAGAGTGGCTATAAAACATTCATCGTCAAGTAGCAATAAATCAACTTTTGTTCGTCAAGTAGCAATAAATCAACTTTTATTTATCTCTATGGACTCACCTTGTATTGATTGATGTGCTCTTGATTTAGTTGGTTTTTGCTCCTATTTTGTCTTCTTGATCTTATTGTACCAAGGACATGCAAGTTCACGAAGAAACTCGATTTTTGCTTCTTTTGGCTTTTCTAAATGATTTCTTGATACAACTATTTCTACATCAATTTCTTTAGTGTTCTAGCTTGTTGTGATATGCCAAAATATATCTAAAGCCATCTTGACCATCACTCACCTACGATCAAGTTATATTCACAGTTTTTGGTTTTTGACTCATTTTTGTTGTAACATTCATTTAAACGGAAAAAGATCAGAATTTTGGTAATAATTTTTTTGATCGTTGATTGGAATATGTTTTTGATATTCTAGGGAAGGTGTATACTAAATTTCTCAAGATTTGAAGTTTTGATTTGAATGTTAGCTTAATTTTAGGTTTTGGCCCAGTTTAAGTACCACAGATCTTCATAAACTAAAAGATCCTAATTTTCTTAAGTTATTTCAAAATTTTTGGTTGAGATAGGTTCTTAAGGTCATGATTTAGCCTTAGTTTAAGTTCTAAATCTTTTGGATTTACGGATCAAAAGTTTTATAAATTTTTGGATTTGAAATGGTGCTGTTTTTGCACTATTTGTGCGTTGAAATTACTGTAGCACCAAGATTTTTCAGAATTTTATATTCTTGATATTCGTAGCTTCTTATATCTATTAGAGTGAAAAATTGACGAATGCTTTAGAAAAAAATTTGAAGGTACCGTTCACCTCTTCTGTTGCTATATTAATCCTATATATAGCTTTATTCGTGAGGATCCGTATCAAAATAATTTCTTTTCTAGTTTCGTTTATTTAGTGCCTGAAGGGAATGTGTTTTCGTGTCATGTGACTCCTGTGTACATGCCACTGCATGCGCGCCGTTCGCTGCAAAAGAAAACAAGATCTCCTCTAAGCTGTGCAAAAGGCAAAATTAAGAAGAGTAACGTACAACTCGTCGGTGTGACTTGTCCGTAAAAATTCGGTCATGCATGCGTATAGGCTCACGATAGGTCGAAAGAGATGAACGCCGACCAAACACGACGACCTTTCTCCAACTCCGCACGTCATGAAATTTACAGACCAAAAGGCCTTCTTTTGTTATATATATATATATATATATATATATATATATATATATATATATATATATATATATATATATATATATAATATGTATATGTATATGTATATGTCACCTTTGCCGTCTCCCTGTCTTCTTCATTCTTCATGGAATGCTTGCAGATTCTCTCTCTCTCTCTCTGAGCTAACGCTAGAGAGTAGAGTCTACGTGCTATTTTTTTATTTTATGTTCCAGCTAATACTAGCTACTTAAAACTAATTGCATTGTTCATACATGCATATGCATCCATGGTTACGATTGTAAGATGACACCTACAAGCTAAGCCAACCGTTTTCTTTATTATATATAGTGGTTAGAGGAGCAAGTTACTTGGACAAATCAACTAAAACGACGTTCGCAGTTGATTATCATACTCCATCTGACATTACTGCGGTTTGTACCTGCTTGAAGTCGCTATAGTTGCAAGAAACGTGCAATTTCTGATTACAGAGTTAGTTACGCCTATGCATCACTCGAGAGTGAACACTTGATGCAACAGTACTTTTTAGCTATGATAGTCTCTTCGCTTTTTGGGGAGGATAAGATACTTTCGCCAAAATCCCCTTTTGTCCGGGTGAAAATATATATTCAAGCTCTTTAGTTTGCAGGTATATCACAAATTAAACTACGGTTCCGGGCTGTCCACGTAAACTAGCAAAAACAAAGATAATCTAACACACCTCCCGCATATCCTAGTTTTTTTTAATGATTTTTACAAATAATTATGATCTTAACATATGTGGAGGACTGCAACGTGCAAGTAATTGTAACAGCCTAGCTGTTTATTTTGAAATTTATTAAAAAATTATTTAATTTAATTTAAAATAAAATAATTACTTTTGGTTGCTTAAAATTTTAAACGTTTAAAAGCCTATTTTTCTGCTTTTAAAAAAGGCTTTATTATAAAAAAGTAATTTGATTAAAAACATAAAAATGACACTAAATAAAGGATATTTTAAATTCATATAAAAATCTTAATTCAAATCAATTATTTAAACTCATTTGGCTTTTGTATAGATTTTCTGTATTTTTCTGAAATTTAAAAATAAATTATTAAATTAAAAAGTATTTTACTTTAGAAATTATATACCAACATAAGTTGGAAATAATTTTTCTAAGTCCAAAATAGTTCTAGGAGTTTCTGTGAATTGTTCTGGAATTTTTGAATTTTATTTGGTATTTTTCTGAGCTTTTATTTGAATTTCTAGGCTTTTTTGAAATTCAAAATGAAAAATAAAAGTTTAGAAGTTTCCCATTCTCCCTTCTGGGTGACACGTGGATGGCTTGGATACATCCACGTTGCCACTCGAGCTCATCTAGCCGCCCGAACCCATCCCGCCTTCCCTCCCTCTCCGCCCAATGCATGGCAGCCATCCGTGCCAGCCCAGCCTTAGCACCATCCGAACAGGCCACGTGCTGCGCATCCGGACCCCACTGCACCCGCCTATTTTCTTCTCTCCCTCTCACTGACAGGTGGGTCCCACCTGTTAGATCCATCGTCTCCACCGCTCCATGGCTTCCTTTCTCTCCCCCTTTCCTTCTTTGCACTTGCAGCCAAATCCCCGCCGATCTCGGCTTCCCTTCCCCGCCTCTCTTCGGTTTTTGGAAGGTTGTGCGTTGCTGGGACAAATTTCCTAAATCTTGGCCCTCCTTCCTTTCTTCCCGCCCCTCTTTCCTTTCTTCTCCACCCAAATTCCACCACCATCTCTAGCGAGAGATCCCCACCGCCTCGGCCACCCTCGAGAAACGCCGCCGCCTCCATCAGCTTCCCCGTGGCCCAGCGAAGCTCGACGACCCCACACCACCCATGATCACCATCAAAGGAGCCATTTCATCGGAGACTCAAGCACCACTGTCGCCAATCCTCACCGCCGACCCATCTTCGGCCACTTCCGGTATTGCACCGAGCACCACTGAACTCCCCTCGCTCTCTTCTCTCGATTGTGCCATTTGCCGGCTGCCACCGCACCTCGTAGCGCCTGTGAGCCCTTGGGCTTTGAGTGCCGTGCTGCTGTCCCTGCCCGTCACTATTCGGATGGTTAGAACATTCCTTTGAACGATCAAACGGTCCAAAGGTCTTTTATTTCAATTGGACGGTCTGAACACCCTCATACATTCAAACGGTCCGAAAGTTCATTTGGCCGATCGGACCGTCCGCAGTCGATCAAATTGTCCGAATGCTCCTTGACCGATCAGACTGGTACGAACGTCTCTGTGCAACACCGCCACCCAATCCCCATCTGATCGCCGCCACTAGCTCTTACCTTCTCGGCTCTGTGGCAACCACGTCAATGCCACCTAATGACACGGGTCCACATGTCAGCCATATAGCATGCCACACCAGCACAAAGCCTCCCTCATGACACATCAACGCCACGTGTTGCCATGTGGCACGACACGTCAGCAAAGCAAGCCCAATCACCTGCCACTTAGATGTCGCATCAACCTCCATGCCACCTCGGCTGATTGCTAGTCCATATACTAAGTCCACATAGATCGAGCCCACCAATCAGCCAAAGTCACCCCAGGGCTGATGTCAGCATAACGTCATTATCTTCTTTTATCGTAGAAAAATATTTGAGTAGAAAAATAAAATCCCTTGCTGACATCATAATTCTAATTTTCTTTGAGAAAAATAATTTCTTATTGACGTCCTAAATCCTTTTTAGTAGAAAAATAATTTCAAAAATCCAAATTTAATATTTTTTCTCAGATTTCAAGCTTCCAAGAGCCCGTTCTCCTTCATCCTAACTCCGATTGAGCCCGTTCAAATTTCTAAATTCATAAAAATTCCCCTATCCATTTGTACTCTCCTTTTTAATATTAGGAGTTTATTTGAATTTATTTATATTTTATTTTAGTTTGCTTGCATACTTTCACGTAGAGATTTCGACGATTCGGAAGAATTCTTCGACAATGATTCACATCAATTCGCAGAGTATGCAAGTCACACACCTTGATCATGTTGATATCAAATTGTGAAATAAAATTATGTTATTTTAAATTATTTTGTATGTATATTTTTATTCATTGTATTTAAATTTCAGTTTTAAAATTTAGTTAATACCTATTTGTTATTACCTTCTTTGACATTGATTCCTGAATACCTTGTCACCCTAGAATAAAACTCTAATTAGTACACTAGTATGAACTCGAGAATTTTGTATCAAATACTTAAGACCTGTTTAGACATAATTTTGTTTTTGTATAACTTTTTCACATAAAATGGTAAAATTTTCAAATGTACTCTTGACTTCGTTGAGTCAAGAAAGGCTATAAAATTATTTCAAAATAAAATATAAAACCCGTTTAGATTTAGGCTAATGGATAGGCAGTGGGTGCTGGCATGCATTGTTGTTCGGTGACACAATGTTGATTGTTAGGTACAAGGGGTGTGTGGTTTGTGCCTAACTCAAGTTAAGGATCGGTCTGTGAGCTACTGTTACAAAGTCCTTTTCACTACTATAAAACAGGCTATACTGGACGGGTACATCACAGACGGTTCATACAGAACCGTCTGTGCTTAAACTATCACAGACGGTTCATACTACCAACCGACTGTGATATTTTCATAGATGGTTAGTAACACGAACCGTCTGTGATAATTGAGACAACACAGATGGTTTCTGTTGATAACCGTTTGTGAACTTTCACAGGCGGTTTTTAATACGAACCGTATGTGATAATCGAGACAACACAGACGGTTCATGTTGATATCCGTCTGTGAACTTTCACAGACGGTTCTTAATATGAACCATCTGTGATAATCGAGACATCACAGACGATTCGTATAACAAACCGTCTCTAATAAGTCATTATTACAGACGGTTCGTATTAATAACCGTCTGTGATAAGTTACAGACGGTTATTAACCCGAACTGTTTGTGATATTTGATTTCACAGACCGTTTGTGGTTGGAACCGTCTGTGATAATCTGCACTATTAATTATTGAGTGTACTTACTTGATGTCGACATAGATCTGTCTTCGTTGCGCTGCATCGGTGGAGCAAGGCGGCCGACTTTAGGGAGTTCGGGGTGAAAATATATCACCGTCTTCTTAGTGATGTGCTCAAAGGTTAGTACTCAATTAATTTTAATAACTTATATGCATGTCATGTACGTGTAAGTATATATAGCTAGTCTGATTTGCTATGTAGTAGCGGTAATAATTATTTTTGACACCCATTTGTTACTTGTGTAGCGTAGATGGACCAAAGCTGGATGTACATTGAGAACCATGTGAGTGAAGAGTACATTAATCGCATGTCTATTTTTAGAAGAGCGGTCAAGCTGGATATGTTGAAGAAGGGGATGGAATATATGTATTGTCCATGCATTGATTGTGATAATCTTAAGATATTTAGCAACTTAGTGCAGATCGAAGCTCACTTGATTCGAAGGGATTTCAGAAAAGGATACAAATGTTAGACCAGTCACGATGAAGAGAAGAGTATATAAAAAGGTAGTTATGACATAGTCGAGGAGACAACGATATACCAGTTGTGGACTGTACTTTTGATCATGAGAATAGGTCGCGGGATGACAATCTAAATCAGATGTTACGTGATGCTGAAGGGAATTATAGTGAGAGAGAGTTTAGTAAATTTAAAGGCTTGATGGAGGACTCGGAGAAACCTTTGTTCTCGGGCTGCAAGGCGCAATACACGAGGTTATCATCAGTTCTAGAACTGCTGAAATTGAAGGCAAGCAATGGTTGATCTCGACATGAGTTTCAGAGCATTGTTAGATCTCCTAGCGGACATGCTTCCAACGAAAAATGTGTTGCCGAAAACCATCTACCAAGCCAAGAAGATTCTTTGTCCATTAGGAATGAAAGTAGAAAGAATACATGCATGTCCGAATGATTGTATCATATACCGTAAAGAGTATACTAGCTTACATGTTTGTCCGGTGTGCAAAGCATCCTGATACAAGCGTAAAAATGACTCTGCTGATGGGAAAGGCATCGAGGTGAAGCAAGGACCTCTTGCTAAGGTGTTGTGGTATCTTTCTGTAATCCCCCGTTTGAAGCGTTTATTTGCAAACCGTATGGATGCAAGATTGATGCGTCGGCACTGAAAGTAGCGTAAGAAAGACGGAATGATAAGACATGTTGCCGATTCTGCCCAGTGGAGGAATATTGATAGGATGTTTGTAGATTTCGGTGTGGAACCGAATCGCACCCCGAGGAGTCAGAGGCGATCATCTTCGTCGCTTATTTCGAAGCCGGGCTGCGCATCCCTGCCGCCATGATTGTCGGGGACATCTTGCGGACCTTTGGGCTTGAGCTGGTACAGATGAGTCTGAACGCGATAGCCCGCCTTGCCGTGTACAGCTGGGCGTTGCGTACGGAAGCCTACTGGCCCAGCGCGTCGCTGTTCGCATTTCTCCACGACGTGTTGTGTCAGCCAACGGAGCGGAGAGACGAGACGTTCGCCAACTTCGGCAGCGTCAACTTTGCCCTTCGGTCTCAGTACAAGAAGATCTTCCCCGCAGATTCGAGCTGGGCGAAGTGGGAGCCGGAGTGGATGAGACGGTGGTTTTACCACCGTGTGGCAAGCGGTAGCGGTCTCGAGTGCTCCGGGTGGCCAATGGCGTTCAACAGCACGCCCGGCACGTCGATAGATGCTAAGGACCGGCGAAGGGCGTGGAGGCTTGTGGGGATCACCGCCCGCTTCAACATGCGTGACGTCGGGGCGCTGCTTGCTGCTGATTGGCGTGTCACGCTTGGGGGGCTCCGTCGCGACAACGCCCGTCCGTGTCTTCGCTGCCAAGACCCTCCGATCCACGTATGTTTTGGTGGAGCGGTAGTGTTCCCCTACTGTCGATAAGGTCTTTTGCTTTAAATCTCAGCCCTTGCTGCCCACAGGTATTCACCTGGAGGCTGTAGAGCACGCAGTGGGTACGTTCCTCGGACCGTATACGGCTAGGGAATACACCCTGCGCGTAGCTGCGACCGCGGAGGCAGGATTAGGACGGATAAACCATGTGTGCGAGGCCTTGGGCATTAGGGTACCAGAGCGCGCTACTCCGGCCCGGAGCCCACTTCGCCGTGGTGCCCACGGGGGAGGATTATCGTCTCGTTGGGGCACTTAGTCCTCCGCTGCCGAACCTGGTACTCCAGTGGTCGTGGACAGTGGCGGGGATAAGGAGTGCAATGTGGGTGACCGGGAGGGGGAGGCTTCGTTGCCGCCGGCTGGCGCTGAGGCGGAGTCGTCGCCCGTTGAGGACGTTGGAGCGGATTCTTTGCCTGTGGTGATTACTTGGGTGGAGCCCCCCTATGGCCATTGGCGGGGCGGGGACGGCGTCTTGCTCCCCGAAGGCGAAACGGCCACGCGCACTATCGCCCCTTCGGTCGGAGAGGGGGTTCGCTGTGGCGAGCAAGGTCGAGGCCCTATGGGACTCTGATTTCGACACCGAGTACCCTTGCCCCACCGTCCCCGCAGCCCCCTTCGGGTCTGTGGCTGCCAGGGGTGGGGGTTTGCTGGAACCAGGCTCCGGCACAGAGGCCCCCGGGGCCGGAGGGCCGTTCTCGTCGGGGGAGGTAGGTATCCCCTCGGCTTCTTGCGAGGCTGAAGGGGTAGTCCAGCGGAGTCTACCGGCTGCTGCCGAAGGTAAACTTAGATGGTTTGGTACAATCTTTTGGTGTACTGGTAGGGATTTAATCGCTACATCCCTTCGCAGCAGCATGCCTCCTTGAGCGTGGGCAACCTTCGAAGCGCGGGGATATTCCTTCGGGAGGGACGTCCGACGCCGCCGAGACCGTCGCTGTGGGTGTCGTGCAGCTAGCAGATTTCGTCCCTTGATTGGAGGTGCTGGCAGCGTGGCAGGGGGTCGTGGATAGTGCGACCACGAACCTGGACCACCAGGCGTTGTAGACCTGTGGGTTGAGACTTCTTGGGAGGGTGGAGGTCTCGGAAATAAGGGTAGGTATCTGACCCTGAGCGGCAGACGGTCTTTTAGAGGTCTACAAACCACTTCCTCGTGCAGACCGTCACCCTTGGCCGGGCATTGTAGGCGGCCCACGCCCGTGAGCGGAGGTGTTAGAGGACCGATTGCGTGCCACCGAAGGGGCTCTTCGCGCGGTCGAGGAGGCACATTCCTCTAAAGACGACCGCATTCGGCGCCTGGAGGCGGAGCGCGCGGGGGCCATCTTATACGCCGAGGAGCTCGTGACGGCGGTGCGGCAGGCGGTAGTGGAGGAGCGGGACGGTCTGCTCCGACAGGTTGCTGTGCTGGAAGAGGAGTAGAGCCGACTTACCGCGTCTCTTAGGGAGCGAGATCAGGCTCTAGGCGACGCCTCGGTGGCGGCGTGGGATGCTATGCTAGCCCTGCACCCTCGAAAACCTTGTCGCCGAAGTGCCGTCTCGCTCATTTGGGCCCGAAGAGCTATCGTGGACGCTTCGCCGAATCGGGGACTCTTCGCGCGCTTCTCCGGCACCGGGCTACCAGCATGTCGACGAACTTGCTGACCCGCAACTGGAGATGCCGGCCGGGGCCGGAGTGATGTCCGGTGCCGTGCGCGCCGTGCAGCCCGCTGTGTGATTTTTTCATAACCGGATTTGGGAGTACATCGGGGAGCTCGCGGCAAAGATAGAGCTTCAGCGGAGCATGTACGACGAGGGGAGTCTCGGCCAATGGCTGGATGAAGTTCCTCGGTGCGACGAAGGTGGCGCGGACGGCTCGAGGCAGGTGTGACACCGGAGTTCTTGCATGTTGGTGTGTGTTGTAATCGCACGAAAGTGGGAATGGTTCCCCATGTTCTGACCGACATGCGCTTATGTTCTGAGCAGCTGCCCGATGGTGACCGGCTGTTACTCTCCGACGCTATAACCCGGCGCCGTCTACGATGCTGGTGGCGTGCTGAGGACTCGCTGGACTTCTGGGCGGGTCGAGCCTCGACAGACGAGGCTCCGGTGCATGAGGGCGTCCAGGTGGAACCGAACGAACAACGTTGGTGGGTGGGCGAGGGCGCCTGTGTATTGGATGTAGGGGGTGCCAGCCGGCAGACACTGTTGTAAGCGCGCGTATACGAACGGAATAGACCAGTCGAAACACTTGTCCCTGTCACATGTGTGGGCAGACATGTTTTTTTCGTGAGGTTTGGCCCCTTTATTCTCCTACCCTTCGAAGTGGTGGTAGCGGAGCTGGTGCCTAGTCGAAGTAGACACGTGAGCGCTCCGTCCCCTACCCTCCGAAGTGGCGGCAGCGGAGCTGGCGCCTAGTTGAAGTAGGCGTGCGAGCGCTTCGTCCCCTACCCTTCGAAGTGGTGGTAGCGGAGCTGGCGCCTAGTCGAGGTAGGCGCACGAGCGCTCCGTTCTCTACCCTTCGAAGTGGTGGTAGCGGAGCTGGCGCCTAGTCAAGGTAGGCGCACGAGCGCTCCGTCCCCTACCCATCGAATTGGTGGCAGCGGAGCTGGCATCTAGTTAAAGTAGACGCGCGAGCACTCCGTCCCCTACTCTTCGAAGTGGCGGTAGCGGAGCTAGCGCCTAGTCGAAGTAGGCGCGCAAGCGCTCCGTCCCCTACCCTTCGAAGTGGTGGCAGCGGAGCTGGCGCCTAGTCGAAGTAGACGCGCGAGCGCTCCGTCCCCTACCCTTCGAAGTGGCGGCAGCGGAGCTGGCGTCTAGTTAAAGTAAGCACGCGAGCGCTCCGTCTCCTACCTTCTGAAGTGGCGACAGCGGAGCTGACGCCTAGTCGAAGTAGGTGCGCGACCGCTCCGTCCCTTGGATAAGGACAAAGTAGGCTTGGCAGATGACAGGAACCTAGCTCCGCAGCTCCTGGTCTTCGCGGTCTATACAGACTTCACGGGCATGACTGTTTCCCCTCAATTGTGGATATTGACGGGACGTCGAGAGCGGGATTCATGGAGTTTATCGCATGTCGCTTTATAGCTGGTGGGGGGGCTTTGCCTATCCTCCGTTGCTTCGGGGCCCCCCAGGATAGGGGAACGCATGAAGCGCAATTGGTGGAACCCTGTAGTTGAGGTGGGATGGTACTGTTGCATCACATGCACCTGGAATAGCCGATGAGATGCTTGAAGCGCAATTGGCGGGGTCGCGCGTCCGAGACTCAAGAGGGAGCGGGCGAGTGAAGCACCACTCGCCTTCCCAAACATTGGTACCCCTACAACTTCCCCTCTTAAACCCGCAGCCCTGCTCTGCCCCAGCTTCCTCCGGTGCTTCTTTACCGGCACCGATAGTGACGAGGGCTCCTGCGCGCGGCTGATGCCGTCGGGACGACCACGGGGTTGAACACTACCCCCTCCACAAGGGGTGGACATGACGCCGCGGTGTGTTGTCCCTTCGCCAGCTCGCATAAGGGCCACGGCTGATGAGGGGTGGTGGGCAATTCACTTGTACTTCAGCGAGGAAACTTCCAGCTTCGGGGGTAGACCTCCATTTGTTGCCAGCGAGGTCGTGCCTCGCCTGGGGTGCCTCTCACAGGCGCCTAACCTTCCCCAGTCTCCTTCCCTAGCTCGAGGGTGCTCCTGATGGGGGGTTTCGCTTCTACTTCAACAAGGGGTCTTGCAGCTCCAGAAGTAGATTTCGACCTCCCTGTGCCGGGGCCACACGCCCCTGGGGGCGCCTTCAATGAGCGCTCTCGTATCTTCGTCTCTTCTTCAGAAGCGTAGGCCATTGAGCTCCTGCGTCGCCCCTTATCCACGGTGTCACAGGCTGGCTCACCTTGCAAGACGCTGCTGCCGGGCTATGGCACCAGGAGGAAGCGTCCCGTGCCTCCGAACTGATGGGGGCCCCTTAATGGGCGCCGCACCCGTGTATCGTGAAAATTTTGTACGTGAGGTACATCACCCTTGTAATCGCGGCATACTGCCCATGTGGCACACGCAGTTTGCGAAAACGCGGGGAGCCTCTGGTGCCCGTGCTGCCCGCTCATATCCGGTGCGCTGTCCTCCGTTTTATTTATACTCTGGAGAGTGCGTGAGAACGTCAACCATGTCTGATTTATACTTGGAAAGTACGCTTAGCGACAACACCAACACGTGCGCGGGACATCCGCATCTTGTTTATACTCAGTAGAGTGCACAGGGACAACATCTGCGTCTTATTTATACTCCGTAGAGTGCATGCGGAGGCGGACCTCAACGCGACGTCTTATTTATACTCTGTAGAGTGCGTGCGGAGGCAGACCTCGATGCTACGTCTTATTTATACTCCGTAGAGTGCGTGGAGAGGCGGACCTCGATGCTACGTCTTATTTATACTCCGTAGAGTGCGTGCGGATGCGGACCTCGACGCTACGTTTTATTTATACTCGAGTGCGTGGGAACATCGACCACGTCTTATTTATATTCCGGAGAGTGCGTGTAGTGATGTCACCAATATGTGCGCGGGACATCCGCGTCTTGTTTAGACTTAGTAGAGTGCGTAGGGACAACATCCGCGTCTTATTTATACTCCGGAGAGTGCATGCGGAGGGAAGCCTCCGCGTTTTGGTGGGGAACATGAGTAGTTTCGCAAACGGTAAATTTTATTAAATTCCCGTTTACGCAGGTGAGTGAATACAAAAGGTCAGGGACTAACCACTCGACTGTCGTTGTCATGGCAGCGAGGTAGGGGGCCTCTGCTGCTTCTGTTGCTAGAGCCCTTGTATTGGCGCGCCTGGCCTAGGAGCCTCTCTAGACTTCCAGGTACGGGCCTCGGGTGCCGAGCTCTATGTGCCGAGCCATGTCCTGGTCGCCGTGGATGGTGATGACACCCTACGGGCCTGTGAGCTTCATGCATAGAAAGCCGTGGTGTGGGACTGCCCCAAATGAATTGAGGGTTGGTCGCCCCAGTATGGCGTTGTAGGGGTATTGGATGTCAACGACGTCGAAGGTGGTATCCCTGCTCCTCACGTTGTCGCCCAGGCCGAAGGATACCTGTAGGCATATCTGGTCCGATGCCATCAATGGCTGACCTCCGAAGCCTTGCAGCAGAATTTTTTAGGGGCCTAGCGACTTCGAGGGATCCCCATCTGGTCGAAGGCCCTGCGAATAAAATATTCGCAGAACTTCCTCCATCGACCAGGACACGCCTGACGTCGCATCCTGCTATGGCAGCCTGGATGACCAGGGGATCTTGGTGGTGGAACTCCACACCTTCGGCGTCGGCGGGCATGAAGGTGATCTCGTGTTGCGCCTAGTCGGCGGTGCCTATGCCGGGTATGCCGCCACGTGGTGTAGCCTCCGCACGTAGGCCTTTCGCTGCCTCTCCGAGGCGAACCCCAGGGAAGAGCCTCCAGAGATGACGTTTATGACCCTACACTGGGCGCCCTTCAGGGCGTGGATCCGTAGGGGGCTCTCCTGAGGCTGATGCACATGAGCTTGCATCCGCCGGAGGCCGTCCTGAGTCTGCAGCTCCTAATCCCAAATTCGTAGGGGGCCGTCCAGGGGCAGCTGGACGTGTGCCGCGACGGGTGGCCGCACCTTGAGATCCCTATCTCTGGCGACGCTTTACCAAAGTGCCGCAATGGTGGTACATGAGCGCGTGTCATGGCTGCCTCGGTCGTGTACTTCGCACCACTGGAGGCGGTGTTGGTCACCATATTCCGCGCGGGCCCTATCCTCGCGGCCCGGCCTCGGCCTCGCCTCGACCCCGGTGAGCCCTGGCACCGCGGCCAGCGGGGCCGTTGTCTTCTGAGCCGTCCTCAATGTCAAAGACGTAACGGGCTCTCCGAGACTTCTGTTGACCGCGCTTGGGCCTGTCGCCCGATGGGTCCTTGTGCTGGGAGGCGTCCTTCGATGGCTCCTGCCTGCGCTTGCCCTTCGAGGATCTTTTCTTCGGCGAGCCTTGGCTCTTCGCCGTGCCCTCCGCCGGGTTGGCATCGGCGCCGTTGCCTTGACGCCGCCGCGCGTCTTCTTCCGCTCTGGCGTATTGTTCCATCTTGTTGAAGAGATTCGCCACCGTCTTGATTGGGTTCTGCGCATTGTACTCGGCCAGCGGCCCTGGGCGGAGACCCTGTATTGCTGCGTTGATGATGGTTGTTTTGTTGACATCTTTGACTTGGCAATGGACCTTCACGAAGCGTTTGAAGTACTCCCGAAGCTTTTCCGATGGTTTTTTCTTGATCGCGAAGAGCTGATCCGCATCGACACGCTCTATGTAGTTCCCTTGGAAGTTGTTGTAGAGGCGGTCGCGGATCTGCTCCCATGCATAGATGTAGTTCGGCTCTATGGTGAAGAACCAAGAGAGCGCCACCCCCTGCAACGCGAGGGAGAGCCCCTTCGCCTTCATGGTGTCATCTCCGCCTACTGCTTTGATGACGATCTCGTATACGCTCACGAACTCCCGGGGTCTGTGTCGCCCTTGTACGATGTGATGGCGTTAGGGAATTTGAAGTCCTCCGGCCATGCCGCCTGCTGCAGGCCCACAGATAGCGGGGAGTCCAGGTCCACGCGTTGCAGCGAGGCGCGGCTGGATATGGGGGCGTCGCGGCTATCCGCCCGTTCGGGCGTGGGCTCCGGCGCGATCATCGGCAGGGTCTGCTGACTCCGAACCTCTTGTATTCTCCGCACGACCCCGCAGAGATCCGCTAACTCCTGCTGGAGGTGCCGAGGGCCGCCAGTAGGGCGTTCTCCACTGCCGACATAGATGAAACGATCGGCGCACCTGGTCGCACTACCGGGATAGCCGTGACCACGGCTTGCGCTCGTGGGTTGCCCGCCGCGTCGACACGACGGACTTTGGCGTCGATGCCGGGGCCCATGTCACCGCCGGGACCGCTTGGCGCTCCCGCATCGGGTGTAGGGACGATGGTCGTGCTTCCACAAGCATCAATGTTACCGCTCCCTGCCGCTCGGCCGGTACTGTCGGGGTTGACTGTCACGCCGGCAACAGGGTGGGGCGTCGCGTGTAGGGTGGGGTTGGCTGTCACGTCGGCGGTGGCGGGGTCGACCTTCACGTCGGCGGTGGCGGGGTAGATGGTCGCGTGGTGAGCGTCATCGTTCGCGCCCGCGACCGCCGATGCCGAAGCCCTAGTGTTAACACGAGACTTCGCCGCGACCCCTTCCTTCCTCTTCGCCACCGATGATGAAGCTTTCTTTGGTGCCATCCTTCTTGAGATCTTGAGGCTTACTCCTGTCGTTCCCACGGACGGCGCCAACTGTTGTGATTATAGACCAAACAGAAAAAATGTATGGTAGTGGAGAGTTAGGTGAGCAATACCTTCCTTCGTTCCCTTCCCATGGCTAGTATTACGTATATATACCATGGGGAGTGTTTTTACAATATTACCCTTACATCCAAATATTCTTCAAGGGTAATCATGTCACTTAGGGTTTACAACCTTTTAACAGGCCTACTGGGCTTAGGTGGGGGCCTCCCCTATGACAAGTACATATGGAATAAATTCTTTTGGTAACATGAGCAGCCGACATAGCACCTGGCCTGTGACTCTGTGCATGTACAACCTTCCTCCTTAGCTGTGTATGAAGCGAAAAAATATTTTGATGTCACTACTTATCCAAGGGCTGAAGCAACATGCAACGATATTGATGTGTTCCTAGCATCATTGGTAGAAGATCTTTTAATATTGTGGAACAAAGAGGTACATGTATGGGATGCGGACAAACAAGAGAACTTTACTTTACGTGTCATGTTGTTCTGGACCATTAATGATTTTTCTGCCCTTGGTGATCTGTCCGGGTTGAGTACAAAAGGAGCCAAAATGTGTCCACCGAGAGTGTGTGGTTGAACAACTCGCGTAAATCTATGTACATGTGTCACCGTTGGTTCCTTCCAAAGTATCACCTATACCGCAAGATGAAGAAATAATTTGATGAAAAAAGAGGATGACTCAGTACCTAGACCTTTTAGCGGGAAAGAGGTATATGATACGGTCAAAGATAGAAACGTTGTGCTTAGAAAAGAACGTAAATTGAGGAAGAACATGTGGAAAAAGAGATCAATATTTTGGAACTTACCTTATTGGGAGTACTCGAAGTTCGCAATTGCATCGATGTCATGGACGTAGAGAAGAATGTATGTGATAGTTTGATTGGTTTTTTACTGAATATTCCTGATAAAACAAAGGATGGTGTTAATGCAAGGCGTGACTTGGTCGTTATGAACATCAGGACCGTGTTAGCACCGATAGAGACCGATAAAGGCTGGACGTACCTTCCCCCAGCTTGCTACACTCTGTTTAAGTCCGAGAGAACTGACCTGTGCCAATCCTTACATGATGTGAAAGTTTCATCCAACCACTCTACTAGCATGAAAAAACTTGTTTCCATGGAACATTTAAAATTAATTGGCATGAAGTCTCATGACTATCATGTGCTAATGACACAAATGATACCTGTTGCAATTAGAAGTATTTTACCGAACAAGGTTCGAGTGACAATCATAAGGCTATGTTATTTCTTTAACGTAATTGATCAGAAGGTTATTGATCCCGATGGACTAGATGCTCTTCAAACGGAGGTGGTGACAACTCTATGTGATCTCAAGATGTATTTCCCTCCATCATTTTTTTCAAACGGAGGGAACTAAATGCTCCTTTTGGTAACTGCTGATTAAGTGCCAGAGTGAAGTGTGTGCAAACGTGCAATAGGACTAGGGAAGTGACCAATGATGCTATTTTATTCTTTTAAATTGAGTGATATTATTAGTAGTGGCCATCTCTAGCTAAACATGGCAAGGATACGCTATGAAAAGTTGCATTAGGAGTCCTTTTTCAATCCTTGGATTGAACCTAACTAATAAGAAAGCGCCTTTAGAACGATCAGTGAAGGGAAGTTGTCAAGTCATACATATGTATCTCTATGTTCATTGGGTTGTTGGTATGACCAAAGCTTTTAAATTGCAGTGATATTATCGCGATAAGTGACGTGATACACTTGCATTAGACACGAGTCCTCTTTTCGGCGAATGTAGAAGCTTATGAGGATAGTTGTTTCGTTTCAATGATTCACTTGATACTTAGATGCCCATGTACATTGGTTTGTGTCATTTGCTTCATAGAACTTTGTTTAGGCCCCACCTCGGTGGTTACCAAAGGAGGAACTAAATGCTCCTTTTGGTAGCTGGCGATTTGCATCCCACACTGCGTCTAAAAATTTTAATATATGCCACATAGACCTTCAAAGAGTATGAAGCAAGTGACACACTTCAGTGTATCTGGTTCAATGAACTTGATACACTGATTTGTATCATTTGCTTCATAGAACTTTGTTTAGGCCCATACCTCACTGCGTCCACACTGTCGTCCAAAAAATTTTAATATAGTCACATAGACCTTCAAAGGGCATGAAGCAAGTGACACATTCTAGTGTATCCGATTCAATAAACTTGGCACACTAGTTTGTGTCATTTGCTTCATAGAACTTTGTTTAGGCCTATACCTCACTGCGTCCACACATCGTCCAAAAAATTTTAATGTATGTCACATAGACCTTCAAAGGGCATGAAGCAAGTGACACACTCCAGTGTATCCGGTTCAATGAACTTGATACACTAGTTTATGTCATTTGCTTCATAGAACTTTGTTTAACTCTCCGAATTCTTACTAGCACAAGTCATAAACAAGGCTAGAGAGTTCTATCCTGGCAACGGTGATAATTAGATGTTGAAACATTGGATTCAATTGTACAAATCACTCAATTGTGTAATCAAATAATTCATTTGTTAGATCTGTGTAACGATTTTTATTTTATATATGTATGTGATCTACTGGCTGTTTGTTACATTCGTAATTCACTTTGAGTTGCAATTAACTTATTTGTCATTATCTATAATCTGCTTGCTTGCTTTCAGAGGGCATAGCTAGCATATCCTGAGGCTAGCCAAAAAAGGGCAAATAAAATTACTGTTACAATTGCTATTACAGACGGTTCGTTGTTGAAAACCGTCTGTGATATATATATCACAGACTATTTCAAAGAGTGAGCCATCTGTGATATTGTGTATATCACAGATGAACTTTGTTATTAATCGTCTGTGATATACACAATATCACAGACGGTTATTATTTCGAACCGTCTGTGATATGATTCATATCACAGATGGTTAGTAACAAAAACCGTATGTAATATTGTGTATATCACAGACGGTCTTTGTTATTAACCGTCTGTGATAGTCGAGTATCACAAACGGTTTTTTTTATAAAAACCATCTGTGATAGTCGAGTATCACATACGGTTTTTTATAAAAAATCGTCTGTGAAAGTCGACTATCATAGATGATTTTTTCTCAAAAACCATCTGTAATATAAGTTATCACAGACGACTTGAGAGCCATATGTGATAACCACCTATTATCACTGACATATAAACACAGACAGTTTAGGAACCGTCTGTGATAGGACTGTCTATAGCAGTGTTTCGTACTACCATAAGGTTGGTATGGGACAGTCCTAACTGACTAATTTATAAGTCCCAACTTGAGTCTCATTGTAGGCTGAAAATGAGTGTGGCGTAGGCCATGTGAAGTCTCACTCGGCTCAATAGGGGGTCCCGGTCTGATGGATTCCTTACTAGGGTGAAACCTTAGTGTTAGTTTAGCCAGGTTGAAGGTTTTGCTTTGTAAAGGATTTGTCATGATCTCTCCGCTGCACATCAAAGGAACTGTGCTAATCATGTGGTAATATGAGATGATTACATCTTATGGGTAAAACTGTACAACCTCTGCAGAGTATATAAACTATCCTATATAGTCGTGCCCATTGTTTTGGTCAAGTTGAGTAAAATTTTTCATGGATTAGATTTTGGTTTTAAAAAATAGTTTCTGAAAATTCATATGGATGGAATCCGTAGGAGATTTGAAAAACATATGGGTGGATAGAATCTGTATGAGATCTTTTGGAAAAGATGGTTCGGATGGAATGCCTATGGTTAGGTTAGTGTGGGTGATGGACCTGCACTAATGATATTAATTTCAGTTACAAATTCTGTCTTTACTTATGGTATTAAATTTAGTAATTTTAATCTATTTAATGTATTTCATTAAATGTTGTACATTTTACGCTCAAATTAACTATATATGGCTTCCTTTGTTGCCTTTAACATTATATTGTATTTTTCCCGTGTGACTTGCGGAGTACAAATTGGTACTCACGCTTAGAGGGTTTCTTCTGTCGTTTGCTATGGTGAAGAACAAGACGAGTAGACCGTGTCTTACTGTCGTTTGCTTGTAGGCAGGCTCAGTGGGTTTCTTCTGCTTCAATGTTTTTCTTTCGCTGCTATTATTTAAATTTAGCCTATAGGCCGTGGATATAAACTTTGGCAATCATGTCCATATTTAGTTAATGAATAAATATTATTATGCTTGATATTTATTTTTGTTGTTCACTGTGTGTACTAGCTGATCTTGGATTAGTGCGATTTACATAGAGGATCCGGAGGTCGTTGCTCCGGGTCCGATAGTAATAACACAGACAAGTATGCTAACTAAGGGCATGTACAATAGTTTATCTCTTTTGATTATCTCTAAGGACTCCAATTCACATAGAGACAAATACTAGAGATAACATCTCTATCAATTTGTCTCTAAAATCATTCATCTAACTATTTTTTTTATCATTTTTATCATAATTTCCTTATACTCCCTCACCATTTGTGATGGTTTATGTGCCTAGGTTATCTCTTATAGAAGAGATAGCAAATTCTTTCTTCACATTTTCTCTCTTCTAACTAAGATTTTGGATAGTATGATACGTAAGAAACGACTAAGTTGATCACTAGTAGAGATGCCCTAAACAAAACCCATGGGATTAATCAATATGCTTATAAGCGACAAATGCCAATTTTTCATGTTACTCCAGAATGGACTACTGATATTGCTGGGAGCATAGTAGCTCCTAATTAATTAATCCCCTCTCTCTTTAGTCTTCACCGAAAAGTCGTCTTAAATTTAACTCCAAATTGACTTTTTTTGCATGGTCATAATTGTGTGTCGTGTCACTTAGTTGACATTTGAGCCCAATGAGTAGGGCAACGTTGATGCATGGTGCAATAACTTGTGGCTACCACGCCAACCACTTGTAACGCACCGTTCAATTTAATTCTAATTTTTAGCTTCTACTTTTTACTATTTATTAATTTTATTTTTTTATTTTTTTACTTTTTCCCCCTCGTATTCATTAATTTCTCTTTTTTATTCGTTCATCGCTATTCTAAACATCAAGTCAAGGAAGGATACGGTAGGGCCACTACTAGGGACCCTTGAAATGAAACGTATATGTATGCATCTTGATTAGTGACTCGTTTGAGGTACAGGGACATGCATGAGAATATTTTTTTTGTCCCTGGACAAATAAAAAGATTTATCTAATTAAGAAAAAATGGTATTTAATGATTTTTTGAAAAACTTAATGAGATCTTGTAAGCTTTTCTTACGAGTAGCTGAATAGCCCGCACAATTGTGCAGTTTAGTGTGATACAATAGAGCGCATACAATTTTGTTTGCGATTCCAAATGTTGAAATTCCTATTACGCAAAAAAATACGTTTGGCATATTTGAATTCATGTTTAATTAGTGCAATTTAATTTTAGATATCTCACTCCCTATGATTTCAAATTCTTATATATCTAAACTAACTATCAAATCTAAGATTTTAAAATTAGAGTTCATCGAATTTAGGGCTAGATATTTTTTTGTTAGCAACTGCGTTAATCGTCTGTCATCAACTTTTCCAGTATAATTGAATTCCTATTGGAAGGCTGCATGCTCGTGCGGACGGCCGGCGACGTCGAGTTGCGTCGCACAGTCCGTGTGCGTGGGCGTCAAATGGTCGGTGATTGGACCCACTTACCACGTGTATTTACATTTTTATTTTTTTCAAAATTAACTAGCTAGCAAGACGTATTTTAGTTAGTCTGTTGAGGTGTTGCTAGATAGAAACAATTAGGGTGGATTTTTACGTGGTTTATGATTTAAAATTTTGAATTCTAACTATTTATGAGAAAAAGTACATAAGATACTTGTATGTGATTTTGGTTGATATAGATAAAGACAAAATAGTGTTTACTATAATTAACTTGTAGACCTCACCTTAAAAAGATATTTTCTTTGAAAATTAGTTACTATACAAAACCAAATTGTAAGCTCAAAAAAATCCACTCAAGCTAACTACTCGTTTCTTC
Organism: Melocanna baccifera; assembly: GCA_036346265.1. Taxonomy (NCBI): domain Eukaryota; kingdom Viridiplantae; phylum Streptophyta; class Magnoliopsida; order Poales; family Poaceae; genus Melocanna; species Melocanna baccifera. Next base: position 14,910,920 of record CM070682.1, on the reverse strand, counting down.
CAAGTTTCAACCTTCATCTTTTATATATTTCTCCCCATCTTCTCCTACCATGCTAGCTAGCTATACGTATATACATCTCCTTGCGCTCCTTTGGGGTAAATTGGTGTCTGTCCTAAGTGATAGGAGTTCGGGTCATGGCACTCAGTAAAGGTGGACAAAATCAGAATTTTTGTCATATATAACACTATTTGTATCTGTAATTATGAAAATATCTGTAAGCGTACCGTATTGCCAAAAATGACAATATTGCTGCCCGGTGGCCGTGCGGTGACGTCGCAGAGCTAACGCGTTTGACCTCGAGCCTGACCACCAGGCGGCAGGCAACTTGCCGCTCGACCACTATGCGGCCAAGGTCTGCCACCCTACTACCGGACAGTAGGTAATTAAACCAGCTTAATTACATACCTTAATTTTTTATATACAATTTATTTAAAATTTTAAATATAGAAAATAAGCTTAAAAATTATAAAATTTTATGTGCAGCCTCCCGATACAACGCGTTTGATTGTGTAATTTTTTTGATAATTTTATCCACTGTGAATATTGCTCAAAAATTCATATGATTATGATATTTGTAGGAGGTATTACATATAGCAAACGAGCTCCAAAAATTACAAAATTTTATATGCAGTCTCCTGATATAGTCGTAATAATTATTTTATTTTTCAAGAATTTTATGCATTATAAATATTTGTTGGAGTACATATAGTAGTACAAAAAACGAATCACATAGGATGCGATATGACTCACTCATCTGAGCCACTGCTATTTCCTCGCCGTGTCTGCCTCTCTGTGTGTGGCATTGTCTTCCTTTGAGTACAACCATGTCCCATGAGATACGTCAGCCAATCTGGAGCTTGCGTGTTGGTTCGGAAGAGGTATGGAGATTGTTTAGTTTCTTGAGTGTCTGACGATGGTGCAGTAGGCTAAAATACACTAGACCATATCTGGTAGCAAGTGTTGATGTGCTCCTGTGTCAACATGCTGAATTGGGTGCCACCAGAGATGAAGTCATGAACAAAGGACTCTAGGAATCCCCGATATGCGGAGGAACCCTGGCCTTCACCATACTATGTGGTAGCGATTTCAGAGGAGCTCTGCCCACCAAAGTCTCCACACCCTGTGTATGGTGTGAACGATGAGCTCTGCCTTACGCACGCTGCAAACCATAGCGCTATGTAGCGCTCCCTGGAAGCATCTGGGAGGCCTATATCGTTATCAGTGGATTCAACGTCACCCCCACCCTGTGTATGGTTTTAGAGCATGTGGAGATTACAGTGGTTCAGATGAATGAGTCATATCGCATCCCGTGCGATGCATTTTTTTGTAATATTACATGTACTCCTACAAATATTTGTAATGCATAAAATTCTTGAAAAATAGACAATTACTACAATTGTGTTAGGAGGTTACACATAAAGTTTTGTAATTTTTGGAGTTCGTTTGTTATATGTAACAACTCCTAATTACAGCGAATAAAATTATCAAAATATTACACAATCAAGTATGTTGCATCGGGAGACTACACATAAAATTTCATAATTTTTGAGCTCATTTGCTATATTTAAAAATTTAAATAACTCGGCCACTAGATGATAAAAATACTATTTTTAATAATACGATATATGCTAATATTTTCATAATTACAGATATAACTAATACTATATATACCAAAAATTCACAAAATCAATGCTTACCTGAAAGAAAGAATAGATGCTTAGGGCTGTAAACGAGCTGAACTCGAGCAAGCTTAGCCTTCTAGGCTCGAGCTCGGTAGAAGCTCGAGCCGAGCTCGAATTGGGGTCCGAACCTGAACCTGGGCTTGAGCTCGGCTCGGTCTCAGCTTGAGTAGACTCGAGCACGGCTCGTTGAAGCTCGATAACAATTAAAATAATTTATTATGCACTTTTTAAAAATAAGCTCGATAATAGTCAAAATAATTTAAATATATATTAATTTTCAACAATAAGAAAAGCGCTCAAGTTCGGCTCAGGTAAGCTCGGTAAGAGTTATTATGTATTACTATTTAAACTTGAATCGAGACTCGTGAACTATTCGAGCTCGGCTTGGTGAAGCTCACGAACTCGAAATCAAGCTCGAGTTCGGATCATTTAAAATTTGAGCTAAACTCGAATCAAGCCTAAAATAAATTGAACTTGAGTAGCTCATGAGTCTCGAGCTTTTTTTCTTATAGAAACCTCTAGTGGGCTACTAGAATGGAGAGTGAATCGAATCAACCCGACCCCATGTTAACATTGCGGTGGCCAAGTGATTTGACGTTGATGTACCCTTCACCCAATACGCAGCCACCTCTCACCACCGGAAGTCGTGTGTATCGATGGATGTGTGCCTCTTACTTTTGCTAATTGCCAGCTTGATCATGCGTGTGTCGATTTGACGTTGCTGGTAGCGACTAGGAATTAGGTTAGGCTCGGGCGAGCCAAGGCACGCGTGTTGCATCCTCATGGTTGCATTGCATGCTCGCTACGCGGAGTTAAACTTGTTACAGAGAAATGACCAACGGTCGCCGGCGTACGGACGCGACGTTCCGTACGGACGCCGGTACGTCCATACGGACGTGATGTTCTGTATGTCGGCAACTGCAACTCCTCATCATCTATAAATGTATCATCTTGTACAGTATTAAGAAGTGAATGAAAGCAACAGTTCTCACAAACACTTGTACCAATCTCTTGCAATACGTTATCAGCACGATTCTCAAATCACACAAGAAATCAAACAAGGTATGGAGAATGACCAGATCAACCTTTGTGAGCAACACCAAAAAGCCTTACTGGAGTTTCTTGCTTCGATTGATTCCATATGCGAGTCGCTCCAAGTTCTTCTTGCTTCTTGTCCACCGGCGACCACCACTGTCATTGCTACCGGCCACGGTTCTACGCCGGCTCGTCGTCGTCCATGGGAGACACACGGCGTTTTTCCACCGACGAGGGCCCCGCGCTACGGCCCTTACCGACGCCGGCGCACGCCTCCGCGGCGGCTCACCGCCGTCCCCGCCTCCGGATCTGGCCCCCAACCTCCCCACCAGCCTCCTCCACAAGGGAGGCACACTCCTCTAACTAGACTGAAAACTCAGAGGGGAGGAGGAGGGGGCTGGCGCGCACGGCCAAGCAACGACCGTCGGTGCACGACGCCGCGCGACACGCGGCCCGGAACGGCACCTAGCATAGCAAATCGGCAAGGCGGCCCTCCTGGCGCGCGGCCTCTGGCGTGTTGCCGCCTGGCGGCGGCCCCCCACCTGGCGCGCGACTCCCCTGGAGAAGGTCCCTGGCGCAAGGGGGCAGCGGCAGCCCGGCACCCACCCGGCGGCACCCTGAGCACGCTACACGGTGTGGTACCCGGCGACCCGGTCGGCGCGGGGTGGCGCGGCCCGGCCGGCTGGACGGCGTTGGCGGCCCATGGCCAGGGCGGCTAGGGTTTGGGTTAGGGAAACCCTAATCCCCCCACTTGCCCTTTTATATGGTTGCCCTCACATGGGCTTTTGGCCCATTTAACTCCACCTCCCCACATGGGCCTAAAGGCCGCACAAGCTCTGGCCCAGGTTTTGTACATTTTGCAATTTTCCCCCTCTATTTCATGGAAATAAACAACCTTCTATTATAGTATTTGCAGTATAGTCCCTGTGCTTATTTATAATTGTACACGTCAGTTTGTACTTTTATAAATTCACATTTTAGTCCCTACAGGATCTGAAAATTATGTAATTATTACAATAAATGTCCAAGCGCATTTCTATAACTTTTACATATATGGGATTACTAGTTTATTGCAAATTATCTACATTATGAATTGCAACCATATTTACATTTCGTAAATTTAAATTAACATTTCCATTTCGTAAGTACCATTGTACTTAATTAATTAAAAACAAAAAAAGAGAGGGAATTTTTGCAAAATATTACGAATGCATTCCTACAATACAATATTTGCACATATTAATACTATGATCACAATTTATGGCACTTTGCTACGTTTCTTTGTACACTATGCCATACAATGCAATGGTGTTTCCACCAATATTGTGATTTAACGGTATTATAAATATAACCACATGTTATATTTAATTTGATTATATATTCATTCGGATTACAATACACATATTGTTTTTCATATGTTTGCATTTTATTACAACATTACCATCCATATTAATTTACCTCATGTAAATTAATCACTTTATGGTGTACTTTTCATGTAGATTTTAAATGGCTACCAAAGATTTTGAGCCTCTCGCTCTCAATGGTACCAATTACCCTACATGGGCTATGGACCTGAAAATCAATCTCACCACACGTAGGTTGCAAAGGGTGATATTCGATCCTCCAACTGATCAAATTCCACCGGATATTGTGAAATATTCTGTTTTGAGCACAATACGGAATCACATACATCCGGATTTGAAAGCTGAATATCTGTATGAGGAGAATCCACTTAATTTATGGTTAGCCCTCAAAAATAGATATGAACAGCTGAAAACTGTTATCTTACCTGAGGCTAATCATGAATGGGCACATCTTAGACTTCAAGACTTCAAAACGGTTGGAGCCTATAACTATGCCCTCCATGCTATTTGCTCCAAATTGCGGTTTTGTGAGAAGGAACCAACGGATGCGGATAAAATAGAGAAAACTCTCTCTACTATGCTCCCATCTGACAGGGTCCTACAACAGCAATGGCGTTCTGCAAATTACCAAACTTATTCTGATCTTATGCACACTATACTTCAGGCGAGAAGCATGCTGAACTTCTTTTAAAGAACAATCAGCAACGTCCCATTGGGGCTGCTCCACTTCCTGAAGTTCATGCTAATCAGAATAACATTAAGTTTCGTGGTTCAAAAGACCACTCAAAGAACTTTAAAGGAAAAAACAAACGCAACATAAAGCAAAAGCGTGGTAGATTCAAGAAGGGTAAAGGCAATTATGGTAAGCAAGTTGACAAAACTGAACTTTGTCAAAAATGTGGTTGCTACAACTATCCTACCAAGAAATGCCGCACCCCAAACCACCTTGTGAACCTCTACCTCCAGTCTTTGGCTCAAGACAAGCATACTCAAGGAATAATGAAGCTGGATGCTCTCAAAAGTTCATTCAAGAACTCAAGGACACATGTACTTCTCCAAAGAAGAATGATCTCTTGAGCACCGAGGACACACTTGAAGAATTTACTTCTCAAGACATGTTTAGAGATCTTATTTAGACTCCTATCGCCATAGCTATTAAGTACTACAGTGTTGTAAAATAAACAATGTTATCATCTATATTGTAAGCTTGCATGCAACAATCATATATCGAACATATTCGGTATTGTAACTAAGTTTGTATGTATTCTATATATACCACAATAAGATTTTCATTAAAATTCTTTTTTTGTGTATATAGATTTTTAGAGACAATCAAATGGAAGAGGAATTATGTCTTGTGGATAGTGGTACCACAAACTCTATACTAAGAGGAAAGAAAATATTTTAACCATCGCTGGACGCGATGCAATGATAGTAGGTTCTGGTCGCGCCTCTATTACTCTCCCTATGGATACACAATTAGAAATTGAGGATGCACTCTTGTATCCCGATTCAACACGTACTCTACTCAGTTATAGAGATATCCGTCAGAATGGTTTCCATGTTGAAACCAAAATGACAACAAAGAGGAATATCTCATCCTCATCAAAAACAACGGATATGGCAAACAAGTACTAGAAAAAATTCTATTTTTAACCTCCGGATTGTACTATACATACATCAAACCGATTCAACATATTACGAACAAAGTAATTTTTCAAAACACTAACACATTCCAAACATGGCATGATCGCCTTAGCCACCCAAGCATTGGAATGATGAGAAAAATTATTAGCAATTCCATTGGTCATACATACCTCAAAACAAAATTTCCGGAGTCCTCAGATTTTATGTGCACTTCCTGTGCCACCGGAAAATTGATTTTAAGATCCTCTTATCTTAAAATCAGAGCTGAACCACTTAAATTTCTTTAACGCATTCAAGGAGATATATGTGGTCCTATACAACCATTGTGTGGATCATTCAGGTATTTCATGGTTCTCATTGACGCATATACTAGATGGTCACATGTGTGTCTTTTATCCACACGAAACCATGCATTTGCTAAGTTAATTGGTCAAATTATCCAAATACGAGCATATTACCCTGAATATCGAATTCAATCAATTCGAATGGACAATGCTGCTGAATTTTTATCCCATGCATTCATTGACTATTGTATGGCTCTTGGGATACAAGTTCAACACTCTGTTCCATATGTTCATACACAAAATGGTTTAGCAGAATCTCTCATCAAGAGAATCAAGCTCATCGCAAGACCATTGTTGCAAAATTGCAACTTACCAACATCACGTTAGGGTCATGCAGTTTTACACGCTGCTGACTTAATCCAATTGCGCCCAACTGCATATCATAGTACTTCCCCGCTACAATTAATACGTGGAAATCCACCAGATATTTTCCATCTGCGAAAGTTCGGTTGCGCTACATACGTATCGATCTCACCACCGCAGCGTACCTCCATGGGACCGCACAGGAAACTTAGGATCTATGTTGGGTATAAATCTCCGTCAATTATAAAATGCCTCAAGCCTCTAACAGGGGACCTGTTTACGGCCCGGTTCGCTGATTGCATATTCAATGAGGAACATTTTCCGGCATTAGGGGGAGACAACAAGTACCAAACTAAATACCAGAAAATTGATTGGAATGTTCAAAACATTCCTGCCTCAGATCCACGTATCAGAGAAACTGAACTTCAAGTTCAGAAACTCATTTATTTGCAAAACATTGCAAATAATCTGCCAGATGCATTTACTGATTATAAGGGTGTCACAAAATTCTATAATCCTGCCAGAAATATGCCTAAAAGAGTGGAGGTACCGCAAAACACCACTCAACTCTCATTTCAAAATAAGAGGGAGAGAAGTACGCACAAGTGGCAGATACAGCTTCTAACAATTGCAAACAATCTTCAAAATGATCCAGATCCCAAGACCATGGCAGAGTGCAAATAAAGCTCGAACTGGAATCAATGGAAGGATGCAATTCAAGCGGAATTAACCTCATTTAAGAAAAGAAATGTATTCACCAATGTGATATATACACCTCCCAATGTATTCCCTGTCGGTTTCAAATGGGTTTTCATCCGCAAACGGAATGAAAACAATGAGGTGGTGAGATACAAAGCAAGGCTTATAGCACAAGGGTTCACGCAGAGACCCGGCATTGACTTCAATGAAACTTATTCTCCAGTAATGAGTGGAATAACATTCCGATACTTAATTTTATTGGCAGTACAAAATCACCTATCTTTGCAGTTGATGGATGTAGTGACTGCATATCTTTATGGGTCACTTGATTCGGATATATATATATGAAAGTTCCTGATGGAATTTCAGTTCGAATCAAGCGCATATCGCAATATGTATTGTGTAAAATTAAACAAGTCTTTATACGGCTTGAAACAGTCGGGTAGAATGTGGTACAACCGACTAAGTAAGTTCCTAACCAAAAAGGGATACTCCAACAATGATGATTGCCCATGCGTGTTCGTCAAAAGATCCTCAACGGGATTTTGTATTATATCTGTGTATGTTGATGATCTCAATATCATTGGTAATATACAAGATATAGATGAAGCACGTAGTCATCTTAAGACGGAATTTAAAATGAAGGATTTGGGGAAAACCAAATTTTGCTTAGGTATACAATTTGAGCACCTTCATACAGGCATACTAGTGCATCAATCAGCCTATATCCATAAAATATTAGAGAAATTCAATATGGACAAAGCATATCCATCGAAAACCCGTATGGTTGTTCGATCTCTACACAGGGATAAAGATCCATTTGAACCCCGAGATGACAATGAAGAGCTATTGGGACCCGAGGTTCTATATCTCAGTGCCATCGGAGTGCTTATGTACCTTGCAAATTGCACTCGACCGGATATTGCATTTACAGTAAATCTACTTGCTAGATATAGCGCTGCTCCAACCAAAAGACATTCGGTAGGAGTGAAGAATATCTTTAGATATCTTAAAGGCACTAAAGATCTCGGTCTATTATTCTAGAAGAATAAACATATGGATTTAATAGGATATACAGATGCTGGCTATTTATCAGATCCCCATAATGCTAGATCTCAAACAGGCTTTGTGTTTTTACATGGTGGAACAGCCATCTCTTGAAAATCTTCAAAACAGACTCTAGTGGCTACATCCACTAATCATTCTGAAATAATTGCATTATATGAAGCATCACGTGAATGTGTATGGCTTCGCAGAATGATTAACTACATACAACAATCATGTGGTATAGGTGCTATCGCATCACCCACCATTATCTACGAAGATAATGCTGCTTGCGTTGTCCAAATGCAAACGGGTTACATAAATAGCAATATCACAAAACATATTGCACCTAAACTATTTTACCCACATGAATTGCAAGAGAGTGGGGAAATAAATATTCTGTAAACTAAGTCTTGTGATAATCTCGCAGACTTATTCACTAAGTCATTACCAACTTTCACATTTCAGAAATATGTTCATAGAATTGGTATGCGAAGACTACATGATTTGCAAGCGTCAGGGGGAGAAATCTCCTGAGACTTAACCCGTTCAAATATAAATATTGTACTCTTTTCCCTTATGAGTTTTCCTCTAAGGTTTCTCATCAAGGTTTTTAATGAAGCAATATGACAACGTAATCATACATATATTATGTCTCTATTTTCCCCATAAGGGTTTTTAAAAAAGATATAATCAAATATATGCTATATCATTTTTCTCCTTAAATTTTTCTACTAGGATTTAAAGGAGTTTTTCATGGCATATCTACTCTTCAGATTCTCCTCATATTTTTCCTGCAGAGTTTTGGAGGAGTTTTTCCAAGATGATGAATCAAGGTGATCATATAAAGACACTTGGTCAAGGGGGAGTGTTACAGAGAAATGACCAACGGTCGTCGGCGTACGGACGCGACGTTCCGTACAGACGCCGGTACATCCGTACGGACGCGATGTTCCGTACGTCGGCAACTGCAACTTCTCATTATCTATAAATGTATCATCTTGTATATTATTAAGAAGTGAATAAAAGCAATAGTTTTTATAAACACTTGTACCAATCTCTTGCAATAAAACTCGTAGGAAAAAGGAGATTAGAAAAGAGGATGGAAAGGCGAGTCGCTGCACGGGGAGTAATGGGAGGTGACTGGAATTTGCGATTGGCTGATACGGATAGTCCATGCTGCGTGCTTGTCTTTTCCCTCCGGTCTCTTCCTATATTTGCACACGTCAAAAGCGCACGCGTTGTTTTTTTTGTGCTTATTTTGGTAAATGTCCTCTCAGATTGCTGAGCTACCCCGTCGTCCCTCCCTCCGGTACCTCGTGGAAGGCGTATTTCGATTGGGCATAAAGGACCTTTTTTTTCTAGCTTATAAAAGTTATTTTTTTATATTTTTATAATAATTAACTTTTAAATAAGATATCTTTTTAAATTAGAATCGACAGATCGATTATACTATATACTGTAGCGACTTTATTTATATTCATTAAAATCACATGTGAGTTTCTGTTATTCCATACTCTCTTACGAACACTTTAAAAATTATAAGTTACAGTTATAAGTTATAAGCTAAAACTAAAAAGAATAAGACCAAAGTTCAACAGAGCTGCAAATTTGAGGAATTCACGGGGGAAAATGACTCAGTTCCCTTTGTTAAGTGATTTGCAAACATGAGAGATGATGGTTTGTACAATGGTCATGCGTAAAAGCTTAGGACAGAATGAAAAAAATAAATAAAGGAAACAAAAGAGCAATTAGCAAAACAAGTCTCCATTATATATGTATGTGCATGTATCCGTGTATGAAACCGTTAAATACATTGGTAACTTTAGAAGACTGTTTTTTTTCTAATCAAAAGATCTTTGAGATGTTATTAATATAAGTACATATTTGCATATAAGAAAGTGGCCAATAATAATATCTCGCAGTTTCAGATGTGCAGCTCTAACGCAGAAGGTATGGTTGAATATATTGCGGCTTTAGCAAATATTTTAGATTAATTCTAGATTAAATTATGAGCATAATTCCAGCAGTAATAAACTCACATGAGCATCAAATAAATGTCTAGAAGCACATATATATTACTCCTGTCATTTAAACAAGATATCATGCTACGCAAAGCAAAGAAGCGGGCTGGTCCAATTAGCATAATGCTCCAATTGAAGTTGATTACGTTAGCTCTCATATCTCGGACTGCACAAGCACAAAGCAAGGCTTCCTCATCACTAATGGTCTAGTCTTGTAATGTTATGAAAATAGCTTTTGGAGGATTTATGCGTAAATAGAGAAAAATAGATACATGAAAACGGGATACTTGGATTTAGTTTCCTATAATAAGTCGTACGGAGGAATTGAAAACAAATTCAATTTTGTGCCGTGATAAAAGGATTATGGAGGAAAGGAGGACCCAAACCCTAGCCACCCTGGTTCTCATTTTCTCCTAGTGCTCTTGCCAATGCTGTCGTTTTCCTGCGCACTACATACTGAATCGCCAGCTGATGTCGTTTTCCATCGCCAGCCTTCGTCGCTAGTACGCACTAGCCAACACACGTCACCACCCCTAGCACGTGCCGTGCCCGCTTCCCATGTCATCGCCGCCCTTGCCGTGCGTGCATGCGCCTAGCTGCCTGCGATCTTTGGGCATTTTTGGTCCTATTTTGCATAAAAATTTCAAATATAGTACCTATTCAATGGTAATTCTATTTTGACTCCTTAGCCGATCGTGGGACTACAGACAGCTGACACGTGTGCAGTCATACAGACCTAAAGTGCAGCACTTAAATCATGCGGTGCGGAGCGCAGTACATTGAGATCGTGCGGTTCGAGACCGCACGACTTAGTTACTATAGCATCATGCAGTCTAGGACCGCATGACTCTGGTATACTGTAGCATTATGCAATTCGGGAGTGTACGATTACAACTGTAGCATCATGCATTCCTAGACCGCATGATTAGCCGTCCCATCAACTTGCCAGTGACCGCGCCTGTGGTTTGCATGCAAATTATTTCAAAGCGTTGTCTTTGGATGTTAGTGTGATGGCCTCCTGTGATCAGCTGTTAAATCTAAATTATCCATTTATTTGTAGAAGCATATTTAAAATATTTCTATGTAATAATTTTTAGATATACGAAATGACATTTAACAATTATGAATTTTGTGTGGTGCCTTGTTTGCTTTGGTTGTGTAATCTCATTGTAATTGCAAACATTAAGAATTTTCGTCCATAATTTATTTATGTGCAGCTCTGCACGAATTTTGTAATATAGAAAACGATGTGCAAATATTTTCAAAACTCCTTATGCATTGTAGTTGGTTGTGTATTTTTTTAGAATTTTGTATGTTCTAAAATTATCTAGAATATTGAGGCTTTACGTCTCACAAGTAGGGTGTGATGATTTCATGTGACTTGGAATGTGGAATTGTTTGCTCTTTTCGCCCATTGTGGCTAGCTTTTTAGTAGCCCTTCATTACTGTGTTGAGCTTTGTATAATTCCTTAATTAGCATGTAAATATTAAACAAAAAATGTTGCTTTTGCATGCTCCATAAGAGGTCATTTTTGGTTGATCTGAATGTTGCTCACAAATAAAATAAAAAGTCAAATCTTCTCGCCCTCCCCTCCGGGCGACGCGTGGATGGCTTAGATGCACCCACGTCGCCGCCCACACCATCTCTGCTGCTCCCGCCCTACCTTTCCCATTGATCGATGCAGGACAGCTCGGATCAAGCCACGTCCCGCGTCAGCTCCATCCCGGTGCCCCTCCCTTTGCTTCTCTCCATTGATCATTTGAACCAATCTGAAATCCTCCCTAACTAATCGGACGATCTGAACCTGTTGACCGTCGACAGTCCGAACATTTCTACCGTCTGGACGGATGACGCGTGGGAGGGCGAACGATCGGACCGGCCGAACGGTGTAGGAGAGAGAGAGATGGGGGATGCGGCGTCAGGTGAGCCGGTGGCTGGCACGTGGCATGTGGACGTTCGAACCGACCAAATGGCCTAAGTGAATAATCGGACCATCCGAACAACGATAGGTAGATGTCCGACATGTGGCGATCGAACAACTGGGGTTTACTGGGCCGAAGTCTTTTCATTTTTCCGGATTTTCAAATTTTAGAAATTCAACAAAATTCATTTGAGCTCTTGAAAATAGCAAATAACTCTAGAAAATTCCAAGAAACTTCCAAAAACTTCCTTGAAGCTCAACGAACCCAAATAAAATACTTTCAGTAAATATTAATATTTATTTTAATCACATTAAATTGTTATACTTTCAACTTTAATTAAATTTTGGAAATAATAAATGGTGAATTTTACTTTTAATGGCTTGAAATAACTCTAAAAATCAAGATGTTACACGGACCGTTCAATCAATGAGGCTTCAAAAATAATTAAAAAATATTAAATAACTCCAAAAAATTCCTAACAAATTCAAAAAAATTCTTGGAACAATTCTAGACTCATGAAAAATATTTTCAACTTATTTTGGTATCTAGATTTTTGTATTAAAAATACTTTTTAATCCTAAAATGGATTTTTAATTCCAAAAAATCCAGATAAAAGCCAATTGAGTTCGAGTAATTAATTTGAATTAGGATTGTTTTACAAAAAATCAAAATATATATTACTTAATTATATTTTTATGTTTTTACTTAAATGAGTTTTCAACATATAGGCCCTTTAAAAGCAGAAAATATGACAAATAAACTTCAAAAGGATGTGAAGGATAGAGGTTAGACATTGTAAAAGATGCTCGAGCATCGTGAATTTCTTAGTTAAATTAACATAAATTAATGTGGTAAATTTGAAGTGCATAAATTTCTTAAAAATTACACAATTACTACAACTGTGTCGGGAGGCTTTGCATACAATTTCAGAATTTTTGGAGCTCGTTTGCTATACGTAACATTTTAGTTCAGACTTGATTTATGGATTTTGAACCTTAGAATTTGGTGGTAAGATGGTAACAAAGAGATTTCATTTTGAAGAATTGAATATGAAAAGACGATGCCATTCATGTTGCAAATTAAAAATAGACTTCATAATAAAGTTAAAAATAACATGACGTATAAGGTTTGGTTACGTGCATGAGAAATAACATCATGCACAATGGTACAAATAGAAGTACTCCTATGATACATATGCAACTTTTTCGAATGGAAATAAATTCAACCATTGGAGGACTAGTTTGGAACGACCCGACCTACTGCGTAGACCGAGGTCATTTTCTCTTCCTTGCGAGCTCGACGTTGAACTCCTCGGTGGCCTCTTTGGTCTTAGCCGCCATTTTCCTCTTTCTGTCATGCTCCATCTCGTGAGCCTCATGCTTTTTGCACGTGCACGTCTTGAGATGAGCCTTTATCTCCTGACGTATACGCTCGATTTGCTCGTCGTTGTGGCGCCCCTCTGCCCGGATCTCGTAGGCCCTTTTGACATTCTACTCCTTAAAGTTGAGAATCCACTGGTCCTTACCAACTATCAAAAGTTGCTTGTGTCTCGATGGCGGTCGGGATAGTCATAGGAGTAGTTTGCGTAACCCCAGTAACGCATACACAGGCTGAGCCGCTACTTAGACATGAAGAAATTGCATGGGTCCCTGCACCAACAGAAGGGCGGCGTCTCTCCCTCGGGCGGGTGTTGTGGGAACGCTCAGCTAGAACGTTCAGGACAGCCATGCTCCTACGGGGGTGTCATTGTGGGAAGCTGAACTCCTAGCACACTCAACTTGTTCCACTCACGCCGCAGCAACCCTTACCTGTTCGTCGTGGGCCACAGCAAACCTTGCTAGGTCACGGGTCTCCTTCCATTACTTCATCATCTTGTCACATTGCTTCTAATGCCTCTTGTCCATCCTGATGTGGTGAAGCAAACTCTGGTGTAGTGTTGGGTTTAGTGTGTAGTGATCTCTTCTAGGTCTCTTTCAACTCCTTTTATAAGCCAAAGGGTTGGCATGATGTAGTTAATTTCATGTCACTACCTTGTGAGGTAGAGTATTGCGTTGTGTCTGTGCCATCCACCCTTGTCCGCTCGCTCTGTGTGTAATTGTCGGTGTGTCTGTTCTATCCTCCTCGTCTGCTCCCCCGTGCACACAATTGTCACTCTGTCCGTACCGTCCCCCCTAGCCCGCTCTATCATGTGCATGTTTGTCACTCTATTCATGTCGTCCCCCTTACCGGCTTCCTCGTGTGCACACTTGTCGTTCTGTCCGTTGCATCCCCCTCGCCCGCCCCCTCGTTCGCACACTTGTCGCTCTGTCTGTGACGTCCTCCCTCGTGTGCACACTTGTCACTCTGTCCATGCCGTCCACCTTGCCCGCTTCCTCGTGCGCACACTTGTCGCTCTATTCGTGGTGTCCCCCTTGCGGTGCCCCCTTATGCGCACACTTGTCACTCTGTCCGTGTCATTTCCTCTCTCTTGCTTGTCTACAAATATGGATGTCTCACAGTTGCTCATCGCTCATCTCAATTGGTTTTCGCTTTTCATTCTCACGATTGTCGTTGTAACATACCATGGTAGACACTTAGGAGCCAGTCCAACCAGGGTCGCCGAAGCAAGACCTTTCCCATGAAAGGAGGGAAGACTTCAGTCATAACTATCGCTTGATGCCAAACAAGCGTACTCAACCAGTATGGCCGAAATGTAGACACAAGGAGGTCGCAGTTGTGCAAGTCGTGGATGGCCCCTTCGACGGCGGACGATGTTTCTTTCGATGTCTATACTTTATGGTACAACTACCTAATAGTTTATTTTCTTTTAGTGCTTATGCAGCTACCATACTAACCGTTATTTTCAGTAGATGGCGAAATGCACATTTGTTCGCTGGATCGATGCTCCCCATGAACGCCATGTCGTGATGTACATAGATACATTGTGGAATCGAATCTTTTAGTTAGAGGTAAGGATTGATGATCTTAATGAGCACAACGATGATATCCGCCAACAGATGTAGCGCGAAAGGGGTTGTTGTGTCCAATAGATGCGAACGTGGGCAATGTGTCCTCCGGACGCTGCGGCAAGTCGGGGTTGCTGTTAGGAGTGGGCCCGATCGACCCCGCGAGGATGTCTAGTTCTAGGTCACCCATCATGAAGACGACGGCTATAGCAAACTGATGTCCTGTTGCAAGTGCTGCAATAAAAGGCGGTAGTGAGAGGTACGTTGCAATCAAGTGGTGGAACAAATAGTTGACAACTACTGCACTGCCACGCCGAGGCGCATCGAGGATGAGCGACCGTAGCTGGGACGACTACTAGACTGCGAAGGACACGTGGAGGGCGGAGCTGAGGGGGTGCGAATGGAGGTGCTGACAACATTGGTGGTGGATGCTATCCTCCGGGACCATGTCGTACGGCAACTTTGTCTCTATGGCGACCACAGTTGATGGTCTTGATCGCAGACCTTGCGTCGTCGCAAATGGTGCGCATCGCCGCAAGTAGGCGGTCAATCGAGTTTGCCCTCCCACAGTGGAGAGCCTCGGCAGCCTCGTCGTGGATACGATCCAGGCAATCGTACTGCAACAAAACAAAGAACGAGTTAGAATGTGCTGACTGACAGCATAAACTAGGAGCAATCTTATACTATCTCATCGTGTCGTGCCGCTCAGTGATGATCTGGACCTGACCGTACAACGGCGTCGTGGATGACCTCTGCTGGACGCTGTGACGTTGGCCTAGTAAGCCTACTCCAGGTTCATGGAACGTACCACGGCAGGTACATACTGTACATCTTAAGGTCGTACGGCCGTTCCTCATCCACAACGTCCGTCGTCCCCCTGTCGCGCAATAGGTCCGTCCACGGCTACTGTGTGCCACTCTAATCATCACCCCATCACTCTCTTCTCGTTTGCCTGCAAGTTAATTGAGACGTTAAATAATCGGTCCTAGTACGTATTAATTCATTAAGTGAAGTTACCGTGTAGCACATTCTACCACACGTCACCACCCCTAGCACGTGCCATGCCCGCTTCGCGTGTCATCGCCGCCCTTGCCGTGCGTGCATGCGCCTAGCTTCTTGCCCGCAATGCCATGCGCCAGCATCGACCGACTGCATCGTTGCGTTCTTAGGCTATGCTGCCGCATGGTGTGTGCATGCATGTAGCACTTGTCTGTTGTTGCCGTGAATAACGCATGCACTGCTGCTATGTCAATTAAGTGCTTCTGGCTGTTGTGCGCTCGGCCAGAGGAGAAAAATTAGAGGAAAACCAAGCAGGAAAAGTGAAGAACGGTGGTAGGAGAAAAGCTCAAGAGAGGGAAGGGAAGAGAAAGTGAGGAAGAAACCATGGTTTTTTTTGTTCTTCGTGGGGTAGCTATCTAGACTTTTTTCTTTTTATTTTGCTAATTTTATTAAGGATTATAGTTGGGATCAGAGGGATAAGTAGCAAGTTTTCATCAAGGAATCAAATAGTATATCGATTAATCTGCTATATTATTTTTACGGTAAATTCGAGTACCGTTTGGGCATAATTTGGTAATGTTATCTATTAGGTAATCATGTTTGGTAAATTATCATCTGTTGGTTGCATGTATTAATTTGTAGATTAAAAATAGAAGAAGGAATGATTTGGAGATTTGGTCTACACAAACAATGTAGGTAATTTCTTAAGGATTCCAAAAAGTCCAAGAACATGATTTTTGGATGAGTAGAACAGAATCAATGAATTTTCGGGGAGTGTTGTCTAGACCCGGGTTACTGCTGGATGCAAGGAATGATTTGGAGATTTGGTCTACACAAACAATGTAGGTAATTTCTTAAGGATTCCAAAAAGTCCAAGAACATGATTTTTGGATGAGTAGAACAGAATCAATGAATTTTCGGGGAGTGCTGTCTAGACCCGGGTTGCTGCTGGCTGCAGTCATGGGAAATTATTAATTTGATGGATTTAATAAAAGAATTAAAATTTTATGAACAACTATAAAGTGATAGATAATTTTCTGTAGTTTCTGAAAATATTATGGTTCATGGTATTGCATGTGTAGATTAAAATATGTGAAAAAAAATTGAAGTTTACTGTCCAGAAGATGATAAATCTGTCTTCTGGGCTAAAAGCAAGGACTAGATGATTTAATCTAAATGTGTGGTCAACTAAGAAATTATGGGAAATTTTATGTTAGGTTCTAGAATGGTAATGTTTCTTATGATAGGATTTGTCATATGGAAGTTATGACATTTTTAGTACCAAGACAACTGGGGTGATTATCTAGTAAAGGGAAAAATTGTGGATTTCAGAAACGTGTAGAAGCGTTGTCGAATAAGTGTTGTCTTGTATTGCTATGTCTTAAATTCAAATTGAGCAATTTCTGTAGGAGTAGTGTCGGAAGTATTGTCACCTTCAGATCAACCCAGCTGTCGTATCTAGAAAGGCAAGTGCTTAGTAGAATAAGAGATAATGATTAATAATTGCTTACTATTATTGAATTATTCATGTAATACAATAATTTGGTTATCCTTTTGTTCAGTATAATACAATTCAATGATAAATGTGATATGTGATAAAATAATGGAAGAATGCATTCATGACATGATATATGCATTACAAGCCAGAGCAGTGAGAAAGTTAAATAGTTATGATGAAGCTATATTTGACTAATCCAACGTACTCTTAAGTAAGACCTACATAGGTAGACACCTTCACATGAGTGAATGAAAAAATCTACTTCTATAGGCATTGCCGCATGATGGAGATAGAGGGTGATATCGATAGGTGTACCCTCCGCTATACTAGTATGAGCTACAGAAGGAGACATATGCACTACATTGCATTGATGAAAGGAAAGATGATATATTGAGACATGTGATGAGAATGAATAACAATGAGATGTGAAAATTGAGTTAATGGTAAATGGACATAAATTGCTAAAATGATGTGGATTCATTTATTGTTCTTCTTTGTGCTTGCTAAGTTGTGGACCCACCCTTATTTATTTGCTGTTTTTAGCTAATCGTTGAAAGTGGCATGCATTGGATAGAAGTAGATCATGGAATATTGCACACTGTAGCCTTTCACTCCACCTAGCAATTTATCACTTATGGACATAAATAATTTAGAAACTTCTATTGTAATAATTGAATAATCTGTGGTTTCCCTTAGCTCTGTATGGTTCGTTATACTGCTATTTGATACATTCTTTAGTTTAGTCTTATTTATGATTCCTCTTAGAAATTATCTAGTTCATATTAAATTTAATTTATGGTTTACTGTGTCACTAAAATTTATATTTATTATTATGTTGAATGTTTATTTTTGAAGTATAATTGTTGGTAAAACTTGTTTATTGGTTAAAATTGGTAGCGATATTAGTTGTGGGTGATATCTTGGACTTTGGTTAAGTGAGTGTTACATTGGTATCGAGCGGGCTTAGGTTCGTGGTGAATAAATTAAAAACCAACTTGTTTAATCAACTAAAATTTGACATAGGCTTGATAATTTAATGCAACTAATAATTTTAATAATACAATGAGATAGGAAAACCTAATGCTAAAATTTGACTTGGGATAATTAATTTAAAACAGAAATTTGACACACTAGTGCACAATAGGATGGAATTGAGGCATTCATTGTATTTACACTTCCGTTAGTTGTATAATTATTAATGAATGTTGAGTTGTTGCCTATGTGTGTATTGGGTGATTAGTTAATTGAGATGGATAGCGTTGCTGAGAGATGAAGGTCTTGGTATGGCCGAAGACATGGCCGGACTGTGCCACCATGCATGGTGTGTGATGAATAATGAGTTTTCCTTGGATAACTTCAGTCACAAATGATCAGGGATGAATTTCTAATGGTTATTTTCGTTCTACAAGTGAGTTATGATCCTTTCCATGAGTCTTTATTATTTAGTTATTTATAGTGTTGGTAACGTGCTTTCATTTGTTATCATGTTTCATGATGAAATTATTGCTTTTCCGAATGTTGAGCTATTCTCGCTGCTCATGAAAGTTGTTAAGTTTTTACGTCATCCTTTTTGTGAGAGTTTTGTCATTTTACTAAGGAATGTGATTTGTTTATTTACTCGGTGTTGTGGGTAGTGTAAAATGTCTTTCGCAAGTTCATTATTATAAGAAAGATTTAAACTTATGTGGTTCTTTTCAAATATTTTGAGTGATTGAAGTTAAATGTCCCTTTTTATGAAGAGTATTTAAACCCATTTGAGATGCCTTTTTGATGTTTGGGTGAGATGCCGTGATCATGGGGATTAAGTGACAAGGTATGTGGTGCCAAATGTTGTAGATGACATGGTGTATAGTTGATTTCAAATAACATTCTTCCAAGAGATATATATTGAATTTGATGGTGCCTTAGAGTTGTTACCTGGTGGATAATGACTAAGAGTATGCTCTTTCCTAATAGAAATTAATGGATTATAAGGAAGTATGATATTTTGATGAATGATCATTAAGATTATTTAATTTGCCAAATTTTGTTGGATACATTGGATTATTTGGGTCTCAATGGATTACTCTAACCGTTTAGGATGGATAAGTTAAGAAAATGATGAATTATTATCTTGGTAAATATTACTCTTAGAAGTATCTCTTCTATGGATACTGGGTGATCATATTATATTGCTAGATTCATTTCTTAGCATGATTAATTATTAAATTGTGTACAAAGGGATTGAAATCTAAACATAGGTGGATCTAGAATTTGTATGGGAGGAGTTTTTGATAAGTTATTCTAGCCTGATTGGGTGAAATTTTTTGTAGTGTCATGAGAAACTTTGATTGATACAAGATTATGATTAATGAAGTTTTATCAGGATTATGCAGTGTGGAATAGTTGAATATGTGTTTGTACATATCCATACGATTGTAAATAGAAGTAGAATACCAATTAGATTTCACGATAAATCTAGTTGTTAACAAAATCATTGGAGTGCAATTATTATGTGCAAGGATTTAGGAGTTGACAATCACTAAAGATTCAAGTTGCTGAATTTTTTGTAAGTGTGTCATGTTTATGTGTTTGTGGAATTATTGGGTGATAATTGACTGTTGATAAAAGAAAATTGGTAGAATATTTTGATTTGTGCACTAGACATCTTCTAAAGTGAAATGGTTATCGTAGTAAGGATGCGATGTTTGGGTGAATTCTCAATTTGAGGATGAGATGATAAATTAGTATGAAGCCATTTAGTGGATTCTAGAGAGTTTGAGGATAGAGTGGTAGACTTTGATGATCTTTCTTAAGAGTTTTAGTAAATTGATGATATCAAACTTGTAGAGAAAGGCATATTGGGGATAGTGGTGATTCTATAGAAAGAAGATAATCTGATTGTCTTTAGTAGTGTCATTTAAATGAATTATTGTGGAGTTTTTGTGCTTATGAGCAATCGGAGTTCATGACTTGTGAGGAAATTATCTTCTATTTTGCATAGAAAATAACTTAAGTGAAGCGATAGATAAATTCCAATGGTTTATAAGAGGTTTACAAAATTTCACTGTAAAAAATTATGCTTTGCTATTTACTTATTTCCTTGCGGTTTTCCTTGTTGCATGTTGTTAATGTTTTCTGGCCTTCTAAATTTATTTTATTCCATATTATCTTCTTTTCGTGAAGGAATTAGCTAATGCGTATTATGGAGTCCTCCATAGTGGCAACTGACAAGTAATAATCAAGTACACTGTAACACCCGATGATCCACATTACTCTGGGATGCCACTAAACCACTCCACAAACTAGCTAATTTACAGGATAATATAAACTGGCAACAATTTTCTGAAGCATGATAACCTAAGCGGAAGCATACTAAAACAAAGGTAATGTAACACTATTAATAAAGAACCACTACTACCAATTTTAACCAATTAAAATGAACCACTGTCTAGCATAAATAATTTGAAACAAACATTAATGAGGGAATTAAAACCGTGACTAGGACTCCACATCATTAATCATAAGATGGTGTACAATTTTGATGTGCCACTCTACCCTTCCCATGCATGCTCAAGGATCACCTAGAGGGGGGAAATGCAAGAGTGAGATAAAAATATCAGCAAGTAAACTATTTAACAAGCTAATTAAACTACAATGTTTTTAAGCATCAACATTTATTTTCCACAATGACCACAATTACAGCCTTAACCACATATTCTACCAACAATAATAAAACATTAGCAAATAAATCTTAATTGACTACTTCATATCCTCAACCACTACCACTACCAATGACAGAAAAACATTAACAGGTTTTACCTCAAGAGAAAATAATCTCATGTCACAATCTCAATCCCTACCATACCACAAGGGGTGAACTTCATTCCACGACCACAGCCACATTCCTCATACCACAAATGACTCTCATGAGCTAATTCCACATTACAACTATGAAGTTGCATTTATTTGCAAAATAACTTCACCATAATATATTGCATAAGTTTACAAATGATCTTTCCACAATGCAATATATATGAATGTGTATGCTCCACTGCACCCTTACCCAACAAGGTAAGAATGTGCATCGTATTACGGCAATGTACGATGCTGTATCGGTACGATCGTGGCTATAAGCGGTGACATCCACAATACAAATGTCATGACATGTTTTGAATGGTATGAATGATTCATAAGAATTTAACCACAAAGATAAGCAATATAATCATCATGAATACTTCCTCAAAATCCACATGTATCCCATTAAGCATAATGCCAATGCTTCATAAGATCATTATCATATATCTCACATTCGGTTCACCAAGATCATAATCAATCGATTTATAGGGGATCGTACCACATAGACCGCAATATATTCATCACGAATGCTACCACCACAACCACAAATATTTACTAAGAATACTACCACCTAAACCACAATATGTTTATAAAGAATACTACCCCACAACTATATTTGTTCCATCAAGAATAATTCCACATACTCACAATTAAACCATCAATGTTACAAACAGTTGAATTCTTAAAATACTACCACATTGACCACATTAAGGAAGCATGTAACAATGACATAGCACATCAAATTAAGAGAATTAATTAATGTGAATGTAGAATGATTAACGAGTTAAACAGTAACACAACCGCTACATTTACTTGCCTCTACCGTTAAAGCGAAGCAATCACGTGCATTCAAGAGCAACACCACATGTTCAAAAGTACCTCTTAGCACAAAACAACAGTAATGAAAACGTGACTTAAGAAGTAACGATGTCGCTAAACCCCAAAACCCCGCAACTTCCCTCTCCGCTCAACGGTTCTACAATCTACCCGCTGTAATAGCGTCGCTTAATTTTTTTGTATCTTTAAAATTATTAAACCGTTTACAGATGAAGATATATTTCTAGATTCCTCACTTAAATACCTTCACTTTTCGTGTAGATCACTTATTTTTATTTTGTTACTAACAAGATGTAACTTAATACGCAAAATAGAGAACGTTCTCTGTTCTGGCAATCATGGTAGCCAGATTCTAATGCATCCCAACCACAGTGTAAGGCTCTAAAAATTATGATTTCTATACAGTTGTTAGATTACTGAATTTCCTACATTTTTCTCAATTGTGACCAAAAACATAAAAATCATCTACTACTCCTAAATCACACTTGAACAGCAATATGCCCCAGTCTGCACCCCTGATAGACAGCGAGGTTCCTGACCCTGTTGCACCCAAATCCTGATGCCAAAAATTCTAAAAATAAAATATAGAATATGCATCTCGTCGTCCTCTATAATTTTCCTTTTGGGCAGACCCGCAGAAAAAATCGTTTTGTGGGTCTAAACTGCATAAATAGTAACACTACGCGAATTGATCTACAAGCAGACAGCAGGAATTCTCTAATCGAATAATCTAATTGCTAATCCCCACCAATTCTTAGGCTAAGAACCCTAATTACAGTAAAATCAGAGGGATTTAGGATGAGGGAGAGTTACCTAGGGGATCCCCTTGGGATCACCTCTCTTCTTCCTCTTCTTCTTCTTCCTTCCTTTCTTCTCATTCCTTCTCTTCTCCTTCCTCTTCCTTGCCTTCTCCTTTGCATCAAACAACAAGGCAGCAGCCAAGGGAGAAGGTGGAGGCGCAGGGGAGGGAAGGGGTGGCGGCCAAGAGGGGAAAAAAGGGGGGAGGGGCCAAGAGAGGGGGTTTATAAAGGGGGTACTAGGGTTTGGGAGGGGGTACGGGCCCCCCTTTGGACTGGCTGACCCACCCCTTTGGATAGCCCCAAAATCTCTAAATAGATTATTTTAATTTATTTTTTAATTTTGGATAATTTTGCAATTTAATTTTCACCTCCCGCGATTCACTGAAAAAATCAGTAAACTCTACGATTCTGCTATTCATTTTTAAAACCTACGCCGAAACGACAATCAGGATATTACATACACAATGTTACATGGCATCGAGTGCCAAGTTATTTGGAGTGCATAGCAGGGTGATTTGTTTTTATACTATAATTATTGCGAGGAAATAGGCTTTATGCAGTGGTTCTCTTTGAAGTAAACTAATTTTATTGTAGCTACTAGTAGGATCCATAGTGGGTAATGAATGAGGATATGTTTGTATATATTCTGGACTGTTTAGGGGTTATTAAAAGTTTAGAATTTTGATCAATTAAGTAGAAGGTTGTGATTGTGTGAAATTGCTGGATTTTGTAGACGAAATTGGATGGTGTGGTTAATGAGAATCTAATATTGGTGAAGTGATTTAATCGATGTGGTAGTTACTTAAAGGATAAGTACCGTTGAGTTATTATAGGGTATGATTTGCTTTTCAGTGAATATCTCTCTTGGAGTTAGAATCTTTCTAAGATTTTCTTGGTGGAGATGGTATTTATCTATTGGTGTTATAATGATAAAGTACATTTGGATTACCAAAATTTTAGTCAACAGATTTGATGATTTCCCTACCAATTATAATGAACCTTTACTGTAGGAGTTATTGAAGTTGAAGTTACTAAGAGTAATGGACAATGCTTTTGTAGTTTATGAGACTATAAATTTTTGGATTATTTGTGGTTACAATCTCAATAGAAATTTATCTCAATCTATGAATAAGAGGAGATGGAATTTGGCTTTGTGCTTAGGTCTAGAACTATAATTGACCATGATTATGTGTGAAAGTAGGAGAAGAAAACTGACTCAAAGAATTATGATGACCATTGATTGAATTCATTTTGTTGTGGTAAATGTTTACATGCTAGGATCTTCAAGGTGATTATCCTTAAAGAATTGAGGTGAAAGGATTTAATATGAAACCCATACTTTAAGTTCGCTTGGTGTTATTTGTGAAAATATTTCTTTGGTAGAGGAGTTGGCTAGAGCATTTTGTAGATTAGTAGAGCCTCTCTAGATTGGTGTGAATGTTGCTTTAGAATTGTGCATATCCTTGAGGTTGGTAACTTTACAGAAAAGGGTTGGTGTGATATGTGAGGAATTGGAAATCCATAGTTTAAGACTAAATCTATTCCTTAAAATTTAGTAGAGTGTGTTTTACTGAGATAGTGAGATACCCATCTGGTTCTAGACCTAGCTATGTGTTTATTTATAATGTTCATTTGCGAAGTGAGTTAGTTTTATGTTGGTATTTCTGGTCATTTCCTTTTGAGAAAAAGAGGAAATTGTTAATTTGAGCATTTAAATGATTTTGGGCCTGTTCTTTGCGGCTTCTAAAAGCCGCTTTTGGCTTTTGCTACAGTAACTAACTTTTAAACAAAGTATTTTTTTAAGATGGGGTCTACAAGTTAATTGTAGTACACGTTAAAAAACTAATATCTGTACCATAAAAAATCGCAAGCGAGTATCCCTTTTTCCGCAATCTCTGTCGCAAATGACCAAAAAGCCATCATGACCAAAAACCATCACCGCAAATTAAAAGAACAGGCCCTTTATATTTGACTTATGTGGTTTTTATTTGCAAATTGTTTAATTAGAAGTTGATGGTTTTCATACTGAGTCCTCCATTTTTGAAATAGGTTCTTTTTAGAAGAGAGTGGGTTCAATGATTATTTTGTTTTCTTCCCTTGTCAAAGAGATGCTCCTTACAAACTATAGTGATTTCGCTATGTCACATGTTATTCTCTTCTAAGAATGATTTATTTTGCAACAGAGTGATTTTAGGAGTGGGTTTCCTTGTTAAGGAGGAGTGAGCAATTTTTTACTGAGGTATAGAAAAGTCGAAGGATATGTTGAATTCGTATATGCACAAATGTATTGTGGGGTCTTAAGTTGTGCTATGCCCTTCAAGCTATCTGCTAGGAGTCGGAGTGTATGTGCGTCCCGAGTATTCTTCGTGGGTATAAGTTGGAAGGTTAGAGTTTGCAGGAAAGATCGTGAGGTGGAGAATTCAAGGTCAAATTCAGTTAGGGGGTAGAATATAATATTCTAAAACTAGCCTCTTAAGGACTTGTGAGTAAATAAAGAAAAGTGGATGCGTGAAAACGAGATGGCTGGATTTTAGAGAAGACACAAATTCGATTTCGTGCCGTGATAGAAGAATCATGTAGAAGAGAGGAGGACCCCAAACCCTATTCGCCCTTGTTCTCTTTTTCTCCAAGCGCACACCGAATTGCCTGCTGCTATCGCTTTCCATCTCCAGCCGCCGTCGCCAGTACGCACTAGCTAGCACACGTACGTCGCCACCTGCAGCACGTGCCGTTCTCGCTTCACGCGTCGTCGCCATGCTTGCCGCGCGTGTGCGCCTGGCTGCTCGCCTGCGAGGCCATGTGCCAGCATCGGCCTCACGTCATGCGTCGGGGCAGCCTACGTGCTAGCTTGCGGCGTAGAAACTTGCCTCGCGCCGGTGCTATTTTTGTCAGGATCGAATAGCAGATCGGTTAATCTACTATATTATTTTATAATAAATTTGGGTACCATTTGGTCGTAATTTGGTAATGTCATCTACTAGGTAATTATAGGAAATTTTAATATCTTCCTGTAGAATATTTATTCATGTCGATCAGATAAATAAATTTCGAGTTATGAATTTTGTAAGTCTGCTGTCTAGTAAATTATCATATTTTGTACCATGTATTAATCTGTAGATTAAAAATAGAAGATAGAATATTTTGGGTATTTGGTCTACACAAAAAATGTAAGTAATTTCTTAAGGGTTCTAGAAGTCCAAGAACATGGTTTTTGGACATGTAGAATAGAAGTTATGAATTTTTGGGACTGCCGTGTAGACCATGGTTGCTACTGGATGCAGTTGTAAAAAATTAATAATTTGACGGATTTAATGGAAGAATTTAATTTTATGAACAACTATAAACTGGTAGATAATTTTCGGTTGTTTCTGAAAATGTCATAGCTCATTGTATTTGCATATATAGATTAAGAGATATGAAAAAAAAATTAAAGTATGCTGTCCAGAAGATGACATATCTGTCTTCTAGATTAAAAACAGGGAATTAGATTATTAATCTGAACATGTAGCCAACTAAGGAATTATGGATAATTTTGTGTAGGTTCTAGAATGGTAAGTTTTGCTATGATAGGATTTGTTAGTTCGAGGTTATGACATTTTTAGTTTTAGAACAGCATGGGTGAAAGTTTGGTAAAGGGGGAAAATTGTGGAGTATGGATGCGTGTAAGAGCGTCGTCGAATAAGTGTTGTCTTGTATTGCTATATCTTTAATTCAGATTGAGCAATTACTGTAGGAGTAGAGTCGGGTGTGTTGTCACCTTTAAATCAACCTGGCTGTTGCATCTAGAAAAACAAGTGTTTAGTAGAATGATGGATGATGATTAATAATTGCTCACTATTATTGAATTATTCACATCATGCAATAATTTTGGTTATCCTTTTTGTTCAGTATGATACAATTCAATGATAAATGTTATGTGATAAGATTGATGAAAGATTGCATTCGTTATATGACATATACATTACAAGCCAAAGCGATAAGAAAGTCAAATAGCCATAAGTAAAGCTATATTTGATTAATCTGGTATGCTCTTAAGTAAGACCTACATAGGTAGGTACCTTCACGGGAGTGGAGGGAAAGATCTATTTTGGTAGGCACCTCTATGTTATCGAGATAGAGGGTGACATCGATGGGTGTACCCTCCACTATATCGGTATGAGCTACAGAAGGAGACATATGCATTGTATTGCATTCGTAAAAAGAGATATGAAATGTTGAGACATGTGGATGAGAATTGATGGCAATGAGATATGAAAATTGAGTTAATGGTAAATGGACATAAATTGCTAAAACGATATAGATTCATTTATTATTGTACTTTATGCTTGTTGAGTCGTGGACGCACCTTTACTTATTTGTTGTTTTTAGGTAATCATTGAAGGTGACATGCATTGGGTGGAAGTAGATAATGGAATATTGCACACTATAGCCTTTTACTCCACCTAGCAATTCATCACTAATAGACATGAATAATATAGCAACTTCTATTGTAATAATTGGATAATTTGGGGTTTCTCTTAGCTCTTTATGGTTCGTAATACTGCTATTTGATACGTTTCTTAGTTTAGACTTATTTATATTTCCTCTTGGAAATTATCTAGTTCATATTAAATTCAATTTAAGGTTTACTATGTTGCTGAAATTATGTTCATTATTATGTTGAATATTTATTGTTGAAGCCTAATTGTTGGTAAATCTTGTTTATTGGTTACTATTGGTATCGATAGTAATTGTGGGTGACATTTTGAGCTTTTGTGAAGCTAGGGTGTTACAAGTCTGATCACTAATGATATGTGACAATTTCTAAGTAATAAGTCAGGCTTAGAGCTCTAATGCTACTTACCAGATTCTGAAAACAGTTGGCTATTTTATAGCACAAGTAAACTTGCATGTATCGGGTGTACGGGTCAAACCCCGATACGTATGTTGTGAAGTGTGTGGACGGTTCTTATCTTGGGAAGGTCCGTGCGTAAACATTCAGAGCTAGTACAATGAACTCGGATAATAGTGGTGAAGGACCACACCTGTGAGCTTGTGGAGCCATTGCACGGGCATTGTAATGTGGCCTCATCAATTGTCACCAGCCTGATAAGTCATCTCATAGTTGCGAACAACACAATTTTGTCGAAGCTGCTGATGGCCGATGCCATGAACCTGGTTGGTTTCCCGGTGAGCTATGGTAAGGTGTGGCAGCAAGAAGAAAGGTCATACATAGAATGTACATTACGCACGAGGAGACCTACAACCGTGCTATGCATGTTGCATCATATTACCGAAGACAATCTCAGGACATATATAAACAAGATGGAGAAGGTGCACATACGAAAGGAACCCAATTATTTTATCCTTGATCGGGTATTCTAGGAGTTTTGGTCAGCAATCGAGGGGGTTCAAGTACTATCATCCAATGCTCACAATGGACGACACATTCCTCTTCGGTAGGTACAAGGGCAGGGCGTTGACAGTGGTGGCCGTCGGCGCAAACAACTAGCTACTCCCAGTGGCCTATGTAATTGTGGAGAATAAGAATGATGATAGCTAATTGTGTTTTTTGGCCAATATGAAGCAAGTAGTAGTCTAAGATCGGCCCAACGTCTGCCTTATTATGGACCACAACGCTGGGTTACTATCGGCCCTGAGCACCATGTAGTAAACAACTCAACCACCCTTCCGGTGGAATGATGTGAGGACCCGTTGATGTATGAGGTATCTGGTAGTGAACTTTCACACCCATTTTCACTACAAGGAGTTATTGAAGAAGTTCAAGAAGCTCTGCATACAGAACCAGAGGCGCAAGTTTAACACAATATGACATGAGCTTGGCGAGGAAACCTCTAGACATGTGAGAGAGTAGTAGGGAGTGGAACCGCTCGCTATTCAATCAACTCCCACAGCAACAGACAAGTTCATCCAATAGATCAAATTGCATTCCCCTGACATGAACAAATGGTCCCTAATTCATGACACCAATGGTGCAAGGTACGAGATGGTGTGAGGTACAAGATTATGATGATCAACATATCCGAGGTGTACAACAGTGTACTAAAGGGTGTGCGCTCTCTCCCAATCACT
Organism: Melocanna baccifera; assembly: GCA_036346265.1. Taxonomy (NCBI): domain Eukaryota; kingdom Viridiplantae; phylum Streptophyta; class Magnoliopsida; order Poales; family Poaceae; genus Melocanna; species Melocanna baccifera. The sequence goes on along the minus strand of CM070682.1, from coordinate 14,881,867 downwards.
ACAATTGTCAACAAGAGTTGGAACCGCACTGTCGGCTATTTCGTTAATAGAATCATGATTATAGAGAAGCACCTAGATGAAGGGAGGCAACTCTCAGAAGTCATGCAGGCGTACGTGGAGTAGAAAATGATGAAAGCTCGTTCGCACATTGCTTGGTCCATGGATGGGATGAGGAAGAAGTTTGAGGCCCGTTTGAGGGAGAAGTATGTCATAAGGCCACGCCAGAAGCGATCGCAAGCATGCATGCACCATTGGCGAAGTCACAACCTGTACATGCAACATGCCAATACTCTTTCACAAGCCTTGCTCCCATGTTTACGCCACGTGTGCTATGTGGCCTTAATCCTCTGTGCATTACATTTTGAAGTACTATGACATCCATTACTTGTGCGGGATTTGGAGCGCTGAGTTCAACTCCTATGAGGTGGATATGCATTACAAGGACTCTTGGCCGGAGGAAGTGAAGTGAGTGCCAAATGATGTACTGAAGTAGCCTAGACATAGAAGACGTCAGTCCCACTGCATCCATAATGACATAGATGACAGTCAACGCGACCAACGGGTGAGGCCATGGAAGTACAGTCTATGTAAGACAGTAGGCCACTCTATGAGAAACTACCCAAATAGGCCACTTCGTCGGCCGCACCGCCTTGTAGACCTAGTGATTTATAGCATTTGCACCTGTGTACTCGCTTATTCTTTATAAGGTCGACATTTCTTGCAATGTAACTCGCAACGAATTAATGTTCGGCAATGCAAATTATGTGCATTTTAAATTAAGTTCAATCCTAATATTGCCACCTTCTTTTTTGTAACTTTTAATGCAAATTTTGTACTGACATTGATACATGCTTTTAATGCACATTTCGTATGGACACTCAAACATCCTTTTCTGTATTGCAGGGAATCACACTACAGCAATAGAAGTATGACAAACAGGGCTGGAAGCTCAACTTGTGAGAGGGGATGGCGGGCACGGGCTAGGTTTCGAGGTTGTGACCATTACCTCAAAGACAAGAGCATATACGGTCCCCTGGACTCGACCCCCAAGTCCCGATCTATAGCTTGAAACCAGAGAGTTGTACACCCCCTATAAATCCCATCTGTGACTACTCACACATCCCCGATCCTTAGTTGCAATGCAAGCACAACCTTGCAGGTTTGTGATGACAACATTCACCTAGGACGCCGATTCTTTCGCTGCCCTTTGTTCATGGTAAGTGGTTCGTTACGTATGTATATGCACGCGTAGTATGCTTATACTAACCTCGTCTTGCTCGCAGACAGTGGATTGCAAGTTTACTGAGTGGATGGATCTATCATATCCAATACCCACCTAGGTTTATATTCATAAACTGCACATCCGCTTAGAAGAGTTACGGAAGCAGCTCTAGACTGAGAGGACCAACAACGATGAGCTCCACAGGCAGAGTTAAGGTAAGGAACAATGAGGAGGTGGTGCACCTTGGTACCAACTACCACCTGTGTTGTTGTTGTACCAACCTGAGTTGTACTCCATGAGGTCACGCTGTGCCCATGTGTGTGTCGTCCTTCATTGACCGTCGCTTGAGTGCCGCCGCCCATGCCTGGTTGTTGCCCTGACTGCCGTTCATGTCACCATTGTGCGTTAATACCTGCACCACTACCTCCCATGGCCTCCCCGTTGCCATGGCAACCCATTTTGCCGGTCATCTGTGTCGCCCACCTCTCTCCTCACCAGCACCGCTGCCTCCCCTACTTTGCCTTTTGTTTCCCCTCTTTCTCTTTTCTCTCACCTAAATAGCGGTTAACGGGGCAAATGGATCTAAAAGCTAATGACGATGGCATTCACTAGTGTTTTTATGTTTGCGATGGTATTTGTAAGCTCGGTCTCTTTGCAATTGTATTTTACAACTTGTTAATAATTGCGATGGTACCGAGCAAATTAGCTCTTAAATATACAACAAGAACAGTTTGTTTTTCTTAGTTTTTAAATTGTTTATTGGAAAGTTTGTGAACCGTATAGATTAATCTTGTGTTAAGCAGCACTCGTTAGTTCCTTGGAATCAATTATAAACCATGTTTTCACCTTTGCATTTGATTGGAAGATTTATAAATGAAATTAGCGTTTTGAAATCTTTATATAATGCAACAATTAAGAAATTCATTGTCACATATCCTTATTTAAATTCTTTCCCTGTTTTACGGAACAGTATTTGGGATCCTCGTATGTGCATGAGTTTCTAAATTCAATCATCTATTCTACTTTAGTTTTTCTCTAATATTAATGCATATATTCTTCTTTTCCTTCCATGAGCATCATAGAGCCATCATTAGGATGCTTGAAACAATTTGGTATTTTGTTATAGCGACATATTCATCACTTGATTTCGTCATTATATTCATCCATTCACCATAATAGTTGCATTTCGTGATTAATGAAAATTGAACATGGATTCTTCGAGAACTCATAACCATTGGTACAAATTAATTACGTTCTAGCCACGAAACCGTAGTTGAAATGCAATTGGCATTACTTTTGAATAGGAAAAATACTTTCCAGCAGTCAGTTGGCAATTTGGTATTTTGTTATAATGACATATCGCTTGATTTTGTAATTATACTCATTAATACACCATAATAATTGCATTTGGTGACTAATGAAAATACAACGTGATTCCTTGAGAATTCTAACCATCTGTTCAAATTATGTTCTAGCCGCAAAACCATTGGTTGAAATGCAATTGGCATTGCTTTTAATGGTGACGGTGCAAATTTCAAAAGCTACTAGGAAGTTTTTCTTGGGGTACTTCCAGCGTGATTTGATACAAACCATATATGTGCACGTGAGAAGGTGAAATGATAACGAAACCATATATGCACATTTGGAATATTTACTTTGACAAGATGCGATGCACCAGGAACCACCTTTTGGTGGGTTGGCGAAGCTGTGGGTACAGAATTTCATCCACCAAAATTCAAATACACCCATCACACACATATAAATACGTTTCAGCAGTAATTTTATGAGGTCGTGAATTTATCTTCGGTCTCCGTTTGTCTAAACGTGTGCTAAAAGAGCGCACTCGCATGTGTGTATGTGTATAGCGGTATGCGTATATGTACGTAACCTCACGAACATGGTCTCTCCTTAAATTATTCAGGACAAAGAGAAAACATTAAACCACTTATTTTATGAGCTGGTTATGATGGCACAAACTAACCGAATATCGTTAATACTATGCATGAGTAGTGGATTCATCTCCGAATGACCTTCGCTATGCTTTTCACGAGGGGAAGGTTCCTATCAAATCTGCGTATGCGCTCCATCACAGATGTACCCTTGGCTAGAAGAATATATGGAGCTGAGAAAAAGGTGGAATTGTGCGTCTGTTGAGATTTGATTAGATCTCTACAAAGACTGGTGACATGAAATTGTCTAACCTAAGATTCTTGTAAATCATCCTAGATATATTGATTTAGACAGCAAATACGATATCTAATCTATGACAAGTGCCGGGGTAACATCACGCCTAAATCAGCACATTCTGTCAATGTACTCGTCAAATTAATTACGCATGGTATATACAGAAGTGCCTTTGCCTATAACCTAGTAGCAAAAGTCGAGTGCACAACAGGAGGAGATATAGCACTGGGCAAACTACTAGGCCTTGGGAAATTATTTTCTTTATCTTCTTTCCATATTCTAGCAAGCTCTCTTTTTCTTAATGATATATAGAGATTTATGTATCACAATTTGTCAACTTTAACCTAGAAAAACAGAAACTTCTTTAGCACATTAAGTACACCGTTTGTGAAAATCTCGATTATTGACAACCTAGTAATTAATTAAACTACAGCAAGGAGATGTTACGAGCTACCTACCTATGTCTCGTTCACAAGAGAATTAATGCATGGTGTCAACATGGTCCCAAGTTTAGTTAATAAACATAACACTACCATTAACGTGATCCTGACCTAAAACTTTTGACCATGGATTATAGTACTATGTAGTATTGTATAGACGTGCGTACTCTGTCCCAGAAAAGCTGTGACAACTGCGAACCTACAATATTTGCCTTGTCTCTTCACCATACATGGGTAGCGTCAGACATACAGACTAGCAATCGGATGGTCAGATTTGGACGGTTAGCAGGATGCACATTCTCCTAATGATAGGAGCTTAGAAGTGTCGTAGCTTCACGCATGGTATAGTATATAAAGAACAAAGCAAACGGACACCAGAAAGTTATGGGAAACGGCGAAATTCTTCACACGGTCGAGAGAACCTTGGAAAAATGGTCGCAAGATTCATTCAGAAGCATGCAGTACCTGCTCTTATGCCTTCACCGTGACATGAATTCTCGGCAAACTGCTGGAATCTCTCTGACCATGTTAGGCATAAATACGAGACCACAAATTTTGCATCTTTCTTAGTCTCAGTGAACAAATTGAATTGCGATAGTACCTTGTTTAGGCCCTGCATGGAAGAAACAAGCATCCTGTCGAGCCGATGCAGGCAATCAAGGAATCAATGTTTGTTCAAACTTTTTTGTTTGTGGTATTTAAAATATTCACTCAAGTGACTATAAAAGTCATCAAGTTTAAATTACATCTATTATGTTTTACAAAACAAGGTTGAAGATCTAAAGCAACAAAATCAGTCACCAACAACACAAGGCCGGCCAGACCGCTATATATTGGCCAATTAGACTACCACTACAAGTGCAACGGCGATGTGACCGCTGAAGTTGGTCTGACCATTGAGGTCGGTCTGACCACAGGTCCAACGCTGCTCTGTAGATTCAAGACCAAAAATTGCCTAATTTCCATCCAAACATTTTCAAGTTTTACATGAGATTTGCAAGGCAGTAGAAACTTAAACCAATCAAGAATCGGAAGATTCTTAGCCTCAAGTTCACTTAATTTGAGATAATCAAATTTATGGCACAAAATTAAATTACTTCTTGCTCGTGAAGATCTAAGGTATGAGGTCTTTCATATCTATTTTCATATGTCCTAGCAAAGTAATTTAAGTAAGAGTTCAAGTTAAAACACTTACAAACGTGAAATTACAAATCTAACTCAAGAAAAAACAAAACAAAAAGAATACAAATAAGAACATAATTGAGACAAAGCATTAATCTACTTCTAGTGGAGTTTGAAGTTTACATACTTACAAATGATTACAAAGTGCAGTCAAAGCACTAGTCTTTCCTCTCAATTTTTTTTATCTCAAAACCATGGAAGGATACAAGGTGATAGAACAAAACCTAAACATTAGAATTTGCTTTGACAGGAAACAAAAAATGATCACTAAGACTATACTCTTCAAAAGATTCCACCCAGATAACTTTAGTTCAAGTTGTACAATTTTAAATGAACTAGTCATGGCACAGCCTAAGCAACATATGTAAGCACATAATAAAAAAAAGCTCAATAAAGCAGACTTGACTAGATATAGAGAATGAGCATAGATAATAGATAAAGTTTTAGATTATATTACAATACAAGAATATAAGTTAAATATGCAGCATATTACACATACACGCAAATAAAATGAACTTCCCTCAAACCATTCGTATAAGATGAATAACCCCCAACTCTCCCGCAAAAAGGCAAAATGAAAAGAATTCCAAGGTTTTGTGAAAATATCGGCAACCTGAAATTCAAAATCAACAAAGTGCAGGACAATATCTCCCTTCTACACATGGTCTCTAAAAAAGTAATACTTGATGTTTGCGTGCTTAGTCCTAGAATGTTACATTGAGTTCTTAACTATATTAATGGCATTAGTGTTATCACAGAAGAGTAAGACACTATTTACATCTAACCCAAAATCCCTAAGAGTATATGTGATCCAAAGAATTCGAGACTAACTACTGGCAGCAGCTACATACTTAATCTCAGCCGTGGACTATGCAACAGAAGACTACTTCTTAGAAGACCACTTAGAGCAAGATAAAGCACTAGCATTTATGTCCCCAGCTCCTAAGCATATAAAAAATTTGCTAGATTTGAGTTGAACAATTTCATTATTAGCATGTTTGAGTTGTTTAGTATGGGAGGCATACAGTAAGGAATCAGCAAGGAATATCGCCTTCATTTTAGCTAAGTTGTCCTTAGTGACAAGCAATTCATCAACATCATAAATATGAACAGTAGTGTCAAATGTAAAGCAAACTTCCATCATTTTAATTTTATCAAATGCTACTATAAACTGACTAGTAACATAAGAATGAATGGCCCTTCGCTTGTCTAACTCAGAGTGAAGAACTAAACAAGATTCACAAGTATCATCATTATAAATGAAGGATCTAAACCTAGCAATTTCAATGTTCAAGCTCTCAACCAAGAAATTATGATTCTTCATTTTCTTTTTGTATTTTCTAATCTCATGATCTAGGCGAACTACAGCACGAGATATCTCATCGTATGTGGGCTTTATCTCATTAGAATCGTTGTAGAGATCATCTTTGTTAGGGATGTCAGTGCTCGCCATGAAGCACATATCGGGGAAGTCATCTATCTTCTTCTTGCCTCATGACTCATCATCCTCCGTGGTCCCTGAATCAAATCGCTCAAGTCAAGTTGTCTGAGAGCAGACAGCACTCGGTAGACTACCTTATGGTAGTTGCGTTTCTTCGGCTTGGCATACCGAGATGGTAGACTCTTGCGGTACTCCTTCTCTTTCTTGCCCTTGAGGTTAGGGCAGTAGACTCTGCTATGATTGAGATCATCACACTCGAACCACAGGATCAGATCTTCTCCTCTCTTCTTATCCTCACTGTGTTTAAGGCTCTAGTTAACTTGGTGGATAGGAGAGGTAGGTTATCCTTAAAAACCTACTCAAGCTGATCATCACTCATAACATGCAAGGCAGATAAAGAAAATCTAAAAGAAACAGATTCAACTAGGCCAGAAGAAGGACTCTTAGCAGGACCAGTCACAAGTGCTATCGACTACGACTTGTCCTTGCAAGAGAGCAAGTCAATTTCATGAGTTTTCAATCTTAGCTTATCCAAGATGAGTTCACTCATGATAGTAGTGTTATTGATAGAAATGACTTTCATCTCCCAAACCGACATGTCTAAGGCTTAGAAAACTTGATGTGCATTTTCAGAGTCGGGACAGACCACATCAATGGCATGTAAGTTTCTAATGATCTTGTTAAAATGAGCAAATAACTCATTCAAAGACTCTCTAGGTCTCATCTCAAACTTCTAGTATTCTTTCTTGAACTGGTTCTGAAATGCCTCCTTGATAGCTGTAGAGATCTCATGATAATCATCGGTAGAGAGTCTACTAAATATCGTGAGTCGGAGTGAGATGAGATACACGATCGAACTTGTTTCTACTAAGTCCCTTGATCAAGAGGTTTCTAGGCTTGCTATTTGTCTCCACTTTTAGAAGATTTGTCGGAATGATTTAATCATCGGTAGATATGATATAGAGACTCTTGATCTTTTCTCAGATTATATAACCTTGAGCCTACATGTATATAGCCATCCTCGTCTTTTAATATAAGAAGTCCATCCATCGAAGATAGGTGGCTTAGTGGAATACCTAGAAAAATAGAAATTTCTTTTGCACATTAAATACTTTGCTTGTGAAAATCTCGATTCTTGACACCGTCGTAATATAATTAAACTACAGAAAGGAAAAGTTATGAACTATGTCTCGTTCACAAGAGAATTAATGCATGGTGTCAACATGGTCCCAAGTTTAGTTAATATACATAACAGTGCCATTAACGTGATCCTAACCTAAAACTTTTGACCATGGATTATATTAGTTTTAGAAATTACTTTAGAAATAGTCTCTGCCTCTCTGTAGTGCTATGTAGCATTGTATAGACGTACGTGCTTTGTCCCAGAAAAGCTGTGACAACTGCGAACCTACAATATTTGCCTTGTCTCTCCACCATACATGGATAGCGTCACACATACAGACTAGCAATCGGACAGTTAGATTTGAACAGTTAGCAGGATGTTCTACTGATCTGATCTAACAGAACATTTTCCTAATGATATGAGCTTATAAGTGTCGTAGCTTCACGCATGGCATAGTATAGAAAGAACAAAGCAAACGGACACCAGAAAGTTATGGGAAACGGTGAAATTCTTCACACGATCGAGAGAACCTTGGAAAAATGGTCGCAAGATTCATTCAGAAGCATGCTGTACCTACTCTTATGCCTTCACCATGGCATGAATTCTCGGCAATTAGCTCGTGCAAACTGCAGGAATCTCTCTGACCATGTTAGGCATATATACGAGACCTCAAATTTTGCATCTTAATTTCAGTGAACAAATTGAACTGCAATACTACCATGTCTAGGCTCTGATTCCTGCGTGCAAGTCAAAACAAATCAGCGTAGGAATAAACAAGCGTCCTGTAGGACCGATGCCGGTAATTAGATGGGATAAATAATTGTTCAAACTTTTTTTTATAGTATTCAAAATCTATACTCAAGTGACTATGAGAGTCACCAAGTTTAGATTGCACCAACTATATTTTACACAACAAGACTGGAGAGTTAAGCAAACAAAATCAACCACCAACAGTACAAGACCGATCAGACCACCATGAATTGGCCGGTTTGACCGCCAAGCCTGGCTTGACCGTAAATGCAACTGCGGTCTAGCCGCTGAGACCAGTTTGATCATAGGTCTAGGGTCGGTCTAACCGGTCCCTTATTCCTAGACCTGAATGCCTCTAGAGGCAAAACTCAAATATTAAGAATTTGCTCAATTCTCATCCAAATATTTCTAAATTTTGCATAAGACTTATTCACGACATTAGAAACTTGAACCAATCAAGAATCATAAGGTTCTTAGGCTCAGGTTTACTGAATTTGAGAGAATGAAATCTGGAACACAAGAACATCAAAACCCCTAAAACTCAAATTACTTCTTACTCATGAGGATGTAAGGCATGATGTTTTTTAGAAGACTTAACCCGCTATTTCAATTAGTAATTCCAATTCTCTTTGACCTAAACCATTTCTCCCTTACATCTCCCCACAGCGCAATTTTGATCAAGATACTAACCTGATATTTGGCCAACTACTCAAATACTCTTGACAAATCTTCTAGACACCTTCCCTTGGCTTCATCTTCACTTTCACCTTAAAGCATCTCCGCATACTTGGCATGTAGCCCATAGCGCCCAATGATTAGCCATCATATCTTCATGCATTCGGACTCTCCTAAATTGTCTGCACATGCATCAGTCTCATCACTTGGCACACTACATGCATCAACTTGTCTCTCCACAATCCTTGCCTTCTTTGCCCTTCCTGCTTGAGCCACGTAGCCTTGCCTATACTTATAAGACCGTTTAGATCTTAGCTCTCTCGCCTAAGCCCAATCCATTATCGTCGACGGCTAATGTTCTCCAAGCTATTTGCGCATTCAAAGAATAAGCAACTATCTCTATCACAAGTTTCATGCACTTGACTCACGTTAGTCAAAACTATACATCATGTAACACAACCAACCAATAGCCCATGCTGTGCATATACTCATCCAACTCAAAATCATTTTTACTGCTCTCTGGACACACCCACCAGTCTAACCGCACTTTCCCTGCCTACCAGACCACCAACCACTAGCCGATCTGACCGCTTAAGATCACTAGAAAACACACTTTCTGAAATTTCATTTAAACTCTATCTAGTTTCAGCTCTCGTTTCTAATTTCAGTGACACCTAGTGCTAGGGCTGTGCAATTGGTCTTTTCAGTTTAATCGGTTCAGTTTGTACGGTGTATACGGTAAATACGGTGTTCGTAGTTCGGTTATATACGGTATTTTTAGAAGTACGGTTCGGTTTTGGTAAATCCTAATTTATTTCGGCACGGTATCGGTAAATACTGTATTTACCAAAGTTAACACGAATTGCTAATGATATAACGACTAGCGAAACGAGTAGACGATAATATATATACTACTAGCAATAGAATTAGAATTTTAAAAACACTCCAATGAAGTATGAATATTTGACGGTATAGACATAAAGTAATAATGCATAATAATTAATGATATGCTCTACTCATTAAAAATAATAATGCATAGCCAGTTAGCCACCATAAGTCCATAATCATACTAGAACTAGAACCCGACGTCTAGGCTTGGATTAAATTGGGATTGTGCAAAATCTGGAGCAACATGGGCTGACTGTGACTCTATGAGCAACGGACCCATTCCTGGCTCCAGACTCGTTCAGAATCAGTTCGGTTCTTTCCTAGAGCAACGGGCCCGCTGGACCTTTTCCTAATGATTCGGTATTTTTGGTTTTTTTTGTTTTTATTCGGTTTTTCCCAAAAAACCGAACACAAAAAAATACTTATTTTTTATAACCAAACCGAATACCGAAAACCGGTCAAACCGAGTTGACCGGTTCGGTTCGGTTTGTTCAGTCCGGTTTTTCCGGTTCGGTAGCAAAATGCACAGCCCTACCTAGTGCAAACTAGTCTCCAAACAAACCTATAAAAGTATTAGATGTTTAATTTATTAAAAGTCTATGGCCGGTCTGATCACTTGCCCTATGATAGTCATATCATCAGCCATTTGCCAGTTAGACCGCCGACCACATAACGGTCAGATCAGCTGAACCCTGACAGCGCAAATTGAAATCTGTGTTTTCTGAAACTTTTACAAAATTTAAATTTAATTTAAACAAAGTACCAATCTATTCATCCTAAACGTATACTAGAACTTGTACGTGCTCTCACGTCCAAAGACTTGTGCAGGGCTGGCCGGTAGGCAGGGCATACTTTCAGAAACATGCTACTCCAGTAGAAAGGAGGAGCAGTAAGCATGCTGTAAAGTTTGACGCAATTGCTTAGCCCTTAGGCTTGGAATCTTCTGCAGATACTTGTGCAGACACACACGAAGATCGATCACACGTCCCAAAGTTGCACGCTCGCACGCAACATCTTTCTTCAGGAAACATCGATCAGCTGCTTGCTTTGACCGTCAGCTTAGCTGCTGCTTTCAGTTCTTAGTTAAGTGTAGTAGGTAGCCCATGGGTGCCGTGCAGAGGAGAGCAAGGCAGGAAGGCGTGTGCATCCATCCATGAGCAATTCTGCATTGGTATTTGGTACTGGTGCTGGGACAATGCGATCTGAATTTGGCAGCGCTTTTGCTCTGCTTTCTGCAGCTAGCCGGCGAAGTTCTTGGCCGCGGCCGAGCTGCCTTGTTCTCACCAATGGATCATTTCGTACATGTTGCGATACATGTGCAGCTAGCGATGCCGCGAAGAAGGCCGAGAACGGTCGTAGAAACCACTGCCTACTTGTGTATATTTTGGCGATAGGACCATCTATGCTTTTTCTGCAATCCATCGATCGCAGCAGCCGATTAGGTAAGATCATATTCTGCAGAAAGAAGAAAACAGAGTGATCAAGCGTATACAGTACTGCTACATTGCTGTTGGCTGCAGGTTTATATATTCCGATGTGATCGTTGCCTGGAAAGGCGTGTCGCCTTTATGCCGCTGGCTGTTCCTTTCCTTGACCAGATTAATAAAGCCAGTCAGCCAGGAGATCTCTGACCGGCAGGATCATATGAGGCTAGGTCAGAGCGAGAGATGCTTTGACCTTCGCATGTGTTGGTTTGTCGCCTGCCTCGAGGACACGTCTAGAATAATCTGCAACTTGAGGAATCCAACAGCCCAATTGCGACTGCTACGACTAGTGACAACTGAGAAAGCCACTGCATGTATATTTGGCTGCCCAGCCCAATAGAATAAGCCCATTAGTATGTGGGCTAATTTTGATACGAACAACTCGAACTGACGACCAGGACTCAGGGTGGGATCTAGCGATCCACAAATCACAGTACATGACCAAAACCGTTATTACATTATCAAATTAACCTGATAAAAAAAAATCACACAGGTGCAGGATAGATTTACACAAGAGCTCTCTACGTATATGACGAGGCAACCAACGACACAAGCCCAAACAAACACCAACACCTGCAAGAACGTGCAAACACCTGCCATTTCGCCGTGCTGAAAAATATGAAGCGAAATGCAGGTTGCACTTAAATCAGTTCTTGTGCTGCGTGTGTACAAGCTCGACAAAATATTAAAGCACCATCAAAGACAGATTGAGACTACTCACCTATTTGTTAGTGCTTTAAAATTTATGCATGTCTATAGACTATAGTGAAAAACATAGAATTACTGCCTCGACAAAAAACCACTGTACACACCGCCAAGGATCGTCGTCACCTTGCCGACACGGCGCCTCAGAGGTAGTCGTGCCGGTGCCGCCTGCGGAACTCGAGCAGGCTGCCGTACGTCCGGTCGGCGACAGCCACGAACAGCGCCTCAGGCGTCATCCGAGCTGAGAGCTATGCCGGCGATCTCCCCGAAGAGATCGATCTCCTGCGCGGCGGAGTAATCCGCTGTCAGGACCCGAGGATGTGAATCCGGGTTCGTGAACTGAATCAGGGTTGATATTTGGTGAAGGCAAGAAGGAACAACTAGAACTATGAGCTAGGCTAAGTACTGTGGCTAGGGTTCATATATTTCTCAGCATAATACTCATAAGTGTTTACAAAGCGTATATATAGTGGCTGCTACCATTACAGAGAGAATTAAAACAATTGATGATGAATAGTGCTAGCAATAAACACAGTAAACTGGTGCTAATGTAAAGTAATTGCTTGTCAACCGTAGGACAAAGATCAAACAAACGCAGAACTTCCCGCAAGGTTTCACAGAAGTCGGCGATGTCTTCCTTAGCAGATCTGCAATCTTGACATTCTCCCCCTCCATCAGTTCCTTGTCATCAAGGAATGAAGCTTGGAAATATCCTCCGGATGAAATCTACATCTTTCCAACTAGCAGCACTGACTGGAAGATTAAGCCACTGTATTAACCATTGCACCACGGGCTCATTGTTACACGGAATTATCCGTCTAGCACTGCAATGGGGGCTACCTTTACATTACCATCTACATCTACCTTTTTACATGATCATCTTCTCTTTAAAATCTTGATATATATCAACATATGGTGCATCCTTTTCTTAATGGTCTTAAAACTTATGAAGCCATCTTCCATCTCAAAGCTTGACTTGATGATCTTCAAAATATGAAGCCATACCAAGTCTTCCAATACTATAGAACCTAACCTATTTCACAAACTCAAAGGAAAAATATTAATTCCACAAATGGTTGTCATCACTTGCTAAAACTCACTATTAACACATAATGATGGGACTAGATTCTTAAATCTCTCCTCTTTTGGTAATTGATAGCAACACATAAATCCATTGATTACTAATCACCAAAATATGCTATTAACACATAATGGAGGGTCTAGATCCTTCACATCTACAGTAACATTCATAAATAACTAAATTTAGAATAATAATTAAATAAAAAAGAGTTCATGTTAATTACAATCCAAATTAACTAAATCAGTGAAAAATTGAAATTAACAATTTGATTTTCATATGAATTTCAAAGTAAATCCTTGAAAAAAAACCAAATCTATGTATTATAGATGACACGAGTTTTATAGTTATTAAGAAAAAAGAGAAATAAGCTAGAAATTCTAAGAAAAAAGAAAAACATCTATCTCTTGATTCAATGGACTCTTATTATGGTCAATAAATAATTACCAGTGTGTGTTTTAGATAAAACAAGAAATCTTATAAGACAATGCTACCTATTATAGATTCTAGATGAACCTAATAAATAAAAAGAATTTTAAATGGCCTGCACTAAAGGTTATATACGAGGAAAAGGAGCACATGGACATGCAAAATAAATGAGTAAAAGTCATACATGAGAAAAAAAAAGAAAAGAAAAGTGGCACTCGGCGAAAAAAAGGGAAAAATAAAAAAGACAACACCTATTCTACCTGTATGCTTCTCAACAATGTGTATTTTACAACTTTGAATTTTTTTTGCTAGAATTGCCATCGATGTAGTGGATTCTAATTAAAGTTAAACTATTTCAAATGTTGGATACTATCTGTCATATAATAAAAGCTTAGAATAGTTTATTATATTATCGAATTTCTCTAAAAATTAAAAAATATGGCCCTTAATTTAGTGGATCCTAATTATTTTTAGCAATCCATAATTGATAGATGTTGTCTAATAAATGAGCATAATTGCTAGAAACTCTCACAAAAAAAGAAAAGCATCTAGCCCTTCATTTGGTTGACCATTCGTGTGATTAACAAATTATAACCAATGATTTTTTTTATCTATGGAAGTAAGTATGAAGTTGATTTGCACCGTGATATGTATGCACATATAGTTGGGGAACTCTCGTATGAAATTAAGACACGAGATATGCTAGTGATAGAATTGAACTCAAGCGATCCACGCACAAACACGAACTTGCCTACAATATTTATTACAATTTGTATTCTTTTAATTGTATTAATATAGATACAACTATTGTCTCGATTTTTGGAGATACCGATTAAAAATTATAAAGAACAAGTATTTCCTCCGAAAGATATAATCTATATTATTTATTTTAACATGTACTACAATATATCAATATCACAAATGAAACCGATTCAACAAACATGGGAATTAAATCAAATTGATAATATTAAAAAATTTAATATTTAAATTCTTTCATATGATCTATAACTCTAAACCAACTAAATATGTTGTAAGAATAATGGCTTGCGCACTTGGCCATAGTGCAAGTTTTACGTCGAGAATTCATACGAATGTTCTCACTCGCACTTCAACAAAAAAAATTAAGGGATTGACTGTAGAGCACCTAGGTGTTGTTTAGTCTTATAGAGCACTCACTTTTTTCTTTTCTTTTAAGAAATAATTTTAAAAAAAATTGATCTTCTATTCATAACAATTACAACTAAATTATGTCATATTGTAGGATTGAGCATGCCAACTAGAGGGGGGTGAATAAGCGGTCTTAAAAATTCTTTTTTTATTAAAAATAATATTTATTTAGCTAAAACCAAGTATATAATGCTGAAGCTTAACTCAAATTAGTTTAGCACAAATATTGTTTAAAACAAATAAGTTCACCTAAGTGCACCAACAATCTATGTCTATATCAAGATTTGCTATACTAGAAAGACAAGCAATCAAATAGAATTATATGAATGTAAATTGCTTGAAGGTAAGTTGAGCACAAGTAAACAAACCACAATTGATACAGTTACTTTTTATCGTGGTGTTCGGAGACTTGTCGGTCTCCCCTAATCCACATTGAGGTAAGCCCAAACAAATTAGACCGGCTCCACGAACTAAGCATTCCACCTCAAATCCACTAGTGGTAGCTCTTTTCTGCTCCGGGTAGGTGAGCTCCAACCTTCACAACACGTCAGGTATTCTCACAACCTTCTTTGATAATATCACCGCGCACGACGCCTCCAACGCCGTCTAGGAGTCGGC
This sequence comes from Melocanna baccifera, assembly GCA_036346265.1. Classification (NCBI taxonomy): domain Eukaryota; kingdom Viridiplantae; phylum Streptophyta; class Magnoliopsida; order Poales; family Poaceae; genus Melocanna; species Melocanna baccifera. Next base: position 14,866,481 of record CM070682.1, on the reverse strand, counting down.
AAATTGCAAGTGTAATAAGTCAAGCCCCTTACTTGACTCTCACCACGTGCAACGAATGCACAAGCTCAAGTGGATACAAAATCCACCTCTAGATGCAACACATGCAACTAGATACCTCTCTCCTTGCTCACAAGGTGCAACACATGCATATTTGAGTGAAGAAGCTCACACTAGCTCAAGAGAGTGAAATGAGATGCCAAAGAATACTCTCCAACCGACCACAAGTGGGTATTTATACCTCACACACAAAAACTAGCCGTTGGAGCCAAATCTCTGAAAAAATCAGGGAAATCAGAACTACCGTCGTACAAAATGCAGAACTACCGTATTTTACTGTAGCACATAGTAACGGCTATGTTAGCACGTCAGAACTAGCCGTTTTTGAAAAAGGTGCGGTACTACCGCCGTGTAATTTGCAGAACTACCGCAGTGCGGTACTACCGTAGTTAAAATCATGGTACTACCGATTTCAGCATAAACGACACTCGAAAATACGGTCATAACTTTTGACTCTGATGTCGGAATTAAATAATCTTGGACTCTATGGAAAGTTTATTCAGAGGGCTACACAACCTATCTATTTGCATGATCTCAAACAAATTAGATCAATGCAAAAATCACAAGAGATCCAAGGAGTAACTATTACGGTCTAAGTCCAAGAAAAACAATAATATACAATTTTAAACTATGCCACAGGATAATATATGACCTCCAATAATTTACAAAACACATTTGTAAACTTATATCATACCACAAGAAAAAGGTACATGGATTTCAACCATTTGTAAAACACATTTGCAAAGTTTAGTCACATGTTGCAAAGATTAGATGCATGAGCTTTAACTATTCACAAAACACATTCACAAATAATAACATCATACCATGGAGAGTTAGAGTAAGCAAGATTGAGCTATCAACACATAATAAGAAGTTACTAGATAAGACCCCTCTTAATAGTACGGCAAACATATACTAGCAATCCGGTCTTCCAACCAAACACTAAGACCGGTAAAAGACTAGGAACACAACCTTAACCCTAACTAGTCATACTTTTATCTTGAGCATCCCCTTGAAGCTTGATGATGTATATCTTCACTTCAACTCTAGGTCATTGTCTTCTCTTGATTTAATGATCAACTCATGATCATCTTCCTTTCGAGATATTGATATTTATCAACATATGATGCACCCTTATTTTGATGGCCTTCAACTCATGAAGCCCCATCCTGAATCTTTACATGATAATCTTCAACATATGAAGTCATCCAAAATCTTCATCCAACTCATAAAAAATGTTAGTACTATAATGTGATTATCATTAATTACCAAAATATATCATTAACTCATAATGGTGTGTCTAAATTCTTTAATCTTCTCCTTAAAAATTGATAATAACCACCACAATTGCAAATAATTGAATATAAAACTTTAAACCTAAAGTGCAGTACTACCGTCGTTATAAGTCCAGTAGTTTCGCTCTCCGATAGTACCCCTCAAGAGTTGCGGTCATACCGCTCTGCGGTAATTCCGTCATTCAAACTCCAGTACTACCGTTTTCAGATAGACTAAGTATTTCAAGGGGTGCTATCTGGAAAAAACATACCGCTCAGAATGCCGGTAATACCGAGTTCCGGTAGTTCCGCAGTTAACACATCGATACTACCGAGTTTCGGTAGTTTCGCACTACCATTCCGGTCATACCGCAGTGCGGTAGTACTACTAGATGCATACTGGTACTACCGATTTTCCTATCAATGCACAGTTGACTTTAGACTTTAAATTCAAATGCATAATGACTTTTGTCTCGAGTTATATTGATCTTCTTATCAATTTTTGCATGCATCTTCAAATATTCAAACGAATTCCGGGACTAAACCTTTCAATCACTTGATATACATGTTAGTCCCTTTTTGCAAACACAAACAATTGAGTATAAAGCAATATGATTCAATGTAAGTATATATGAACTACACAAGTTTTATATACTCAAATGATATGTTTCAAAGTAGAGATCCCAATATATGTGAAAAAAGAAATACAGATCAATACTAATAAAACCACAAAACATAGAGTGAACTTCCTATAAATATATGCATACAAGAATATATGATAAAAGCATATGCACGTATTCATCTTAGACTTTTGGTAGAGTTTAATCTATATTTTGGATCCAAGGAATGCACTAATATATAAATAAATGTAAGTGTCGAATGCATATCTCTTTTATTTCACCTTTTCATCCAAATGAGACTAAACCATATCATAATCAATCAATCACATTAGTCTCACAAATCATTTGTCATTTATCACATCAAAAGAGACTAGACAATATCATTACTAATAAGCATATTAGTCTCACAATAGTATTTGTCATTATCACCAAAACCATTATAATGGTGCTTGAACTTACACATATAACTCAACAAGTCAAAAATACGACTAAAAAAAATAAAAGTCATCATCTGGATTTTTAATAAATTACCAAACAAAAGTCACATAAATTACAATCCATTAAACCCTAAATTAACATAGATAGCTTAACAAATCACCAACATAAGTTAGAGAATTACCATCAATTTATGAATTTAAGAAAAGTTTACAAATTATCATCATTTGAACTCTAAGTTATCATTATAATTTGAAGAAATTATCACACTAAGTTCAAAATTATCACCATTTTTATAAGTCTGAAAATTTTAAAACTTACCACCAGTTGTGCTAAAGTTGTCATTAGTTGCGCCCTAAGTTATCATCTGCATTTTTAATAATTTACCACCACAATTTGTGAATATACAATCATTTTATGATATCTTCACTTTTAACATAAAAATAAACTAGAACCTTCAAAATTTACTATAGTGATCCTAAGTTATCAGCTGTAGTTTTAACGAGCTACCACCCTAAGTAGAAATCTTGTAGTAACTTGAAGATTTAGAAAAGAAATTATGCAATAACTAGAAGCTTTAGGGGAAAAAGGTACTGGACCTAGTTGAAACCGAATAACCTTTTGAAAAAAAATTAGGTAGAAACTTCAATTGAAATTGATAAGTAATTTGAAGCTTTAGACAACATCGGCTAACAACTCGAATGGCTATTACAGTTTGAAGATGAGTGTTGCCTCACTCGATGTCTGCTTGTCACTGTCGCACCATACGTTCGTAGATGCGAAGCCAACAAGATCCATCCAACCACTGATCATGTCGCCTATTTGGCCCATGCAGCATGCCGTCTTACTGGCGACCTTCCTTGTGCCTGCACATAAGCCTAGATCCTCTACTGTGTGTGTGAGAGAGAGATGAGGATGAGAGAGAAGGGGAATGGCGAGCTTTCTTGCGTCTGCCCACAAGCCGGAGCCTAGCTCCTCTACCATGCTGAAGAGAGAGATGCAGATGTGAGAGAACGAAGATGGCTATGAACTAATCGGATAGAGATGGAGAGATAGAAGTGACAAAACTATTGCTATTGTGATTCGGCAAACTGTAATTACTGGCAACTCTGCTGAACATCAGAGTATTTAGGTAGCTGTGAGTAACGGCGCAGACTAACAACAGCTCAACAGTAGATCAAAAGTCCATTCTGAAGAACAGGGTAACTCAAGTAGTACATGTTACCAATAGCTCATGTCACCAAGGCACTAGGTCTGGACAACATAACATGCATGGGAGACTGACAAATGGATCCTCAGAGGTTACAATAGAAGGCGAGCAGCGGAGCTGCAACGGTCGCTACAAGGACGGCTGTCGAGACCGGAGACCTCGCCGCGGCGGCCTTTGGTGGTGCAGCAGTCGCGCTGCCGCTTGACGGTGCTGGCGCTGGTGCTGCAGCGGACAAAAGGTCATCAGAACCAAGCATTTCAGTATTGAAGATACACTTGATACAAAAAGGGTACAACATAAATTTTTCAAGAAAACTTGATTGTAAAATCAGATATTTCTGTGATTGCAGAGGAATAGGTAAAGGCCCTGTTCTTTTGAGCTGCAACTGATGATGTTTAGTATTTATAATTTCTAACTCGCATTTACACCATAAAAGTTTTACGAAATTACATGAAATTTACTATAAATAATTAGAGTGTAGAGATACAACTTTGTACAAATTTTTAGGCTCAAGCATAAAGATGGGACCACAGAAAGTTTTTGAAAAAGTTTGGTATTTAAAATTTATAACTCGCGTTCACACCATAAAAATTTCATGAAATTTTCTGAAATTTATTATATATGATTTCGAGTATATAGATGCTACTTTGTGTAAATTATTAGACTTAAGCATGCAGGTGGAACCAACAGGTTTTATAGAAATTTTTTTGGAAAAGTTTGGTATTTAGAATTTTGAACTCACGTTCACGCTATAAAAGTTTCACAAATTTGTCTGAAATTTACTGTAGATGATTTAGCATATAGAGATGCTACCATGTGAAAATTGTTAGGCTCAAATGTATAGGTGGAACCAACAAAGTTTTATAGGAAACTTTTGAAAATATTCGGTATTTACAATTTATAACTCGTGTTCACATCATAAAAGTTTTATAAAATTTTATGAAATTTACTACAACCCGTTTAAATCCAACCCAGTAACACCCCTCTCATGCTTAACCACAATTTAATTTCTACTTGTTATTCCGGCCACCAAAATACCTGTATACACCTAGACTGCTCACACCTGCCGTGCTCCAGAGCAGAAGAAGCATCCGCTACCAACAACGAGATGGAAAGCCACAGAACCGTCAGCCTGCCACCGCTCCAAACTCTCTTCACATGAAACCACCAAAAACAAACGCCACACGCGCAACCGAACCGAGATGTCTGGACCAGCCAGAACGCCAGATGGACCGTCGCACGATCGACCTCTCGAGCTTGGTCACAGATCTGGCCGAGGATCACCCTCTCGCGCGCGCGTCCGAGGAGATCGGAGGCGCGGCCATGGATGCTGCTCTCCACGGCGTGGGCCCAGCAAAAATCTTGGCTGCTTGCTGTGATTGCAAGTTGCAACCGGCATGCGCCCGTGACTTCGTTTGCCTGTGCCCCGTGACTTCAGTAACAGCAACTGTTTAGGACATCTAGGTGCTGATTAATGCTACTGATCTTTTGCACGATGATAAGCGCGTTGCATTGAAGGAGAGGGTGTTTACAATACCATTTCTTCTTGTTTCTGCTAGACAACCAATGTTCAGGGATCAACTGCTAACCCAAGAACGCAGTGTCGCACTGCATGTCTGTGCTACAGAGATGGAGTGGCTCGCCAGGAAGGATAGCCTCCTTATCTTGAAGGGTTCAGCTCTAAAATTGAAAAACGGTCCGCGACTGCTCATTTCAGTTTGAATCCAACTTCTGTTTTTTTTTACTATTCAGTAATTTCGTTTTTTTTAGATTTTTTTTTAGATTTTTTTGTTTTTTTCCCGTATTTCTTTGTATTGTCTGTGATGGGCTAAAATATTTTTTTCTTTTTTTTAATTTTTAAATTTAATTATACCAAATAAACCAACTCAACTACAGTAAAAAAATAAGCCAACTACAATTAAAAAATATAAGCCAACACCACCCTAAACGCCCTATAAGAAATGGGTCACTCGCAAAGAATCAAGATAACGGAAATGATACAGCTGCTAATGTGCATTTGTCTGCACAACATGTGACTGGATCGTGAAAGTTTCTTTGAGCATATATGCCCTTGTCCATATCTTTTGGCTGTTCACAATTTCACATGTAATCGCTCGCAAAGATACAAGGTAACGGAAAAGCTGAGAATATAATACTGCTTTGTTTGCGTACAAAGAACACTATGGCGGCCCCACTTATGGCATTATTGTAAACCAACCAAAGAGGACACTACTCATGCCAAAGAACAATGCTTGACAACTCATGTTTTGTTAGGAGTTGTATCGATGCTGTAACAAGTAATTACGATTTTTCAGTTAAAGTTCACAGCTAGTTAAACAACAATTTGTTTTGTTCATACTCTACAAACAAACCTAAAGAATTTGAGTGCATGTATGAGTTCATCATAATAATTTTTCTGCGAGATCGAAAACTATATCCTACTAGGCTACTACAGAGATCAGGGAGGCATCATAGTATCAAAACAAGAGAGCCAAAAGTAGAAACGGATTCACAGCAAACAGTACTATACAAAGATGATGATGTAAAGAGGAGCGTTACCTTCAGTAGGAGCACCGGGCTCAACTGCAAGCAAACAAAAGGGGAAAAAAGGTTAAATCAAACAAGAATTTTGTATCATAAAGGCACAAACTGCGAACTTCCATACGTAGCAGTGATTGTTTTGGCTTTTTAAAGATTTAGGGTCTGTTCTTTGCTGCTGTGGCTGATGGCTTTTTGACTGTTTGCGACAGAGATTGCGGAAAGAGAGATACTCGCTTGCGATTTTTGATGATACAGATATTAGTTTTTTAACGTGTACTACAATTAACTTGTAGACCCTATTTTAAAAAAATACTCCATTTAAAAGTTAGTTACTGTAGCAAAAGCCAAAAGCCACTTGTAGAAGCGGCAAAGAACAGGCCCTTAGCTTTAGTTTTAGTTTTTTTTCACTATTCACTATACTATCCACTAACTCAGCTACAGTAAAAAAAAATCAGCTACAGTAAAATTTCAACCAAAAACCAAAAGTCATCGCTAAAAGGATCACCCCCGCTAAAAATCGAAGAGACGATGAAATTCCCAGACGGTTTAATTAGGCCTGGTTTCTTGACGAAAAAGCCGAAAATTTAGGAATTAGGCACTGTAATAACTTTCTATTTAAAGGCAGTAGAATTTTAGCCCAACAAAAGCCAAGAAAACCCAAAGAAAAACAGAGCAAACAGCGAAGGCACGGTGCTCACTGTGACACTTGCTGAAGGCGGAGGTGGAAGCGCCGCAGGCGACGGGGAGGCCGAGCACCCGGGTCATGTTGAGCGGTATGGGCAGGCTCTTGGAGGCGAAGAAGGCGCAGAGGCAGTCCACGACGGCGGGGTCGTCGACGGCGGTCTTCACCTCCCCGCAGCAGGCCTTGGTTGGCAGGCTCGACGCGCTCCCGGGCTGCACGTAGTCGAGGCAGTCGATCAGGCTCGTGGCCGCCGCCTGGCAGTCCACCGCCGGCGCCGGAGCGGGGGAGGCCGCCCCGGCGGCGACGGTGAGCGTGAGGAGGAGGCACGCCACGACGGTGGTGGCGCCGCCGGCGAGAGCCATGTATGCGCGGTGGTGTGCGCTTGACGGCTTGAGTGCGAGAGTTGTGGAGAGTGGAGTGGAGTGGAGGCTTTTTGGACGGCAGGAGCTGCAGGGGATGGCTTTATAGGGGTTAGGGTGCGTATGCCTACGGCGGCGAGGACGGTAGTCAACGTTATCAGGGGTTGCGTTTGCATTCATTTAAGATGAAGTGACATTACCGATGCACTACTTTTTGGGTGAAGTTGAAGTGACATGGCTATGCCTTCAAAATTGCGCTTACAGCCTCAGTGCTGCAGTGCATAGGATATATCCACCTGCGCAGTCAAAAAAACCCATAAGGGCAATCCCAATGGATGATTTCTTGAGGCAGTTTTTAAGAGAGAAAAAGAGCAATTAATATGCAGTAGAAACTATCCTTTCCAATCTATAGTTTCTACAATAGTTTCTATACAAGAGATAACTTAAATGCAACATAAAAAGGAAATAGATCATCGGTGGCAAGTAACCATATAGCCTGATTGCTTTATGAAGATCAGATCAAACATCCCATGGCAAAGAACAACACAGGAAACTAGTATTTGCACAAGTCTTCTTCACGTGCAAGCACGTTTCAGGGATAAGAAGCTAGCAAGCTTGTCCACGTACGTGCACTAGAAAGAAAGAAGCAAATCAACATGGCCTTTCGGCAGCATGCATGCGCCAGAATTTGCGATGCGATCGCGAGGCGCGAACAATGGATCAGATGGAAACTAGTAGCGTCTCCCCAACGCGGTTTGGGCGGTTCTACGAGTCTCGATTCTAGCGAAGACTCGGTTTAGTGAAGAAGAAACCGTTTCTCTAGTTTGTGCTCTCTCTACATTAATTATATTGCCACATCGCAAAAAGTCGAAGTGTCAAAGTAATTAATAGAGATAGAAACCACCATAAATATCCCATTGGGACGCCTAAGGGCACTCCCAATGGAGCATTAATGGTAGTTTCCATATCTCTTAATTACTATGCCATGTAAGCAAAGTGCCGATATGGCAACCGAGTTAATGAGAGAGAGAGCACGAAGAGAGAAACGGTTTCTACGGCAAGAAACCGAGTCCTCACGTGAATCAAGACGCCAAGAAACCAGAAAAATAGCATTGGGAGAAACTACTAGTTTCCATGCGTCTTCCTCCGCATCTCTTAGGACATGTTGTAGACTGCAGAAATATATGGCGTGATATTGTGGATCGCAGAAATAGTGGCCATACTTGATCTACCTCTTTTTGTGTTGCATTTATGTTATCTGTGTATAGACACCACTATAGAAACCATGGTTGGGAAGGACAGTTTCTAATAGATATTAATCACTCTTTTTCTCTCTTGGAAACTACTCAAAGAAACTGTCCATTGGGAGTGCCCTAAGGGTAGCGTTTGTTCATTAATGACTGCATCTATTTATGACTTTTTTTAAAATTTTATCTTTTTTTGTTTCGAAGTATTTCCCAAGTGATTTATAATTATCGTTACTATCGAAACAGTGGATTCAATCCAGAGAAACGAAGCATTTATCACACAGGTTTTCCTTTAGCAAGAAGAGTAGAAATTAAATTAAAAATTCAAAACCCTAAGTGCACAGTATTTTCTCCTTTCTTTCTCTTGGATTTTCTCTCCCGATAAAACTTCGAAAAGCTGTCCTCCCACATACAACTTCGCGATTCTTGTTTATGAATTTTTCTAAAACCATGAACTTTCATTCTGCATAAAAACATCAATTTTTCTATATGTTTGAATTTATTCTTGTTTCTTGTCTTTTCCCGTTTAGATACTAACGTACTGGAAAGCTTTGAAATCAATCTAAAGCAAGACAAGCATCCTCCTTTGATCATGTTGATCCCATATTTTAATGTTATGTATTTTTTGCTCAAACTATTATGCATGATTAATTTGATTAAATGGCTATGTTTATATTTAGTATTTAGGGTAGTCCAGTTGGGCTAGTCGCTGGGGGTAGAACATCCCGCACAACTTATAGGACCCACCGCAAGTGGGAGAAACCTATATGAGTGAGATGATGGAAAGGGTGAGGTATTTTAATAAGTTATTATGATGGTCTACTCAACCATTTAACTAAAAAATCATACGGAGCAATGAGCTGATTGTCTCTTGTAGGTAAGATGTTCAAACTTTACATGATAAAAACTATTCAAATAGCCGTGTCCATAGTCAAGTGCGAACATGGGAACTTAGTCAGATATAATTCTATTTCAAAAACTTTGAGGGTAGGATAGGAAAATAGCGTGCTACAGGAAGCCGGATTTGATGTTGTCTTGGGTGTCATCCCAGTGATAAGGTCGACGATTATAACGCTGAAAGGTTAGCATATAGATATTATTATTGCACTCTTTGGTTCAAATAACACGTTTTAGTTCAAACTGCTAGGCCACACGAAGTTTTCTATAAACCCTATTCTCAAAAGCAGTTTATGGTAAACACAACAATCATAACCTCTCTAGGTAAGCCATGCATGTCGATTAATTGTATCCTATGTATTGGATCGCAGAGCACAGTGGTTTGTACTCACTCTCGTATTACCAAAAACCAGGAAACTAGGATCACTATGCATGCGAAGATGCACCTGCCACGAAAGAAAGAGCCGATGACGAGAATTAGAAGTCATTTTCATGTTCGGGTCCTAGGCAAACATACTTGAAGAAGATGCGTGCACATCTATTATCTAGTCTTAAATAATATTTGTTGCACTCATTTACTCTCAATCGCTTACCTGTGGCTAATGGTTCTACTTTTGTTTGTGCTATCCACTGCGATCTTTTGTATTGTGAATATTTGGCCTAATTGGCCCTTATATACAACTGTCACCCGATGTGGTGTATTCTAAACTCTGATATGTAATATTTTAATTCGATCTATTTTGTGCGATGTATGACTTGATACGGCAATGTATCTGTAAGCACTATCAACTAATCCAGAGAATAGTGCAGTGGAATCACAGAAGATTCTGAGTAGCAAAACCCTTTGTCTAACACTAGTTTTCAGAACATGGTGGATAAAGCAATGCTTATTGAGGAAAGTCACCGTGAGTTGGAAGAGTCTTGCAAGAGAAGGATGATGCAACAAGGATCTCAGCTACATCAATCCTAGAAAGCTCGTTTCAGCACATACCAGCTAGCTTGAGTGCCACAGTAGTCAGGTTTCAGGACGCCTGCCCCAGCGCCACATCAGTTCACGTCTAGACCCCATCCCATTGAGTCGAGCAATCAGCATAAGAGGAATGTCAACCATGTAGCATCAATTACTTGTTTCAAGTGTCATGAGCCAGGACACTATGCCAGCAAGTGCCCTCTGAGACAAGCCCCGATGCCAGTTTGTTTCAACTTGCGAGCTACGCCAGATCGAACCCCTACTTCAGGACCAAGACGTGGAGCACCCTAAGTGTCAAGTCAAGCCAGTCGGGTGCTCCAGTCAGTTGTGCGTGGTCAAGTGAACTATATCATTGCAGAGGAGGCTTAAGCATTGCCAGATGTTGTGATCGGTAAGATCCTAGTAAATTCAGTTCCTACTACAGTTTTGTTTGATTCTGGAGTTTTATATTCCTTTGTTTCTCAGAGTTTTGCATCAAAGCAATGGTTGAAAACTGTAGTTCTTAGATCTGTTTTTTTTTGGTTCAATCCCCGGGCTCTGAGTTGAGTACAAACCTACGTTATCTAGAAGTCAAGATAGACATTCAAGGAGTAGAGTTCTCAGTCGTTCTTATTGTGTTGGATATCCAATCTTTGAATATGATTTTGGAAATAGATTAGCTTAAGAAGCAACAAACAGTATTGGATTGTGGAAGCAGAGCCGTTACCTTGGTCAGTTCAGATGGAAGAAAAGTGAAATTTACAACCAACATAAGTCAGCCAGAGAAGGTTATAGTTTGCCAAAAAAAAGGATCATGCTAGAGGATGTGCTAGTTGTCAGGGAGTATCCCGATGTATTTCTAGATGATCTCCCCCGAATGTCACCTGACCGAGAAGTCGAGTTTTCAAGTGAGCTAATGCTTGTTACTTCACCGATTTCTATGTAACCGTACCGGATGCTTGCTAATGAGTTAGTAGAATTAAATAAACAAATTCAATAGTCATTTCCGTGGGGAGCGTCAGTATTGTTTGTTAAGAAAAAAGATGGTAGTCAGTGTATGTGTATGAATTACCAAGCACTCAATGAGGTTACTATCAACAATAAATATCCTTTGCCTAGGATTAACAATTTGTTCGATCAGCTTAAAGAAGCTGAAGTGTTCTCCAAGATTAACCTGAGGTCAGGATACTATCAAATGAGAATTCGTCAAGAAGATATCTCTAAGATAGCTTTTTTTGACTTGTTATGGTCTATACGAGTTCACAGTAATGTCCTTTGGTTTGATTAATGCCCCCAGCCTATTTCATGTACCTAATGAACAATGTGTTCATGGAGTATTTGGACACGTTTGTCATTGTATTCATTGATGACATTTTGATTTACACTAAGGATGAGAAAGAGTATAAGAGCATTTGAGATTAGCTTTGCAAAAGCTTAGGGAGCACGAGTTATATGTCAAGTTCACCAAGTGTGAGTTTTGGATGAAGAAAGTCACTTTCCTAGGCCACGTCATGTCAGTAAGAGGAGTTACAATTGACTCTGAAAAAGTTAAAGATGTGATGATTGGAAGTCATTGTCATCAGTGACACAAGTCAGAAGTTTTTTTGGAATGACCAGTTATTATCGTCGCTTCATCGAAGGATTCTCCAGTATAGCCATACCACTTACACAGCTATTAGAGAAGGAAAAGAAATTTGTTTAGATGCCAGAGTGCGAAAAGAGTTTTCAAAACCTAAAAGGGTGTTTGACTATAGCTCTAGTGCTAGTATTGCTAGACATTATTAAAGATTTTGAGATCTATTGTGATTCCTTCCGCAAAGGTTTGGGATATGTGTTGATGCAAGATAAAAGGGTGGTAGCTTATACTTCACGACAATTGAGGCCACATGAGGAGAATTACCCTACTCACAATTTGGAGCTAGCAGTCGTACTGCATGCTTTAAAAATTTGACGTCATTATGTCATGGGAAATCGATGTAAGATTTATACTGATAACAAGAGTTTGAAGTATATTTTCACTTAGGCCAATCTCAATCTCAGGCAAAGAAGATGGTTGGAGTTGATAAAAGACTATAATATGGGAATACATTACCACCCAATAAAGGCTAATGTGGTAGCAGATACTTTGTGTAGAAAGGTTTATTGCAATACAGTGATAATTAGGGAGAGCCAGCCAACTCTGCACAAGGATTTTGCTTGGATTTAGTTGAGGAATGATTCCTAACTACAATGGAGTTGCAGCCAACTTTGGATGGATAGATTCGACAAGCTCTAGTAGAGGATGAGAATATTCAGCATATTAAGACTAATATGAGTAAAGGTAAAGCATCAGGTTTTACAGAAGATAACAAAGGAACCTTGTGGTTTAAGGAGCAATTGTGTGTGCCAAATAAAAAGGAGTTGAGGGAGTTGTTGCTCAAGGAAGCTCATGAGTAGCTGTACTCAATTCATCCAGGCAGTACCAAGATGTATCAGGATATCAAGGATAAATATCGATGGCTAAATATGAAGCATGAGATAGCAGACTATGTTGCACTTTGTGATGTGTATCAAAGAGTAAAGGCCGAGTATCAAAAACCAGCAGGTTTACTACAACCGCTGAGGAATCTAGAGTGGAAGTAGGAAGAAGTTGATATGAATTTTATTACAGGATTACCTAAGACCAAGGATGGTTTCGATTCAATCTGGGTAATTGTGGATCGATTAATAAATATTGCTTATTTTATTCCAGTAAGAACAACCTATACAGGTGATAAATTGACAAAGTTATACATGTGAAGAATTGTAAGTCTCCATAGAGTGCCTAAAAAGATAGAATCAGATTGTAGATCACAATTCACTTCATGAATTTGGGGAAGTTTTCATGAAACTATAGATACTCATTTAAATTTCAGTACAGCATACCATCCCTAGATTGATGGTCCGGCTGAACGAGTGAATCAGATTTTTGAGGATATGCTAAGAGCTTGTGTGTTAGATCATGAAGCCAAGTGGGACAGGTGTTTACCTTTTGCAGAGTTCTCATACAATAACAGTTACCAAGTCAGTTTACAAATGTCACCGTTTGAAGCCCTGTATGGCAGAAAATACATAACCCCTCTCAGTTGAAAAGAGACGGGGAAATGTTGAGTCTTTGGGCCAGATTGTTTAAAAGAAACTAATAAAAGGTTCGATTAATCCAGGAGAAATTAAAGACTGCTCAGATTAGATAGAAAAGCTATGCGGATACTCATCGTTGAGAGTTAAGCTTCGAGCCAGATGATTATGTGTATCTCAGGATTACAACGTTCAAGGGTGTTAGGAGGTTTCAAATGAAAGTAAAGCTAGCACTAAGGTATGTGGGGCCATTCAATATCTTGAAGCGTAGAGGAGATGTTGCTTATCAGTTGGAGTTGCCTGTGTCTTTCAGTGGGATCCATGATATCTTTCATGTGTCTCAGCTGAAGAAGTGTCTGCGTACCAGAGGAAGCAGTGCCAGTGGAGGTCGTTGATCTCCAGGAGGATCTGTCGTACAAAGAGCACCCTGTCAAAATTATGGAAGTGTCAAAGCGTGCGACCAAGGGTAGAGTCGTCTACTTTTGCAAAGTTCAGTGGAGTAACCATTCCGAGGAGAAGGCCACTTGGGAGCGCAAGGAGGATCTCAGAGCAAAGTGTCTGAACTTATTCTCTTAGTGAGCCTAGATCTCGGGGTTAAAATCCCATTTAAGGGGGAGGTTTGTAACATCCTGATTTTCAATGTTAGCTGAAGCCGTTTAAAATAAAATTCATCATTTGAATTTTTTTGATTTAATTCAAGCTTAAAATAAAAAATTATTAATTAAAATGATTTAAATATTTTATTTGGGTTCCTTATGTCTCAAGAAATTTTCTAAATTTATTTGCTATTTTCTAGAGCTTATTTTATTTTATTTCAATTTCTGAAATAGAAAAGGTCCTAAAAAATCCTTAAACAGTAATGGGTTAAGTCCATTACTATTCATTGAACCCATCAGATTCTAGTCGCCTGATCCCCCCCCCCCGTCTGTCGTGTGTCAAGTCATCTGGTGACTTGGTTACTGTTCATCTATACCGTCTTGCTTTAGTTGCCCGATCCACCAAGCTGCCACATGTCAAGCATCCAGACTATGTGACACTATTTATTGGTGCCATCAGCCATCGTCGTTCGTTGTTCGTCCGTGACATGTGTCGGGAATCCATGGGCCCAGGTACTATTCATCTTCCCTACGGCGACGTCGCCGTGTTCGCCTCAGAGTCTGTTGCTACTACCTGTGTTCAATATTGCTGCTACCTATGTTTGACATGGCCTCGGCGTCTGTGCTTAAAAAACATGCCACTGCCCTCGTTTGCTCTACCTGCAGCTCGTGCGTCCTGCTATCATGTTCGCCCATGCACCGCAGAAGCCTGAGTCGAGCCGCCGCCGCCGAAAGTCGTCGTCTTCTTCTTGGCTAATTCAACCTTCACCACTGCCCTACTCCATCGTCCATCTCCGGTCGCCGTTGCTGCCACCGGTGAGCCACCGAGCCCGTACCCTCCTTCCTTCAGCCAAACTTCATCGTCTCCGCCACTTTGCACCGCTCGTATTGCCGCCCACACTGCCACTCAGTTCCAGTGCCTTGTCGTTTCGCCATGCGACCATTCGGCAACTCGAAAGGCTGCCTTGGTTCGTGCATCGACCATGTCACCCAGCGCTGCACCACGCGTCGACATCCTGTCCGTCCGATCAATCATCGTAGCCATCTAATCCCGACCACGCCAACAGCCCACATCCTACAATCGAGATGCTTCCGCGTGTCAAGTCGACAGCCGTTGGATCTCCGACATCACCCCGCACCTGCGCCTGCACGACCCTTTGCCTTCTCCGTGAGCTGAGTCCATGTGAGCTAAGTCACCGACATGCGGGTCCCATGTAGGATCGAGGAGGCCGACTAGAGGGGGTGAATAGGTGGTCTTAAAAAGATTATCTTACAATTTAAAAATAATATCTATTTGTCTAAACCAAATATATAATGCGGAAGCTTAACTTAAATTGGTTTAGCACAAATACTGCCTAAAGCAACTAGATACAACTAGATTCACCTAAGTGCACCAACAATCTATGCCTATATCAAAGGTTTGCAATTCTAGGGTGACAAGCAATCAATTTAATTCTATAAATATAAATTGCTTGAATGTAAGTAGAGCACAAGAGAACAAATCACAATTGACACTCGATGTTTTGTCGTGGTGTTCGGAGACTTACCGATCTCCCCTAATCCACGTTGAGGTAAGTCCAAACGAATTGGACCGGCTCTACGAATTAAGCCAAACACCTCAAATCCACTAGTGGTAGCTCTTTCCCGCTCCAGGTAGGTGAGCTTCAACCTTCACAACACGTCAGGTCTTCTCACAACCTTCTTTGAGAAGATCACCACGCATGACGCTTCCAACGCCGTCTAGGAGTCGGTAAACTCCAAGAGTAACAAGCCAAGCCCCTTTCTTGACTCTCACCACGTGTAATGAATGCACAAGCTCAAGTGGATGCTAAATCCACCTCTAGATGCAACACATGCAACTAGAGACCTCTCTCTTTTGCTCACAAGGTGCAACACATGCACAATAGAGTGAAGAGATTTACACTAGCTCAAGGGAGTGAAATGAGGTGCCAAAGATTGCTCTTCAACCGGCCACAAGTGAATATTTATACTCCACACACAAAAACTAGCCGTTGGAGATAAATCCCTGAAAAAATCAGGAAAATCGGTACTGCCGCCGTTATAAGTGCGGTATTACCGCACTCCACTTTAACAGCTAGAAAAATAGCCGTTACTCAGCATTTGCGGTATTACCGCCGTTATAAGTGCGGTACTACCGCACTGCGGTAGTTCCGCAGTACCGTGCGGTACTACCAGAAATCGGTAGTTCCGCAGTACCGTGCGGTACTACCGCACAGCGGTACTTCCGTTTTTCAGCATAGACATCACTTAGGAAAATGGTCACAGGTTTTGACTCCGATGTCGGAATTGAGTGATCTTGGATTCTATGGAAAGCTTATTCAGAGGGCTACACAACACATTTTTTTGCATGATCTCAAACACATTAGATCAATGCAGAAAATACAAGAGATCCAATAAGTCACTATTACAGTCTAAGTTCGAGAAAACAATATTAGACCATGCCAAGGAACATTGTATGACCTCTAACAATTTGCAAAATACATTTGCAACTTAGATCATAACACAAGAAAAAGGTACAATGACTTCAACCATTTGCAAAACACATTTGCAACGTATAGTCACATGTTGCAAGAATTAGATGCATGAGCCTCAACTATTCGCAAAACACATTCGCAAATAATAGCATCATGCCATGGAGAGCTAGCGTAAGCAAGATTGAGCTATCAACACATGATGAGACTCAAGCTAATAAACAAGACCCCTCTTAATAGTACGGCAAACCTATACTAGCAATCCGGTCTTTCAACCAAACACCGAGACCGGTAAAAGACTAGGAACACATCCTTAGCCCCTAGCTAGTCATACATTTGCCTTGAGTATTTCCATGAAGCTTAATGATGCTCATCTTCACTTCAAGTCTAGGCCATTGTCTTCTCTTGATTTGATGATCAACTCATGATCATTCTCCTTTTCGAGATCTTGATATGCATCAACACATGATGCATCCTCTTTTGATGGCCTTCAACACATGAAGCCATTTTCATCTCGAATCTTTACTTGATGATCTTCAACATATGAAGTCATCCAAAGTCTTCATCATTTTGGAACATAACCTATTCATCCAACTCATGGAAAATGTTAGTCCCATAATGTGATTATCATTAATTACCAAAGTATACCATTAACTCATAATGGTGTGTCTAGATTCTTCAATCTTCCCTTTGGTAATTGATGATAACCACCACAATTTTAAGTAATTGAATATAAAACTTTAAACTCAAAGTGCGGTACTACCGCCGTTATAAGGCCGGTATTATCGCTCTCTGGTAGTACCGCTCAAGATGCCGGTACTACCGAGCATCGGTAGTTCCGCTGATCGGTACGGTACTACCGTACTATGGTAGTTCCGTCGTGGAAAATCCGGTACTACCGATTTCGGTGAGTCCAAGTCCCACCAAGGGTGCACTCTGGAAAAAACATACTGCACAAAAATCGGTATTACCGTACTACGGTAATACCGCTGTTTGCACGCCGATATTACCGCACTGCGGTAATACCGTAGGTGGGTGTGGTGCTACTGATTTTTCTGAGAGAGCACAATTGACTTTAGACATTAAATTCAAATGCATGCTGACCTTTATCTCGAGCCATATTGATCTTCTTATCAATCTTTACATGCATCTTCAAATATTCGATCAATATCCGGGACTAAACCTTTCAAACACTTGATAATCACATTAGTCCCATACACAAATAATTGAGTGTAAAGCAATATGATTCAATATGAGTATATATGAACTACACAAGTTTTATATACTCAAATGATATATTTCAAAGTAGAGATCCCAATGCATGTGGAAAAGAAAACATGGATCAATACTAATGAAATCACAAAACATAGAGTGAACCCCCCCTAAATTTGTGCATACAAGAATATATAATAAAAACATATGCACATATTCATCTTAGACTTTTGGTGGAGTTTAATCTATATTTTGGATCCGTGGAATGCACTAAGATGTAAATGAATGTAAGTGTCGAATGCATACCTATTTGATTTCACCTTTTTATCCAAATGAGACTAAGCCATATCATAATCAATCAAACACATTAGTCTCATACAAGTATTTGTCATTATCACCAAAACCAACATAATGGAGCTTGAACTTACATCCCACACGTCAGCCGCTACTGTTCCATAGATCGTGAGCTGAACCAACCGAGTTAGCATCCACACCAGCAGCCACGCAAACCCTAGACGCCACGTGTCACCATATGTCAGTGCCACATCAGCACCATGTCACCAAACTGAGCCATGTGGTGCCACGTCAGTATGCCACATCAGCTGCCACATGTCATGCCATGTCACCTTACCATGTCAGCCCTAATGCACATATGCCTTGCCACATCACCGCCATGTCAGCTCTCAATGCTTAGTCAGCAGCCACATTAACAAGCCCAGTCACATGTACTGTTGCATGAGCCGAGTCCACTGTAGATCAGTCTTCCCATGCACCGAGTCCACAGCGTAGTAGAATTTTTGAATTTTCAGTATTTTTCTTTAGATTAGATTTTTCAAGAGTCTGTTCTTCTCCATCCTAGCTCCGATTGACTCCGTTTTTTTTCTAAATTTTTCTAAAATCGAGCTCTATCTTTTTATTCTAGTTTTAAAGTTTTTTGAGTTTATTTAAATTTTATTTGATCTTATTTTGTACTTCATTCATTTTCTCTCTCGTTATATCGCGTCTTCGAAGGAGCGGAAGCACAACTAGAAGATCAAGAATTCATAACTGAACAAGACCAAGGAAAGTCATGTCCTTTGATCATATTGATTCTAGTTTTCAAATCAATTATATTTTTATTTTATTTTAAATTATCATGCATTGCTATTTTATTACAAACCTTTGAACCTGGTAGTTATTAGCCAATTTGATTAATCCCATTTGATAATTCGAATGTCATGATTCCATCGTCACCATAAGATAGGTTTTTATTTAGTAATACAATATTAGTTGTCAAATGGGTTGTACGATTAATATGCTTAGCCATGTTTATAGTCTTGTTGGGATCATCATCACATGAGAACAAATATTTAATTTGACTTAATGAGATATTGAATCATGGTTGGTGCCACAGTTATAAAATTTGTGTGCTATGATATTGGTATGTCATTGGTGTTGATTATACAAAATTTATTTTTACTTAGGCGAGTGATCGGGCAGTAAAGGGGAAATGTGGATTCGCTTCGAGAGATGTGGAAGTCTCGCATGAGTAATATCTAATGACTTAACTTTATGCACTATTAATCTGAGCCTTACCATACAAACCACATGTTTAGTATGGGATAGACCTATCTGATTAATTTGTGATATTTCAATTTCAAGTTCGCCATTGAGTTGAACATGGTTGCTGATTTTTATAGGGCCCAAAAGGGGGCAATTATCGACTAGGTGGTTAACCTACTCACAGCAAAATCTTAACGGGCGGAATTAGGTTGAGGTTGAACATTGTAAAAGTTTTGTTGTAATTTTCTTTAATGTGAGGATGATCACATCATGTGGGTACAGTTGTGTAACCTCTGTAAGGTGTAAAACTATTCGAATAGCTGTGTCCCTGGTTGTGAACGATGCTCGATAATTTCACACGAGGGGTAGTTATTTCATAAAACTTGGGTCGGATAACTTTGGGAAGAAGACAGGTAGTTCACCGGTGGTTTATTAAAGTGGATGGCTAGTTCACCTATGGTTTATTTAATTCCTTTAGTTATTTATATATTATCATTTTTTTAAAGTTTATTTTTAATCTAATTATTGTATTTATTTTAAATTATTGCTTTCTGTAAAATAACATTTTAACCATCCATTGGTAAGTCTTGCATATTATATTGCTCTTTTGTTACAAACGACTTGTTGAGTACCAATATACTCACGACTTTATGCATATTATTGCTCATTTGAAGGAGAGGAACCATATCAGTAGGAGGTACCTAAAGGAGGATGTTTCGATGACTTCGTGGATTAGGACTTCGCTTCCTAGTCGATTACCTATGGGCATGTCGAACGACTATCATACTTAATTTTAATTTTTGTTACTAGTTTCTTAAGCCTTTTAGGCTATTAATTATAAGCTTGATCATAAGGTTGTACTCTGATAATTATTAATACTTGAGTCTTTTCATTTATTAATCATGTATATGGTCGATATTTTATTTATGTTTACACTATGTGCACTAGCGTGATTCTGAATTAGTGTTGTATACACAGATAATCCAGATTTGCATATTCAGGTCTCGACATTTATTCCATTTTACCAATATCGTCAAGCTTTCAAACTTGTCAATATAAGCTTTCACATTATCAGTTTGTGCTAACCCCTTGAAATGTGTTCTCTAACTCAAAACGTTTATCAGCTTTCCTTATCTAGGCCTCAGTATTGTTTCTATCAAATTTGAGAAATTCCAACTTTGGTCCTTTGCTGAAGTTTTGGGTGTAATGAATTCCACCTTTAGTTGGTGCATTTGGCACTCTAGGGGCTTTTGGCCAGTGATATCCCCATGGGTGGCTACCTCTATCATAAGACATATATCCAGGAGAATGAAAAGGAAATGATATGGTGGCACATAGGGTGGGTTAGATGTAATGAATTGTGATGCAAAGGTTCCATTTGCTAACACTAATGGATACACACTAACCCTAAATGTTCCTGCAGCAGTGTTTTTAGTGGGTCCAACAGATATTGCTACTCCATTCTGCACATTAGTGTTAACTCCAGGGACAGGTAGTACTACAGGTGGACTTGTGTTTGCAGGGGGCAATATGAAAGCAAGGGTGGAGTGTCATTGTGTTGATTACCTGCATTGAAGTAGTGTGCAACTGAATAGCCACTATTTGGTGTAGGAAGCCTCACAAAACCTTCTTCTTCCTCTACAGCAGCTAGATTGCTGGCTCATCTAGCCCAGACTTATCCATTATAGACTTGAGCATCTCCAACACTTGTTCCATTTGGGCAGAATTATTCTGAACTTGCTTTTGAAGCTAGCTCATCTGCCCTTGCACACAACTTGAGTTGATCTCCATCTGTTGCTGTAGCTTGGGCATATCCTTCTTGATTTCCTCCGCATCTCCCGCAAGTATGGCCTCGACTTTCTCCTCCGCGGCTCTACCTCCTTTTGGCATCTCCACAACTCGATCTTACACGCCTCCCTAGCAGATTTGAAATTTTACAGGAAGAATTTAAATCCTTCTAAACCATCACTGCTACTAGTCAAATCCACACTCTTTCCATACAGATCTAAATCTCCTTAAGCTAGCTTAGGAATTTTACCAAGGAAACTTGTTCCTCAACCCTCACTCTCAAAGACCACTCAAGATCTACACATGGCTGAGCAATGGCAGAACTAGGATTTGGCTACGCCCCGGGCTGAACTCTAACAATCTAAAACTAACACCAATTTGTACCCATACCACGGGATAACAAAAGTATATCATAATTGGCTAATTGCATTACTGATATGAAACTTGAGGTCAATATTAAACAAATAAACATAAAACATAATAAGAAAAACATGATATGATAACAAAATATAAAAAATGTAATATAATAGAGATACAATTTGAGTACCTGGCACTGGCAGCCTGCGGCAGTGGGGCTCGGGAGACTGGGAGTCTGGGAGGCAAGCATCGACCGGCCGATCACGACGCACGCCAGAGATCGCTGCGAACCCAGCAAGCTGCGAGCATCACCGAAGCGGGAGGGGGCAACGCGCGGCCGCCGCTGGGCGGGAGGTGGGCGACAACATTACAACAGCTTGATCTGCAGTTCTGCGGCAGTGCGGTGCGGCGGAGGACGATCTTCCCAAACGGCGTGACGGACGACGACGAGGAGAGAGGATCTGGCCTGGGGAGGACGAGGCGGGCTCGACGGGGATCTGGGACGAGGGGTGGGGCGGCGGGGAAGGGGGAGGAGGGAGGAGGGCGGGGCCGGGGGGGGGAGGGGGGGGGGCGGGGGGGGGGCGGGCGGCGAGGGGAGGGGAGGACCGAGGAGGGGAGGCCGGGAGGGGAGGGGAGGAGGGGCGGCGGGGAGGCCGGGATGGGGAGGGGAGGAGGGGGCGGGGGAGGGGAGGAGGGGGGGCGGGGAGGCCGGAGGGGGGAGGGGAGGGGAGGAGGGGGGCGGGGGAGGCCAGGAGGGGGAGGGGGAGGAGGGGGGCGGCAGGGGGAGGCCAGGAGGGGGCGACGGGGGGCGGCCGGGAGGGGGAGGGGAGGAGGGGGGCGGTGGGGAGAGGCCAGGAGGGGGAGGGGGCAGCGGGGAGAGAGGGAGGAGGGCAGCGGGGAGAGCTAGTGGGAGGGGGGTGCGCGGATCTGCGGAAGGGGAGGATGGCCTGGTGATGAGCGAGGTGCGGCCGAGCGAGCGCGTGATGGGCTGACGGCTTGGCGAGATGTGGGCTACCTGGGTTGAATATTAGTAATAATACCTTGGGCTGAGTTGAAAATACCTGGGCTATACACTGTATATTTTCTCACGCCCCGGGCTAGAGCCCACCTTGCCGGGGGTCCAAATCTGCCCTTGTGACTGAGGATCGCCTCGCTCTGATACCAAGTTGTCAGGACCTGTGTTAACTAGGTCTAAATCAATTGGAAATTAGAACTGATTTGAGAATAAATTGTGATTTGATAAGAGAGGAAACTAAGAATAGGAACAAGGTAAAGTAGAGAGCAAATAACTAGGGTTTTTATTTCATAACATGCTTCAAACAAGGCGGCTGCTTATATGAAATTCACAGCAAATCCACACACACTCGGCGACAAAAGCAACAACATTAAATCGGAAAGGCTGCGTGACGGCAAACAGTGATGACTGTGTTGAACTCAAACCGTAGGATGGTAGCGAACTGTTACCCTTCAATATCGACTGCCAGATCTTCATACTCTCCCTCACTGGCCTTGCTGCTGCACGATTCAACTTAGCAAAAGGCTATGAGGAACCTCAGCCCTTGGATAACTGAAATATTCGACAGATCGACTTGAACTCTCAGGTTTTCAGAATTCTGACATTCCCCTTTCCTAAGCTATGGAAATTACCGGTGATTTGTATGCTCATCTCTGCATACAGCTTAATATGTGGTAACATGTGACTTTTAGATGTTGTGAGCTGGCTATTGGTGTCTTAAATTTAACATGTTAATATTTTCGGTGGCATGTGTAGTAAGTTTTAGAATTGGATTGATGGGTTGGAAATTCTTGGTTTGATTGCCATTACTAGATGAAATGCATTTCTTCATCATGTTGAAATCGATCTACTGAGAGGTTAACTGCAAATTTGTGAACTTTTTAGTGTTTCTGGTTGATGAACTTTCATATTCTTGGGGAAACGGAGCTTATCTATCTGTAATTTGGTCCTTTTTCTTCTAAGTTTTGTAGACTTAGGTGATTAGTTTTTGTAAAAACTATACTGGTGAGCTTACGATATTTGCAGGCTTTTTTATTTGATTGTAGCTCGTCAGCTTCTTATCAATTGCCTGGGTAATTGTCATTGTTTCGCCACTGTTTCTGCCTTTTAATTTTTTTATTTTTTAGAGAACACTTCTGCTGTAATTTGTGCTTGTTTGTACATGTCTGATATTCATTCATAGTAAATCATGAAGTTATGTTAGTTCTTCTGTTTATTAATATACACCAACAATTTGGGAGGGAGAGCTGCATTTGTCGTGTATTTTCTTTCGCTGGTAGTGTTCCACTATTTGATGATTAAGTGGTTAGAGTTCTAACCTTCATAATCTGTTCTTAAACAGATCATTTTTATAGAACCAAAAGGCAAACACCCTGGTTCCATTTTCGTTAAGAAAAAGAAACCAAACATCTGTTTCAAAAAGAGGTTGTTAGTGTTCACATAAACCCATCCACCTAGCACTACTGAAAAGAGGAACATGGCTGCAACACGCCCCACTTCCTCCAGACCATAACCCATGACATCAACGAATTACAGCAAAACAAGATTAGATACAAAGCTTATAGCACAGCATTATCTAGAGCAAGTACTCCACACTGAAGAAACAATATTAAACAGATCCGTTTGGAGGCACTCTAATGATCAATGCAGATGCCGCTTGCTCAATCAAAGGAGCTGTATTAGTTTTTATGCTTATGTCCTCTTGAGTATGAAATTCATGGTTACTTGAACAGTGTCTTGTAAAAGTTTGATGATTGTGCTTCTATGCTATTCCAAACGCAGAAGAACATGTTAAGACAATTTACTGGATGATGAGCTGATATTACCGTAGTTTCCACCATGTTCTTCTCTCTATCTAATTATAACGCTTTGAAAGAATGTAGTGTGAGAACTGTAGTAGATAATAATCTCTTTTATATATGTCTGTTTGTGCTCATTGCACATCAAGCTCCCTAAATATGAACTTAAAGAATGACATTTTCGAACCTATGACAATATTTGTGTTCTCATTGGTTAGGATCAATGTCTTTCATGGATGTTATCAGATTAGTTTCCGAGTTCCGTTTTTAGGGATTTTCTTTGGATAATACAACACATGTTGCATGCTGACCGAGTAAACTTATTGATGTGATAAAAACACACAAATCTTCTTTTGGTTGTGCTTGGAGAGTGCTGGTGTTACGTGATGATGATGTGGTGTGACTGGTGTCTATCTTGAGAAATGGTCTTGGTGTGACTGGTGTCTATCTTGAGAAATTATGGTCTGTCGTTAGACTAATCTGTCTTTAGAAGTGTTCCGTTGTTAGACTATAATAATCTGTGTTTCCACCATGCTATTTCTCAATGTAATGCCAATGTCTAGTGCCCCTACATGCATGTACAGGCGTACTTGAATAGCAATATTGACAGATTGGTTAAGTCTTTTGCGTCATGTTGAGAGCATGAAATCAATCAGTGGCAGAGTCAGAATTTTGTGGGAGCCTGGGCGCGCCGTGAGTATAAGTATAGCTAATAAGTACGAATAAATCCATATACACATGACACAAGCAAAGTTGACAATCACAATAGTTTTAAAATCCAACACGTATTTGAATATTCATGTATAAACAGAAAAAAGAAGATATGATAACAAGTACCTCAGTACGACATTATGAAAGCTTCAATGAGTCACCAACAAAAATCTAATCACACATCCAGAAGAGATTATGCAAAGTATAGAAATGTGGATTAGTGTATCCTATAATATTTTAATGTATTCACATTAAAGAGAAATAGAGAATGGAACACAACACACCACAAATGTGCTAATCCTGCCTACGAGGCAAATTCATTTTTCAAGTCCTCATAGCTTGAAACAATTGGGTAATGGTAACATCGGAAAGTGATTTAAATTGCTCCTACTCAGTGTAGCATACCATCATGTCAATGAGCCAATCATCGGCAATCCTCAGGTCTAGCAAGATTATTTTATTGATGTACACCTCTTCTTGTAAATATTTCACTGCTCTCAAACCTTTTCGAAATACTTTTGTGATGGCTTTACGTTAATGCATTCCTCCTCTTGTAAGATGCACTTGTTATTGTTATGTAACACCTCGACCCTCCACAGAGTCCAAGATGTTACCACCACCTGTTACTGTCTCACAAAAGCGCGCCACAAATAGTGATAACGCACTAGAACTATATTAACAAGGGGAAACATTGTCCAAACAAAAGCAGGCCTTAACCGGAGAGTTCACATAAACTTCTAAACATAAGATTTATACAGGATGCTTAGTGTAGAACTAAGCCATTATTCCATATGTGCAGTGCAAAAGGAACTACTCCCATATCCATGCATGCCGTCACTCCAGATCACCCTAAAAAAACAAAGTAAGAGTAAGTCCGATGATTCAGCAAGCGCACGATAAAACGGCAAATAGTTCCTTATCCGTAAACTGTAATCCAGTTCTACGGCTGTAAGCTGTAAATCACATTGACTGTAAAATCACTCTACTGTAAACTATGAACTGTAAATTGAACTACTGTAAACTATAAATCTCATCTTCTGTGAACGGTAAAATCGATTCACTGTAAGCTGTAGTTTGTAAGTTGAACTCCTATAAATGTGCCACTGTCTGTATCACCCTGTATGCAGAGCATTAGAAATGCAATGCATTTGCAACTGTAAATAGTAAGTCAAATCTCTGTAACTGTAAATAGTAAACTGAGTCTATTGTAGTTGTAAACGGTATATCACTGTATGTATCTCTTGTCATGCAATGCAATAAAGTGCAATGCAACTGCAACTGTAAATCAATTCTCTGTAACTGTATCATTGTCTGTTTCTCTGTTCATGCAATGCAATGAAATGCAATGCACATGTGACTGTAAGCTTATACCGGTATAGCAGAGGGTACACCCGTCGATGTCACCCTCTCCCTCCATCTTGTGGAGGTGCCTAGCTCTGTAGGACTTACTCAAGAGCACTCCAGACTAATTAAAAGACTTTCTCACCGACCTGGCTCTTATGCACTTTGTATGATGCAATGCTTTTCAGATGAGACTGTTTACTCATAAACTGTATTTCTCCAGATATGATTAACACATAATCATATACATCATCTCTTGCATACGATAGACCATGGCATGGAAACATAAATAGCAAACGTCCAACACTATTTATGGTTTTAACATGCACTTGCCTGTTAACCTGTCGGACGGTGTGTGGACTGCACCTGACTTGAACCGCCACCTGTGTAAACATTAATCATTTCAATACATCGCTAATGCGGTACAAATACACGCGAGCAAATAGCATCACTGTTACGCGTAAACCCAGTGTCGCCGACCTTCCTCTCACCGGACATAGACTTGATGTCCCAGTTTTAGTCGGCATAATACGTTACGCTAGAAACGGCAAATAACTGAAAGAAAAAGGGTTCTCGAACCGATACCCGAACCCGACGACTGGATTAGGCCCCGATCTGTCATCCCTAGATCGGAACTGGCAGATCTGACAACGGATCTGGCACCAGATCAGGCAATCCCCCTTTTTTTTCTTTTCTTT
This sequence comes from Melocanna baccifera, assembly GCA_036346265.1. NCBI lineage: Eukaryota > Viridiplantae > Streptophyta > Magnoliopsida > Poales > Poaceae > Melocanna > Melocanna baccifera. The sequence goes on along the minus strand of CM070682.1, from coordinate 14,839,563 downwards.
TCTTTCTTTCTTTCCACGCCAGCCACTTCTCTTATCTTTCTTCTCCTCCTTTCTTTTTCCCTTCACCTGGCCGCACCTCCTCCTCTTTCTTTCTCACGCCCCCTGGCTCCTCCTTTCTTTCTCCCGCACGGCCGCCTCTCTCTACTTCCCGTTCCACGTCAGCGACTCCTCCCTTCCTCCTCACGCCGCCGGCCTTCCCCTTCCTCTCTTCCACGTCGACCCTCCTCCTCTCACATGCCGCCGGCTCCTCCTTCCCCTTCCTTCTCCCCCTCACGCGCGCGGGCTCCTCCCTTCTCCCCTTTCCCTCACCCGGCCGAACCCCTAGGCTGGCTCCCGATTTCCCCCCTCACCTCCTTGCGCGGCGAGCAGGCGGCGGAGCAAGGGAGCGGGGATTATGAAAGCTTCAATGAGTCACCAACAAAAATCTAATCACACATCCAGAAGAGATTATGCAAAGTATAGAAATGTGGATTAGTGTATCCTATAATATTTTAATGTATTCACATTGAAGAGAAATAGAGAATGGAACACAACACACCACAAATGTGCTAATCCTGCCTACGAGGCAAATTCATTTTTCAAGTCCTCATAGCTTGAAACAATTGGGTAATGGTAACATCGGAAAGTGATTTAAATTGCTCCTACTCAGTGTAGCATACCATCATGTCAATGAGCCAATCATCGGCAATCCTCAGGTCTAGCAAGATTATTTTATTGATATACACCTCTTCCTGTAAATATTTCACTGCTCTCAAACCTTTTCAAAATACTTTTGTGATGGCTTTACGTTAGTGCATTCCTCCTCTTGTAAGATGCACTTGTTATTGTTACAACCAAGGAGACATACTCAAAGAAATCATAAATAGTGAGCAACAGAAACAACCACCAATTGCAATTGGTGTGCAAAGCAATAGACATAGAAAGCATAAGGGTTTTTTTTTATCTAGAATCATTCTCTGTAAACCATTAAATTCACCTTGCATATTTGAAGATTCATCATATTCTGCCCTCGTAGACTAGAAATAGGTAACTTATACTTGTCTAGAAGACCAATCAAAGCCCCCTTGAGTGCATCATATGTAGTATTAGTGAGGCAATAATTTATATGCATGCTTTCAATCAGTAAACCCTGTTTTGTTGAAGACATCATAACCAAAGCATTCTGTCGTTCCTTCTTGCTTAAAGAGGAAGCAATAGAAATAATATGCTACATCTTGGGACTCGCTATATTCTATCCAATCATACTTCTTATACCATATTAGGTTGGGTTGGGCCCTTCAATATGTATGCCCTCCTAACTTGGTCTTGAATTTCAGGGGCATACTCATAAATTTGTTTCCTAAGACCAGGATCACTTACGATTTCATTTGGATTGAACTCTCTAGCAACATTGCTACTATTTGATTGTGGTTCTTGACCTTGACTTTATGCTTCTGAAGCTTGTGGTTGTGCTAAACTTACGCTTTCATGAGTTCCATCATTTGCAATGTTTTTATCAATCAAAAACCTCGTTATTTCTGAAAATTAACATTTCAAATATTCATTATTTTAGGAAAAACATTCAAATATATATGACTATGACTATCATATCTATGACTATGTCTGACTGAGGTATGATCCTCATTCCGTAATTCTCTGACTCTCAATTCACATTTCAATTCACTGATTCACAAATATCATTCACTGATTCATAAAGTCACAAATATCATTCACTAACAATTGACAAATACCTTTATTTGATTCACTCATTCACTGGTTCACAAGGAGTCAAGGAGCATGAGTGAGTGCATGACAAATTCACTGATTCACAGAAAACCCTTGAGAAGTTCTCTAGTGGAAAAACAGAACTTAAACCTATTATAGATCAATTTAAGGTTAGCAAAGCCAATAGAGGTTTAAGTTTCAACCCCTATGAGCATTCCAAGAGTCATCTTCCTAAGGTAGTAAGCGTACTTGAGAGTGGAAAGTTTTAGGTTACCCCTTCTTAGCCTACCAAGATTGTGTTCAAATCTATAGGGTTTTCCTAGCCCCCTTCTATCACTGTAGGTACTTCTACTTCAGTAGGCATGACTCTTGAAAAGGTCAAATACCATTATACCTTTTGTGAGAAGGATGGCCACATCGTAGAGTTCTGTTTTAGACGGATCAAGAAACTGCATCGCGATTGTGCTAGAGCTTTAAGGAACTTTCAAGATCAGTCCCGTCTAGCTAGTGTCCTTAGAGTTGTTTCTAGATAGGTTCTTTTATTCTTTTTGTGGCTTTAGAGAGCGACGTGGTTCTAGGTTTCAATAGAGTGGGTTTATGTCTAGAGCTGCCCGTAGATAGAATTTCTGCTGTTTTAGTCCACAGCAAGGATTTGAAATAGGTTCTGGTAGCTCTAGGTTGCATCCTATTGTATATCATGCTAACCCATATTTTAGAGCTTTTCCTGTTGATCATGTGTCTCAGTACTGGCTTCCTCATTCTTATATCACTAACCCCAGTACCGAGCCACAGACTTCTTCTGTCTCTTTGATGTAGGCTTTACTGGTGAAGGGAGATCATGTGGATCATGTTAGCCCCTTTGGGTTTTCTACCTCACTCTTGGGCATCTGGTGATAGCTATCATTTCTCATGATGCGGTTTACTCAACTTCAACTACATCACATTGTTAAGTGGTGTGATACAAGTTCTTGCTTGAGTTTTGTCAATTCTCTGTTTTCATTTTCTGCATTTCATAGCATTTGGGAGTATCAAGGTTTTTAGGTCTTTAAAGTATTGTGAGTCACACTTCCTATCTTGTGCCTTCCTTAAGTACTTCTTTTCTCCACTAGATTCTCTACGATCTGTTACCCTAGCTAGGTTGAGCTTGTTTCTTCTTTTACTAGATTCTAGCAGTGGGGTGACTGGTGTGGTAGATTCGCTCCTTAGTAGTGTGTGTTCCTTGGACTAGAGACAATGTGGTGGAGAGGTTTTTTCTTCTTGCAAGTGTTTTTATTTGTCTTCCTTTTAGCCCTTGTTTTTTTACAAGTGGTTCTTGTAGGTAGGGGTTTTAGTTTTTTGCTTCCTTTTTTGCATCATGCATAAATGGCATTGCATTGTAATTTATGTATTTTATGTATGAGTTTTGACTATTACTTATTTTTAAAGTAATCTTGACTTGGTAATGCCCCTTGCTATGTTATGCCTACTTAGCTAACTTTTTCATACTCTTATATGTTTGATTAAATATTTGTCATACTAGCTTAACTTGGTATAAATTTCTGTAATTGGTATATTTTAAGTTTGCTAAGATGGATCTTTTAACTAATTATTCTATAGTGATCCTTTTATAATATATGCTATATCAATAATACTCTATTGAATCTTAAATCTTATATTGAGCTTTATTTAGTGCTTTGCTGGTTCACTGGAAAAGCATATCTTGCTCATTGAACTATTGCTTAACTTGATAAAAAAAATAATATCTTTTGTATGAAAAAACTGATCTCACCAATTTTTTTCTCATAAGACGGCATGCCATTTTATTAAGTCTTAACTCAGGGGCAGTTTTGAATGACCAAGATCACTCTTTTAAGATTCTTGCTTGAAATGGTCATAGTAAGGCTTAACATCTAGCAGTTGGCTAAGAAAAAAATAAAAATAAAAAATGGTTGAAGCGTAGGAGGCAGTTGTGGATAGCTCCTAGTTCAGAACTTACTTTGCTAAGATAAATCCTAAATGATTTATAAAATATCAACAATGGTTTTTATCTAGTACTTGAGCATAATTGGCTAAAATTAACCTTCAAACACTCAAATGATCCAGCTTAAGCTTTTTGGTTTCATTTAGTCTTCTTGACATTGCTTAGCTCATATTTAGATACTTTTAGTTGAACTTGTCAATTTTAAAGCCTTGCTTAACTTGAAATCAAATTTAATATTTTAAATTATGCTATCTTGCCTATATTAGTTATATATACCTTTTCATGATCTATATAGCTTTTGTATGTATTCTATAGCTTTAAATGGTATCCTTTGATCTATAACCTCACATTGGATAATTTTCAAAGTTCTTTTAGATTGTGTATTCATTCATGCATGCATGTTCTTTCTTGCTCCCTTATGGTTTACAAGTGGTATCATACATTATTTTAAGGGGAGAATAAGTATTTATGAGCTTGCATATTCTCTTGACTCTTGATGACTATTTTACCAAAAGGGGGAAAATGATCAGGGCAAAATTTGATATTAGTCTAAATAGGGGTGAAATTGATGAGATTGAACTTAAAATAGGATATTGCTATAAAAGGTGAAAAGGGGGGAGAATGAATTTTATGAGGTTGCATTAGAGTAAAATGAGTTTTTTTGTGAGAAAATTGCATTTAGGGTCATTCATCACCTTTTGTTGTTAAGTGGTATTGTATTTGTTCTTATTTGCTCTTTTATGCTTTATCTTGCTATGATAATGGTCATGATAAATAATTGTTCTTTTATTTGGACAATGAATAAGATTATTCTATTTGAGGTGATTTAGGTGTGGATAAAGCTTTTGTTCAAAAGTTACTCTTTCTATGTCTTAGTACTGTTCCATATCTTGACACTGTGGTCATGTTCTTGCTTTCTCTTAAATCTAGACCACTAATGGTTCTTACATCATGTGTGCTTTAAAAATCCAAAATTCAAACTCAAATTCTTACTTTTAGGGTATTTATTAAATTACTCATCAAGGTGAAGATTGTAAGACCATGTGGTGGCAGCCCTATAAGAGTGATGAGTATTTAACATTACTTATGCTTTTCTTGTGTAGATTGAATTTGATTTTTGTGTTTTTGAATGTTGGCAAGTGCATTTCTGGAGTCACCAGTCAGACCAGCCTAGGACAACTGTCTAATCGGCTGCTATTTCGGCAGTCTGACTACATTGTGCCATGGTCAGACCAGCTCCTATGCCGAGTTGTGTTAGGTTCTGTGGTTTTGGTGGTGTTAATCACAGCAGGTGCTGTGAAAGTGTCAGTCATAGGGTTTCCATGCAAGGGTTACTCATAGCTTGTGTTTATGTATTTGGTTTGCTAATTGAGAATCAAGTGCATATCATTTATGCTTGGATCAATTGCTTTGTTCTTTGGTGTGCGAGTGCTTTGATGATTGTTGTGATAAGCGATAAGACCATATCTACGGAAAGGTCCTGAGGCCATAGCGTGTCGCGTAAGTCCAGGTGGAGCAATATCTCAAACCGAGGAGCACGGGAGAAAGACAAGAGTCGTGAAGAGGCAATGCATGTATGTGATGTGCCAATTGAACTTGTATGTTTCAATTGGTAACGTTCCTCGGAGCAGGTGTACGATCTTGACGATAAGACGTTAGGCATCATAGACTGTGGAGTGATACTAGTGTACCATGAGACTTGGTTGTTTCAAGTGGTGACAGCCTCGGCGCAGATGTACGATTCTCGCGTCAAGTCATAGACATCACATCGTTATGAAGATCGGCAGGTGGCAATTGAGGAAATTATTTGAAACCAGGTGAAGTGGCAGTTTGCAAAACCACGGTGTTGACTTAAGTGATTTAGGTCATGTATTTGTGGTTAGAGTGTCTTATCGGGCTTGTGGAGCCTTTGGAAGTTACGTTTTGAAAAGCATGCAAATATGTGTGAGAGTAAAACCTGTTTATATGTGGGTTGCCAAATTTCTTCATATGTAAATAGTGTGATCTACTAAGGAGTAGCTAGTTGTTAGGGTTAAGTAAGAGGTGAGGAGCATCCATTATGTAAACCTTATGTTGAGTTGAGTCTTGTGAGAGACTTGAGATATTAAAATTTTCTTATGTTAGAACTTTTTGTATATATGTTCTAGACTTAGAGCTCTACTATCCTAAGAAATTGATTGTAAAACATGTCTCTCCAAGTGAACACCCAAAGTTTACCCAACTGAGTTATGCCATGGATCTTCTCTTGTGTTTTTGATTTGCTTGGCTTTCTTGTTTAGATATATCTTCTCTTAGGCTTTTCTAGTGTCAAAAATATGTAATAGGTGGATAGCCAAGGCTAAAAAGTATTTTGATGCTGCCAGAACTCCTTCAGGGTAGAGGACAGATTATGCAGTTACTTATTTGAAGGGAAAGGCCAGGTATTGGTGGAGGGGGACGGGATGCAACCCTTCAATCTTACCCTGCATCAGTTCTGCCGTATGCTGGGGGATAGATTTGCTGAGATGTCTATTTATGATAACATCCGAATGTTTCATTGGTTGAAGCAAAAGGGATCAGTCAAGGCATATGTAGAGCAATTTGAGGAGAAGGAATAACCCTCTATTGCCTGATGAGTATTATGTATGTAGTTTTGTAGTTGGACTTCAAGACTACATTCAAAATCACTTAAAATGCCATCGACCAAGAAACTTGATTGAAGCAATGTGGATGGCAAGGAGAATTGAACATTATCACCTTTTAGAAACAAAAGCTATGGATATACTTCCAAGGCCAATTATGGTAATTATAGAGATAAGGGGAGCTCAAAGACTAGTCATAATCCTAAGTTCCAAAAGCAAGATAAGGAAGCTAAGGTAAGAAATGGAAATCTACAGCCAAAATGGATAAGGATTATGGAAAATGTCATAAATGTCCTGAGCCTTGGTTTCCTAGGCACAAATGTAAGGTCTCTGAGAAGCAGCTATTCACTATGATTAACAGTGGACAGGAAGAAGGGGAAAGCAGTGAAAATAAGGAGGCACACTACTAGATTCTAGTGGTTGGGGTTTTATTGCCAAACACTACTAGATTCTACAAAGCTACCTAGGGCCAAATACACTAAGGGATGGACAAAATACAGTAGGAGATGATGTTTCCCTATGGTATACTCTAGGGAACATACCCTAAGCATGCATTGTGGGGGATTTTTGAGTTATCTATGGTTTCTCACGTAAACACTAGGGGAATATTTAATTACTTTGGGTTTTAGCCCCTAAAGAAGCTTCACACAGGTGGAAGCAAGTACTGACATGGAAAATATGATTCCTTTGGGTCACATAGACACCACCTAGGGAAATAACTCCATAATGGCGACTCCAACTCCCCTAGGGATAATACACCATTGTAGAGAAGGTTTATAAATAATTTATTTGTAATTGATATGATAGAAATCCTTCCCTAGGGAGTCTGACTTAGACCGTAAGGAAGTTTGTGCATATATCTTTTAATAGTAATACCACATTTTTGATATTGCAATTTGCAAAAATAAAAAATTAGGAACAATTAAATCTCAAAGAAGTTCACATCTCCATCGACATATAGCTATGCATATTGTATATAAGCATAATTCATCCAGTTAAACAACTACCATCAAGTTAGGACATACAAAAAGCACTATGGAGCTTTTCTTTTCAAAGGTAGTAGTCTAGAGCTTGATATTTGATTACCATTACAAAAACCATTGCCACATCTAACCCTATCCAAATATGATACTCCACTCTGTTTCTAAATATTATCATAATGGAGCAATGAAAACTGATTTAAGGTACAAACTGTAAAGTTCATGGCTACAGATCATATAGTACGAGTAGGTTCATTATGAGTAGATAAGTAAAACTAGTGTAATGATCAGGTCATGACTTCATAAATTGCAATGGTAGCAAGGATATTATCTAATCCATCTCAAAGATGGAATTTCATTTTTTTAGTCCAAATAGATGGCAAATAATATAATTAGTTGTCACGCAGTTACACAAACATGGTGCAATATTGCAGTCCAAACATATAGCAAAGTTAGCCACTGAAACAAACAAACAACTCAATGATTGTCCTATTGTGAGATGACAAAAATCTTTCAATGCACCAGTTAGAACTAGATGGTAAAGAGCTCCCAGCAGGAGCATTTGTTATTCATCAAAACAAAACAAACATATTCAACAAGGCAACCACCAGGGCATCAAGTAATGAGCAATAGTAGTGATCTAGCTACATAATGGAGTGTAAAAAATGCATGATGTACTCAAGATAAGCTATGGCATACCAAAACAACAGATGGATCTGGAAATGCTAGAGATGGAAGCATTGGAGGTAGCGGTAATGGTTGTGGAATATTATATTGAGGAAGTCCTTGCATTACTGCCATGATCTATACCAAGTGATAGTTATATTGCACAAGGTTACAAGTGAGTTGAATGACAGTGAGACAATTGAATAGAACAAAGGAAGTTAAGGAAACACACCAAAACAAGCTTATGCAAGCTAGCGTAAGTATCGATGACATTTTCTCCCCACTCTGCCATGTCATGTGCATGCACCTTTATTACCCTATTATCTTGCTTTATTTGCTCTATTTGTTCTATCTATTCTTGATGTGGACGTTTCCCAAAAGAAGAGTGGTTCATCTGCACCTCTATGAGAGCCTCTTTATCCTAAATTATCCCATTGAACAAAGCCCACTTTCCATGAGGCTTCTCACGACCAATGTGATATAGGGCTTGTGGCACCACAGGGGCATGCTTCCAATCATATTATGGGCCATTGAGATGCGCTACATTCTTCTCGTACCATTCCTGTGCATACAAACACATGGTGTATAGATGAACCATAAATGAGTATAGGACTTTCTCTACATATATCACACTTCTACTTGCACTCGTCTTCCTTGTAGTATATCATACAATTATGGATGCAAACATCTATCTTCACATATGGCATTTTAAGGCATGTCAAAAGACTCTTGCACTCATACAAGCTTCCTGGCATTTTGTGACCCTATGGCAGCACAACAGCCATTAGACTAAGGATGCTATTAACACATTATGTTGATAGGTTATGGTGCAACTTTATTCCCATCAGACGTGTGACTGTAGTTAGCCGTGAAACTCAAGTGGAGCTATGGAGTGGCTCCTTAGCAATTGATACCATCTTGTAAAAAGCTTTAGCATTTGCTATTGATTCATCATCCATATAATCCATATGAGTTCGACCCCTGATGTCCCCAACATATCATTTAGAAGGTTAGTACTGATATAAGGCTCTTCTTCCAATCTATCTAAAGTGAGTATAGGACTATCTCCATGTGCTACCCATCTTGTATAGCCTGGCATGAAACCGTGCTGACAAAGATGAATCCTGATTAAGTGTTTCTTCTGTCTAGTCCTATTGCGGCACTTTGAGCAAAAACACCTCACACCAAGCTGGTTAGCATGAGGCATAATATGGAAAGCATGATCCACAAAAGCATTTGTGTTTTGCACCCACTCCTGAGAATGATGTCCATCTACATCCCACTAATTGTATATCCAACTACGTTGTTCTTCCAATGACATGATAAGCATATTAAATAACTAAAGAAACAACACAATTATCTAAACAATTAGTAATAGATTGCAGGCAAGTACTCCACAATTTTGTGAAAAATGCACTACGTGGTAATGCTTCATTTTCCTCTAAGTAACTAACTCTTAAGGGCCTTTAGTTAGTTACATGACTATATCTTAAAAGCAATAGAAGGTTCTGAACATAGATCAGTGTAGTAATAGAAATATATTATATTGAGACATGGGTAAGGAAATTCATAAAGTACAACATCTTTGCCTAACGAGGTTGCCTTTAGCACTAATTGCTGCATATTTACCATCTAACTTTAATTATGGTTAAAAAATTAATATTCTCAAAAGGTCCATATAAACTATTCACATTGATTATCCCTAAATCATAGCACTCAATGACAAATTAACCATAAACAAATAGAAGCAAGCAAGCTGCACACATGATTTTCACAACTGACTCCCCAAAAAGATCACTAATTTGAGCTCACCTGACTTTATTTTTGAAATGTTCTTCATTAGTCCAAAATAGGCCTTCGTATTAACCTCCTAAATAAGAAGCAACGTAACCTCAAAAACATGTACACAAAGGTGAACTCCACAAACGAGTAGTAGTGCAAGACAGAGGAACCTCATGGTCATCTGATATTCCATGCCTTCCCGCGTTGGTGACCTTCAGTAGTAGCCTAGGGTTTGGAGACTTTAGAGCCGCAATAGCTTCAGATTTTGGGTGGTGGTAGTATAGATTTTGGGCAGTAGGTGGGGTTTGGTGTAGTGAGCTTAGTTGTAGTGGCAGGGTTGCTTGTAGTGGAGTTTGTGGGGTTGTCATGGTGCCGACATTAGGTCTCTTGTGGGGTGGATTGGGGGATTTGTGGAGGATGAAGGGCTTGTAGGTGGAGGCAGGTTAAAGGGGAGTAAAGTGGTACTTTTTTATCTGAGCAAGAGGAAATTTTGGGCATGTGGTTTTTTTTGCACATGAGACTTAATTAGCCACATTTTGCATTTGGCCATGGAATAGTCAATTGGACGCCCAAATATTTCAGGGATAGTCACATTTTATTTATGAGGATATTTTCTGTGTATAATTTAATCACTAATTATACTTAGTTGCATAATTTAATGAAGTAATTTAAATATGCAGTACTGGAACCGAAGAGATCATTACATATTCAACTAGGTTACAATAACTGCTTTTAGATTATCTCTAGGAAAAAATATTGTTATATTTGTAGGGGTTATACTAGAACCCAAGGGATGATCAAACGGTGTAACAGCTGCAACTATATGTTATATTTTCCCTTTTACTTTTCCTATGGTTTCATCTTTTTACCCTAGGTATCTACCCTTTCCTCAAGGTTTATGTCATAACCATAGGGAATCATGTAATGTGGCATGTGGAGCAAAGCTTCCATAGGGATGGGCGCAAGACACTAGGGAACCTCCACTTTCCTCTGCAGTTTATTTTATTCACCCTAGGGAGGCTAAAGTTACCTTTGATCCTCTTTTAACAGGAAGGAACACATAAAAACCTACGTAGCTTTGCAGATTCTATCTCTTTTCCGATGCTTTGCAGGTGGAAGCTGAAGCTTTACTTCATGTAGTTGGTCTAGGCATGAACAAGATGGTGTTTGAGATGGATGCATTGGTGCTGAAGATGGATGCGTTGGTGCTGAAGCAGGTTGTTAGAAGTTCGTGCTATGATTTCGCAACTTGTGGTGCTATTTTTAGGGAAATCAAGAGCCAACTTATTATGCTTATGAATGTTTTTCATATTTCTGTTTGTCCTCATAATTGTAATAATGCAACACACTTGTTAGCTGCTCATGGATCTAGGGGAGATCGTGAAGCCAAGATTTGGTTTGAACACTTCCTAGTTTTTATAAACAGTGAGGTGGTCGACGATTTGGTCACGCAACCGGGTTAATGAAAATTTAATGTTTCAAAAAAAGTATAGACATCCAAACTTTCTTTTGCTGGGATACCTTCTTGACAATGGTGATGATGAGTAGATGAACCTTGGGATCTTGATTTGGAAGAACATAGACAACAGAAGATTCAACCGATAAATATGATAGTAGAGGGTGTTTCTCTTGTACACAATTGTGGCTAGGGGTTTGAATCCTTGTTAGCGCGAAGTGGTAAGTTGAGTTTATGCCAGCCAAATCCGCACTATTCTTTTGTGATCAGACGGTGCTACACATTACAAACCCTAAAAAGAATATAATTTTGACGCTTTGAGAGTAGTAGTACGTGTCCTAGACTAGAAGGCGTAGTTCATTAACTGAACAAGCGCGAAGGCGTATTTGTTCCTGGGGAGCCCCACCTGTCAGCTGCAGCGTTCCTCCCGCAAGGCCACACGCGGCCGCACCGCACATCGTCCTCCCCTCGTCTCCTCGCCTCGCCGCCGCTTCACCCGCTCCGCGCCCCGACCGAAACCCTAGAACTCGAAACAGCCGCGCGGGGAGGCGCTACTCCCAGTTCCCCAATATTTTCCTCCGACTCCCCTGCTAATCTAGCCTCCCCTCTCCTGCCCCCTTCTCCCGGCTGTGCCATCCTCTGTTCCTTTTTTCGAGATTTTTCGGGAATTTTTCGGTGCTTTTTTTAGTTGTTTCTTTCAGGAGCTCGTGGCCTCGGAGGAATCGCGGCGCTGGTGCGTGGAATCGATTCCCTCCCTCGCGTATTTGCGATTTTGGTAGGTTTTCTAGGGTTTGGTTTTGATCCGACGGTTGCGTGTTTCCAGGGCTAGGTTTTTGGCGTCTCGGTGAAGGGTCGTCCGCCGTCTGTGCCGTTTGATCTCTCGGCGCTGGTTGTCAGGTGAGCCCTACTCGGATGCTCTTCTATGTTGTTCTTAGCGTCCAGCGCGATTTGTCTGATGGTGAGGGATTTAGGAGTGTTGTAGGCTCAGGTGTTACCGTACGTGCATAGAATGATGTACCGTGTAGATTTCAGCCATGAGTCATTAGATTGCTATTGATGAATCTATTCATCTTGTTAACTCCAGAGATTTCAATTGATGAACAATGATAATAATATGTGATGATAAATCCATCTAGGCCACTCCTTTTCTTTATCACAGAAAAAAAACAATTTAACAATGATAATAAATCATTGATATGTGATGATAGATTCTCTGGTTTTTATTGGTTTCTTCTGTTGGCAGTCACCATGTCATCATACCCTGTGCTAAACAACCGGCCTATTGATCAATGGAGAGTTACTGATCTGAAGGATGAACTCCGTAAGAGGAAGCTCCCTGTTAAAGGTTTGAAAGATGAACTTGTGAGGCGACTCTTTGACTCTATTCAGAGTGAAAAAGCAGTCAATGAAGATGCTGAAGATGCGGGAGTGAATGCACCAGTTAATCAGGCACCTGAAAAGCAGAATGTTAGTCTGAAAACTACAGTTTCCGTTACAGAAGATTGTCCGGAAACTGTGGTTAATGTAACTCAGGAAGCTACCATTCCTCTCTCAGAAGTTAGTCAGGAATTCACGGTTTCAGCTGTGGAAGAGGCCCCATGGTTAATGTGGTGGCAACCCATGAAGCTCCCTTGAGTGAGGTGCCAACAGACAAAGGAGAAGAACCAGAATCTGTTGCCGGAGACAATTCCACATTGCAAGGAGGAATTGATACTGAGCCCGTTGTTGAGAAGACTCCAGAGGTTGGCACCAATGAGAAAATTGTTGTCAATGATGTGACTAGTGCTGATGTCAAGTCAGACATGACCTCTCCTGAAGTCAAGTCAGATGCCACTGAAGCCAGCAAAATTCAAAAACAGGACACAATACCAGCACGTGTGGATGCCCTCACATCAGATGCTGATCCTATGGATACTGATGTTGCAGCTGCACCAATAAACAATGATGGAGAGAGGCTGGTTCCTAAGAATGATTTGGGTGACAGTACTTCAGTGTACGATGAAGCATGCAAAGATTCTGAGCTCATGAATGAGGACTGCAAGCCCATCATATCAAAACCAAATAATCAGGTACCTGAGGTTAGCCCAGATTTAGGGTCTCAAATTAAGTGTGAATCAATTTCTAGTGATGATATATCAACTAACAAAAAGAATAATATGAAGGATAACTTGAATGCTAATAATTTTGATTTAGAACTAGAGGTTAAGCCGGAGATGGTCAAACCATCATCCGACATTACTTCCTTAGGTGGAGATTTGCAGCCATTGGATGATGACAAAGAGCTGGTTAAGAACCAGTCATCTTTGGAAGGCATAGATTCCACAGCTAATGTGGATGAAGGTGGCTCTCCAGAGAAATTAAATTTAGATTCAGGTGATGAGTCAATGGAGGAGGATGTCATGGAGATTAAGCAAGTTGAGTCCAATATTAAATCTGATGATCTCAGAGGAAAGACCGAGCTTAGCTCAGAACATGTGAAAGAGGTGATCCTCCTGATTCTGTTGTCGAGGGGTCCTTTGTTGATACGAAGGATGTTATAGCTGAAGAAAAGCCAGCAGCTTCAACTGAAAAGAGGAAACTTGAAGGTTTATTTCTACCTCCTGATAATCCCTTTCTTGTTTCTTTTATCACAAAAATTTCTGCAGCCTTTTATAGTGCCTTCAAGGTATGTTTCTTTCTGTGTATGTGCATAAGAGATGTGCCCAGATTAAAGTTCCCATGTTGAGGCAGATTATACTTGCAACTCTGATTGTTGCAAATGTCTCACAAAAAAATCTACTGGGTTTGTTTTGTTTGTAGTGCTTTTGCAGCCACAAGGAAATAAAATGTTTCCTTCGAATATTTTCTGCATCAATAGTTTGCGTAGGCACTGTTTTTCTTTAGTAGAAATGTATTGTTACTGTATAGTGGATATGCAGTACTTTTTGTTGCCCACAAAGAAATCACATGCTTTCTTCTGATTTTTTTTTGTAAGCACATTCTTTTTATCTAGAAAATTTTTTGATGTTACTTGAAGTGGATTATTTTTACTTTAAGAACTTTGTGTGCAATTTAATTTAGCTAGGACAGGCATATACACTATATAGTATTGTCATTAGAAGTATGAACTGAAACCCTTCAATGTTAGATAATTTGATGGGGGTTGATGGCTCACAACGAGCTTGGAGTTTGTGTAGTGCTGGTATTTGTTTTTATTGTTAATGCTTTTGTCATCCTTTTAAGTGTTGCTTTGAGCAAGCGAAGTAATAAGCATAGAATCAATTGGCCATCGTGTTTGTAAAATTTGGCTACATAATCTTCGAATATCAAGTGAAGTAATGAGCTTTAGATCATTTGGTCATTCTGGAATTAAATTTACGTTCTCTCTTTTGTTTAACTCCCTCTTGAACAAACAGCTGAAGTAGTTGCGAGCACTGAGCCAATCAAACGTCAGCGTCGATGGACTGCGGACAGTGCCAAAGTTCCAGAGAGACAACCGTTAATTCAAAGTGGTTCTGATGTTCCCAAGGATGTTTTTCTGCCTGCTTTAAAACGTTCTTTTGGCAGGTCTGATTCAACAGCTAGTGGAGACTCTCCGAAGGAACGGATTGGTGAGTACTTGGCTCTTTGCTGATCCTTTTGCTCCCAAGTCTATATACTTCATCAGTGAGTATCTTATAAACTAATCGTCTTTCTTTGCTTTGGTGTTGCAGTGCCACCGCCTCAGAAACCTGCAACAACTTCGTTGAGAATTGACCGATTTGTACGGCCATTTACCCTGAAAGCTGTGCAAGAGCTTCTGGGTAAAACTGGATCTGTTTGTAGCTTCTGGATGGATCATATCAAGACCCACTGCTATGTTACAGTATGTTTTCTTTGCTATTTAAGACTTCAAACTGTTATTGTCTTTAACTTCCTCTGGTGCTTTTTGTACCATCTTGAATTCTAAAAGCACACACTTTTCTTCGGACTGGATTTTTTTTATAAGGATTATTTTTGTAAATCGATGAATTTCAACACAACAAACCTGTAGGCTTTTATTATGTAGTATTGCCAAAATGTGTTCAGCATGCATACAATGAACCATTTTGTCATACTGCATCCTTAAGCCTGTACTAATTGCGTTCTAGTCTGGCCTTATAAAACTAGCAAGTATAAGAGCAGTTGTGGTTTTCAAAATACATGCTCAATGGCAAAAATGGATGAGCTTGATGTTGCAGTAATTCTTGTAGGTGTTTTTAGTTGAAAAGCATTTCTTGTGATGATGCTTGTTTTACTGTTTGTAAATCATCTGGTGATATTGTTATATTGACTTTGCCTCTGTGCCCCACCTCTTTTTCGCAGTACTCCTCAGTGGAGGAAGCTGTGGCTACTCGAAATGCTGTCTACAACCTGCAGTGGCCCCCAAACAATGCCAATCATTTGGTTGCTGAATTTGTTGATCCTCAGGAAGTGAAGCTCAAGCTTGAACCCCCTCCCCCAGCGCCAGCTCCCATTAGCCCAGCTACTGTATCAAGGGAGCCTCCGTTTCAGCAAGCTCAGGCTAATCAAAATGTGCCTCGCCAAGTTGCTACCCTAAGGGAGCAATTGCCACCCCCACCGTCCCTTGCTAAGCCTCCTACATCTGACCCGGGATTAGCAAAGAACCTCACCCCAAAGGAGCCAGAACCTCCTGTTGTGACACTTGATGATCTCTTCAGGAAGACGCAATCCTCTCCAAGGATTTACTATCTGCCTTTATCAGAAGAGGAGGTTGCAGCCAAGCTTGCTGCACAGGGCAAAGGAAAGAGGGAATAAGGGGGCTCTTGGCCTCATTTTTGTCTCTAGTGTCGGGGTGTGTTGCGGTATGTACCTGTTCTAGTTTCATGAGTTCACTTCAGGTTATATGCTGAGATCTCATTCTTGATTCTTGCTCCCTTCTCCAGGAACATGATGTACTGTGCTCGGCAGCTGGCAGGTGCTACTGCTGCAGTTCATTCGAAATAACAGGCGGTGATCGACTGGTATTAGGTATTGTGCTGCAAAAGAGAGTTGTAGAGCTGTTATGTGAAAAAGGCTAGCGTAGAAGCAGCAACATGTACTTTTTGTTTTCTCTCCATCTAGATTGTATGTCTTTCTGACTCAGTTTGCTAAGTGTCTGAGATGCTGGTTTTAGTTTAAACAATCTGGAACGCTTGAGATACTGTTTTTAATTTAATTAATTGGGAGTGTTTGTGTTATATTTGCCATTCTTCTTAGGGCCTCTGGGGGATGCTCACGCCTGACGTGTGATTTGTGTACCTGTTGTAATAGTGGATTTGATTAGTTTTGCAGCTATCCTGTGGGTTGTAGGCTTGTAAAGATAGGCTTTAGCTCAGTTGACACCAATCAGCAATTGGTCGGAGGCCGTTTCGCATGCTAGTGTTGCAACATTCCTGAACCTGGCACACCTTAACCAAAGCAGATTATTCAAGCTTGTCATATCTGTTTCATGGCTGTTAATTGTAAGTACAAAAGTAACAAGGGAGGTATTTCTATTTACATGTCATTATTTTAAAGTTGAGTAAATATTAAAGTATGAATGAAAGGTGGGTGATGATTATTTATCCTTTTTTGTTTCAAGATTTGTGCAACTTATATACTGATTGAGGCGGTGCATTGAAAATTCATGTTTAGGTATTTAGGAAAATTCATGTGTTGTAAACGAGATTAAGTGCGACCGGCTCAGGTTGCTCCGTCTTCGATTCTCTCTCTCTCTCGGAAAAATTCTTATCTGCAATTGAAATTCGTGCACCTTTTTTACCGGCTCTACCTATCCTTGGACTCCTTATATGCACACCTCCCTTCTTATCACGACTTACGTACGTACGTGCTGGTTAATTCAATTCCGGCATGGGAGACTACAAGTCCTACCCTTCTCCCCCGTCGCCGCCGACCGGTTCCGCTCCCGTCCCTCCGACCGCGGTGGCTCCGGGGGCCGGCACCGGCGCCTACGGTTTCGTCCAACAGGAGCAGGCGCCTGCCGTCCTGGCCGGCGCGAGTGCAACGGCGCCGGTTTTTCCTTCTGCACCGCCGGGGAACGGAGCTGGAAGGAGGACGCCGTCGAGGACGCTGGGGAGCTCTGATCCGTGGCCGCTTACGCCGGAGCAGTTGCTCGTGTCGGACATGGTGCTCTATGGCCAGAGGAGTCGGCCCAGGCTGCCCGTGTTCGAGGCCATCTGCCCCAGTGATGAATAGATATACGTCGTATACATATACGACCCCTGCATGCATGCTTATGACACCGTTGTGCTCATTATGCACTTTCCCTCGACTCCGCTATCACACCTGGCTGAGTTTTGCTACAACTTGTGTCACGTTTTTTTTGTCGTGCTCCACTTGTACCGTACCCTCAGCTTAATTGCCACACCGTATATATGGTGCGTCAAACACATGAACAAAAATATACTGGATGTTTAGTTCATACTATTACTTATTTCACTAAGAAATGTAAGTAAAATATATAACTTCAACAGCTTTGATCAAAATATTTAACTTAATAGTTTTGATCAAAATTCTCACAAACTACATCGAATAGGCAAAAAATGTGCACATTCAATCAAAACTCACATGATTCCTATTACAATTAGCACAATCCTAACTAAAATTCAAAAGAAAACCTAAGTTTTCAGCTATCACCTGCAGCTTTGTCAACCTACACCTGAGTTCATATCTTAATAGTTGACTCTTATAAGTATATAAAAGCATGGTTCAATAATTGATGCAACTACAATTTAGAATTTACAGGTAAGCAAACTGTTTACGATTTTAAAAAATGTAGAGAAACCAAGACAGGTAAAATGAAACAACTACGAAAGAAATCAAATTAAAGACTTAACATAATGAGCAAAGAATAGATGGGCAACTTGGAAAGCCTGGGTCGGGGTGTTAGGCATTTTCTTGAATAGCTGAAAAGCGTGTGTGTCCTTTCCCCTTTGCTTTGGAACATACGCTTATTTACTGTGGTGCTACATGAAGAAGAAAGGTGAAGGGAACGACGCGTATACCACATTTTTCCTACCAGGCCCTCCGGCTGTAACGACGACCCAATGGACGTTGAGACTAGGTTCATGGATGGCAGTACGACACTGCAGTGGTTCTATCCATCAGCCTACTGGCCGGCAGCAGCCACGGCAGCATGGAAGCCGATTTGTTCTCCGGGCTCTTGGCTATGGGTTAGGTATTGAGGTGAAAGAGGGAGTGATCATCGGTGCTCGGTGGCTTGATCCAAGAAGAGGAGGGAGTTTGGGACAAGGCGAATCGGGATTGAGGGAAAGGGTAGGGCATGGGTCAGTGAGTTGTTGCCTTGTTAGTTAGATCGGAGAAGGAGGCAGGATTGTTAAACAAACCACCATCGCCTCGTGTAAGCATGCATGAATCTCGAAGCACATCAAACGGTTAGAAGTTCGACTAAAATCCTTCAAAGACTCCATTCTTTTTAATGCAAACAGGTAGGGCGTGGCGTAGTGTTTGTTGCATAATTGTGATGAACAAGGCAAAAGTTCTTAATAACCCTCTTCCTGCGGATAGGAATGCCTTCAAAGGCGCAAACTCACTCCTGATCCCAACCGTCCATCCTCCGTACTCCCGTGCCGCCACTAATCCCGACCTCAACCCACAGCTCCCAAACCCCAGCTAAAAGAACACTGGACAAATTAATCGAGTAAACAAAAATGTAAAAAAAAAAAAAAGTATCCGGACATGGATCGGAGTATCGAACCCGACGTGAATGGAACACGAAACCTTCTGATCTGGAGTCAGACGCATGCGCTACCATTGCGCCACGGATCCGGTGAACTCCACTGGCCTTTTGGTTAGCATTGTATACGAAGGATCCACTGCACTGCACTGCGCTGCGCACACGGCACTGTTTCAGATCCTGCTAGCTCTTCGACTAAAACCTCGCTCGACGCCTCGACCACCCGTCAGTTCTCTCCATTAATGAACGAGTACACCCCCCAAAAAAAACCACCAACTGTATATGTTGAACTGTTCGTTATACAGAGCTGAATTCAAGGAGTACTGTTTTTTTTTCAAACCTTGTCCCTGTGCGCTTCAAATTGCAAATACGGTCATGTCTGTGACACCGGCAGCTGGCCTAGCTCTGAAGGCCGTGCGGACCACGACAGGTTCTTTTTCATGCTGAAGTGAACTAGTTCTTTTCTCAGAGTTCAGTCCGACCGAGAAGGCCGCACCATGCCCATCACACGACATACCCGCGTCATGTCCGTTACCCATGTTCGACACACCCTATAAATTGTCCCACGCAAGAATTAAACCATGTATCTCCATCGCACCCGTACAACCATATTATGCTAGCCAGGAAGAGATAGATGAATCATTGCCATCGATTTTTATTAAGTAGTAGAGATATATTAATACTGTAAGAGTTTTGGCTAGTTTATAATGGCATAATAAGCGGTATTTGATCTTATGTGCCGCCACCGCATCCCTCGCCATTGGTTGGCTCCGTTACAATTCGAAAGACTGGTCTATGCTGGAGCAAAGGGAGTCATTCTGTGGTGAGTTGGCTACATCAGAAGGCAATGACACGCAATTAACGCAAGGACACGCAATTAACGACACTTACCGGAGACTGAGGCATGCATGAATATCGGAGCACATCAAACGGTTAGCAGTTCGACTAAAATCCTTCAAAGATTCCATTCTTTTTAATGCAGACAGGTAGGGCGTGGCGTATGTATTTGTTTCATAAGGGCAGTCCCAATGAAGTGATTAGGATAGTTTCTTAGTAATTAATAGGTCTGCCATATCAATAAATTGGTGAGGTGGCATGTTAATTAAAAAAGAAAGAGAAGGAAATCGTTTCCTCGTGAAGAAACCAAGTCGCTCGTCGTCCAATACCGAAGAAACCACTTCTTTTTAGCGCTGCAACAGTTCGTCGTTTCCATCGCCTCCCTCCCAGAACGCCTGCGCCTCCCGCGCCCACGCCCTCTCCCGCGCGCCTCCCGCTCTCTCTCCCGCGTGCGCCGCTTCTCTTCGCCCGCGCGCTTCTCTTCGCCCACGTGCCTCCCGCTCCCTCTCCCGCGCGCCTCCCGCTCCCTCTCCCGCGCGCGCCGCTTCTCTTCCCCCCCCACCGCCCTCCTCCCCACCTCGTGAGCTCCGCCGCCACCTCGCTACTCGCCAGCCATCCTCCCCATCTACAAAGCTCGCAGTTGCAGTTGCATACTCCTCTCCCCCTCTCGCCTCCCGCCTTGCCGCCTCCTCCTCCACCGCTCGGTATCCCCAATGGCCTCCACGCTAGCCTTCCGAGGCCTTCCACACCGGCCCGCTCGCGCGCGCTGCGCGGGCGGAGCGCGACGCGGCGTCCGTAAGTGCCGTCCAGATCTAGGGTTTCGTCGAGGTGTCCCTTGGGTCGGAGGTGGCGGTGGACGCGATGCGCTCTTCACCGACTACAAGCCCACCACCGCGTTCCTCTTCCCGGCAGTGCGAGCCAAAGGAGACCAATTTTGGCGCTTGGTTGACGTACATGAAAATTTTGGCCTTGAAACATTAGTACTCCATATGCGATCGTTAGGTTGTCAATTTGTCATAGGAGGTTCTTTGATTTATTAGGTGCATCAACTTGTAAGTCCTGAATCTGGTTAACCAAAAACAATGCCCTTTGCTAGCTAAGTTACATTTATACGAACATTTGGTCGTTGAGGCTTGCAATGTTGCTAGAAATGTAGTCGAGAAAATAGTTTGTGCTTTTTTTCACTCGGCTATCTTGCATATACATTTGAGTGCCAAAGGATGATATGTTTGTTCTTGTCCGTTGAATTGTATTCGCTTACCAAACAAAACCGTTTCTTGCTTGACTATATATGTTACTGACCTTGCGGTGTAGAACTACTACGCACGTGATGGAGGCCAAGACGTTTTCCATCATTTTTGTTATGGTTATTGTAATCATTATGGGATTCCATCATTTGAGTTTCTGGATAGTTGAAGCACCTTAACAATTTGGCCACACACACCATATTGTCACAGCTGATCATTCTATAATTACTGCTACATGCAAATGGTTATTAATTTTATTCTCTATAGAAATTACTATAGAAACTACAGCATTGGAGTGGTTAAGTCTAGATGGATAGTTATTGCTCTCTCTTTCCTCTAGAAACCACATATAAAAACTATGCATTGGGATTACCCTAACTGTGATGAACAAGACAAAAGTTATTTAATAACCCTCTTCCTGCGGATAGAAACGCCTTTAAAAGGCGCAAGCTCAGAACCGTCCGACTCCTGATCAATAAATCATGCCTCATTACTCTCGTACGACGAAAGAGCCACGTGGCTAGCCTAGCTGCGTTGATCTAGGTCAATTAATGTGAAGGATCTAATGACTTCCTTCCGTGAGGTAAAACCATGTAAGGTTAAAGAGTGAGTTGGCCAAACACGCCAATCAAAGAAAAAAAAGCTCGATGGGTTCCTAATTGTACTGAGCTCTTAGTGCTTGAGGTTGTAAGGGCAGTCCTAATGCTGTAGTTTCTTACATTAATTAATCTTGTCACATAAGCATTTTGATGACGTGACATAGTAATTAAAGAGGAGAGATAAGGAAACCATTTCTTCATGAAGAAACTGTTTCGACGCGTCATCCAAGGCGAGGAAATCAAAGAGAGATGCACTGCAGCGAACCTGTTTCTTATCATAGTGTCTTAGAAGAAACAGCCAATGCATGTGCAGAAAAGGGGATGAAAGGATTGGTCACGATTCGATCTGGTCCTACACGAAGAAACGATAGATTGGAGCTGTAGTTTGTATTATAGTGTCTTAGAAGACTAGAAACTAGTCATGGTTTCAAGCATTGGGACTGCCCTAATACCGCCTATATTTCTTTGCTATTATAAAAGAAGGAGTTGGTGGTTGTTGTAGCGTCCTCCTTTTGTTTTTAGCCATTTGATTTGATCGGACCATCCTCGTCGCTCCCCACGCCCTCCCCCTCGCTCCCCACCCCCCACGCCCGCCCCTCTCCCCGCCTCCCACGCCCTCCCCTCACTCCCACGCCTCCCCTCGCTCTCCCGCGCGCCGCCTCCTCCCCTCCCGCCACCCCGCGCGCCTCCTCCTCCCCCCCTCCCCCTCCGCTCCGCCGCCTCCTCCCCTACCCAACGCCGCCACCCTCCTCCGCCTCACCACCTCCGCCCCACTCCGCCGCATCCTCCTCCCGAACCGCCTCCTCTCGGCCCGCTGGCGCCTCGCCTCCTCCTCCATGGGTGCCCTCCTACCTCCACTCGGCGCCCGCCCTATGCGCCTCCGGTCACCATCCTCGGATCCGGCCAGCCCGCCTTCGCCGCCGACCGCCGCCTCCTCCCCTCCCTCCCACCCTGCACCGCCGCCGCCTCCTCCTCCCTCCCACCCCGCGCCACCGCCCCTCCTCCCCTCCCTCCCACCCCACGCGCCGCCTCCTCCTCCCCCCCCCTCCGCTCGCGCCGCCTCCTCCCCCCCCCGCGTCGCCGCCACCTTCTCCTCCCCACCCCGCGCCGCCGTCTCCTCTCCTCACTCCCACCCCTGCCGCCCGCCCGCCCCCTCTCCGCCCCAAACCGCGCCTCCTACTCCCCAATATGCTCATACCGCCTCCTCCTCCCCTCCCACCCCGCGCCGTGTGCCGCAGGAGGAGGACGCCGAGAAGCACGCCAAGGCCGCCGCCTGCAAAGCCGAGAACCACTGCATCGTCGAGGAGGAGGTCGCTCTTGTTCTTTACTAAATATTTCTGCCAATCATTTCTTCATGCTGTGATATGTTCTATCATCTCTAATGTAATGGCATTTAAGTTAATTCTCATGCGATTCTTGTGAGTGTTTCATTCGAGTCTTTTGTTTAGAACCTTGTTCATGTCAAGGATGTCTTAATAAGCCTAGCAACATGGAAACAGTTCTATATACTCGAGAGCAGATTGAATCTCGTAATCCACTAGCATTTGCCCCAAGAGTAATTCACACATCTGAACCTGGTCAGGAATCAGGGGTAAGAGCCAATCTAATTATTTTACTTTCTTTCTCCTTTACTATTGCTCATATCATTCTTTCGTATTATAGGATGACTCAACAAAACTCTGCTCCATTTCGTCACAAAAGAGGTGCAATTGCAAGAAGTCATCATGTCTAAAAAAATCATGAATGTTATCGGGTTTTAACTCTTCCATGATTTATATTCTTTGTAGCCCTCTTGCATTTGTCTTATTGTTACTCTTCATTAAGGGTGGCGTGGGATGCTCCATTAGTTGCAGATGTGAGGGTGCTGTTAATTTTTGGTCTAGTGGGTGTTGGGCTATTGGTGGTTCAATTGCTTTTCGCTTTGGCCAAAATTTTGATCGATTTTGGCATTAGGATAAGAGGATCTTTGTTCAGAATGCATACTTGAACCGAACCGGGATGGTCTCTAGGCGACCTTGGTGTAGGGTCGAATGCTTTTTTGTGGTGAACCGGATGCGCTTTAACTTTTAACCTTTAGCATGAGCTCGGCTTTTGCCTCTCCCAAGCTGTTCTTTGAAAGCCCTTTTGATCGTGAACTGCACTTGCATACGGTGGATGGTTGTCACTCTGCTCTCAAGAAAGCAAACAAAGTGAGAAAATTATAGGGGTTAGAGCTAGGGTAGGAATATTTAGAGGTTTCATGAACTCATATATCAATCGATCGATCATGAAAATAAAATCTAGAAGACTTTGTGATTATGGTAAAGAAATTACCAAAATCCTTGATGCTTACTTTGTCTAACTTTACATGGTTATTCATGTTAAAGACATCCCGAGGTCCTATCTTTGTTGATTCACGAGAATTGAGGTAGACACATAATCAGCTTGAAATCTCACATTTGTTTGAAACTGTATGGTGATTGGTTGGTGCATGGGTTTTGGACTTGTACCTAGCATGCAGTTTAGCCTTTTCTTCCTGGAGGAATCTGGACTGGAAATGTTTGATTACATTCCTTTTACTTTCACTTATGTGATAGGTGAATATTCTGATTCCGGTTATGCTATCATAGTTTTAAAAAAGAGTTTTTTTTTTGTCCAAGTAGTTATTTTCTTAACATGCTACTTGCTAAACATCTGAATCAGGCAAACAAAGGATGTGGTAAGGGCAGTGAAGAAGCGATTGCAAAACAAGGACCTGAAGGTTCAATTCTATGCTTTGATGGTATGTACTTCCATTATGCCATAATCTGACATTGTAAAATCATCAATTTCCATGTTATTACTTTTCGTACAAAGATCGTAGCTTGAGAAATACTTTCGTACATAGTAAGATTCAAAGATGTTATTTATCTTATTCATATTAGTTATATAAAATTGGTGCATTTATTAGAGACAATGATGAAGAATCGGTGAATATGTTCGATTTGAAGTTTGAACAGCATGTTACGCAAGAAATGGTTAAAACCATCCCGAAGAAGGTTTCTTTACTCCCCCTCCTTACTTTTACGTGCCCTTCTCCTTTCCTAAATCTGAGTACATGCTAAATCTTGAACATGTACGTGCTAAGATTCTAAGCATTTTCTTGTTTGGAATTTGCTTTGAATGATATGCAAGTAAGGGATAAGGTATTATTACTTTTAGACTCATGGCAAGAAGCATTTGGTGGACACGGAGGTAAATACCATAATATCACTGGGCATATCTTGAAGTAAAGGTATGCAACTAATTCCTGTTTGTTCCCTAGGAAGTAGAAATATCTTGTGTCATGTTCCAACTGGATATGTTCCAAAAGCATGTCCTCTGTCCAACATACGCAGATCATGTGATTATGCTCATTTTTGGGGAAATAAATTCTTTTAGATGTAACTTTCTGTGCGAATTGTGAAAAATTGTTACAGAGGACAGGTGTGACATTCCCAAGACGTCCCATAGATGCCCCACCAATATTTACTCCTCCTGCAACACATAATTCTCAAACCTATGGTTCACCCAGATATGCTGTGGGAAGTCTGAACGAGAGAATGTCCTTTGATGGCGAGACTCTGAGGTTATGTCCTTTTTCTTTATTGGACTCATTTCACTTGCTGAGTTATCACCCAGTTACTCATTTTGTGATTTTAACATTTCTCCCCTTTTTGCTATTACAGTTTAGGGGATTTAAATAATATCCGAAATGTGACAGAACTACTGAACGATATGGTGCATGCTTTGAACCCATCTGATCTCACGGTAGTAAAAAATTCTTAACTCTAAAATTATTAACTTGTGACCATCTGTACTAATACGATACCCAAGTGACTGCAAGCGGTTGGTGGAGAGGATTACTGTCGAGTTGTAATACAATACCCAAGTGATACAGTTTCTAAATGGGTAAACGCAGCACATGTGCTCTGTCATTTCTTTCCTTATGCAGGCCTTTTCCATTTCAATTGTTTTATTTTTTCTGAACTAACGGTGCATCTTACTTTGACAAACATGAACTATAGTTCTTTGTTGACTTCGTCTCATATCTAGAGCACCTTGCCTTGATGTTTGTGATCTTTTTTCTTAGATCTTATTGACTGATATTTGCAGAAAGATCCAAAAACTGGAGAGGTTGAAGGTTTGTCGTTTGAGTTCAATCTCTGCGAAGCTGTGGCCTCATGGGAGCAGGTGAGCATTCTTTCTACTAACATATGTATGTGATTTCACAAATCCAATTAACGCCAACATCTTACATGATGAACGCAAAACGACATCGGTGATGTTCACCGAGCTGTAGTTGTATGAGTATCTGATAGCTCCATCTTGTCGCATAAACACTGTAACATAAGCTATTGATACGGTCACTCAGTTGTTTGTTTCCTAGGTTCGCAATAGTACCACAACACTCACAAAGGAGTACATTGATGCATTGCCAAATGGCTGGGAGGGGTATGCATGGCGCAGGATCAACAAAGGAATGCTTCTGTGGGTAGACATAAGTCTTGCAGTTTCACATAGACTTGCAGCATGGTTAACTCCACCAATAGATTATTGATTGTGTTTGGTTTTGAGTTTGCAGGAATAAGTGCCAGAACAGAACTCTCTGCATGGAGAAGCTTTCATTAGTTCTGCCTGAGATGTCACCATACGTACCTCGGCAATTTGATAGATGTGCTGTTGTCGGGAACTCTGGGGATCTTCTAAAAACTAAATTTAGGGATGAAATTGATTCTTATGATGTTGTCATTAGAGAAAACAGTGCACCCATCCAGGTTTTGTAAGATTATGTCTGCTGCTCTTGTTTTTCCACTTGGACATGCCCTGACTTCTTCTATCTGCATTGCAGAACTACACAGAATATGTTGGTACAAAGAGTACATTTCGCCTTCTTAATAGAGGATCTGCAAAGGCACTAGATAAAGTTGTTGAGTTAGATGGTAAGTTTGCCAGCCATCTATTTTCCTATCAGTGTGATTCGGGTAACTTAGCTATCATATTTTAGAGAGTAGGGTGCCTTTGGTACATGTTCCATGTTTTCTTATCTGCCTGTTGGAACTCTTGCTATGCAGGAACTTCCAATAACCAATCCAGTATACCTCATGCTAAGCACATCATTTCATTCCTCTGCTAAAGGAACTGGGCTTAAAGCCCTTGAAACATGATGACGTAAGAAATAGTTGATATTTATTATTCAGTTTGAGATTATATTTGATAGTATGTATCACTTTTATTTGATTTTCCGTTGCAACGCACAGGCATCTTACTAGTAATTAATAATATCTCTCTTTGCACATGCTAAATATTTTATCTCTTGTTTTTTTTATTATTCTAAACAATATAGCGGTGTTTTTTTAATTTTTTTCTTATTTTTTTACTAAAAATAAAACAGTTGTTGCAATACAATTGCCACACGTAAAAACCTAACAGCGAAGACTTACAGCCTTTCGAAGCACAGCCTAAGTAAGGTTAAAGAGAGATCAAAATGGGTGGCGCATGAGTTAGGCAAACACACCAAGCCAAAAAAAAAGCATGATGGGTTCCTAATTGTATTGAGCACTTAGTGCTTAAGATTGTAATGCCACCTATATTTATCTCAGTTTTGGTGCCAGCGGTAGCGTTTGGCGATTCCTTAGCTTCTCAATTATTGTTGCAATTTTGTCTTGTAGTGCTTTTTTTTTGTTTTTTTTTGATTTTTTGTGTTTTGTTTTTTCTGTATTTCTTCGCATTGTTCACTCTAGATTAACATACCGCTTTTATTTTTAAATTTTTTTAAATTTAATTATATCCAATAAGCCAACTCATCTACAGTAAAAAAATCAGTTAGCTACAATGAAATTTCAGATAGAAGGAAGAAGTCATTGCTATTCCGAACATCCCCTAGATTAACGAAACGATGCGGTGCTGATCCATCCTTTGCCAGCAAAAAATATTGCCCAACGTGGAAGCACAAGCAAAACTGAAAAGACGCATAATTAGCTACTAACAGAGAAACCCGATGATTCAAGGCAACGCTTGCGGGGGCGTTTATTTTAGCGATTGTTTCTGGCTTTTGGCTGAAATTTCACTGTAGCTAACTTTTTCTTACTGTAGCTAATTTGACTTTTTGGGCATAATTAAATTTAAAAAATGTAAAAATAGAACAAATATGTTAGCCCATCACGAACAATGCAAATGATTACGAGAAAAAAAGAAAAATACAAAAAAGCCTAAAAAATCTAGAACATTCCAAAAAAATGAATTACTGAATAGTAAAAAAAAGCTGAAACTGAAAAAAAAACTGAATCGAGTGGGCCCTTAATTGGTTAGTTGTCGTACTTTTCTTGGGAGTGATATTCAAACTTAACGAAATCATGCCGACGCATTGGGTTCTGACAGCAGATCGCGACGTGGCTACCACATTACTCCCTCTCTCTCTCTCTCCAAGTCCAGGAAATTGAATGTAATGCGTGGGAAATTAGTTATTAAGATTAAACTTTTTTACTATAACTAGATTATTTTTTACTGTAGTTGAGTTAGCTTATTTGGCATAACTAAATTTAAAAAAAAATTAAAAATAGAAAAAATATGTTAGCCTATCACGGATAATGCAAAGGATTACGAGAAAAAAAGAAAAAACAAAAAAGTCCAAAAAATCTAAAACACCAGAAAAAGACGAAATTACTAAATAGTAAAAAAAGTAAAAACTGATTTTAAACCAAAATGAACGAGACTTTGGCCCCGCTCAGCGATTCATAGCTAGCGTTGGCGGATTGATTTTGCATCAGAAATGTAGTCTTGTCTGATAAAATATTTTTGTTTTTTTGTTTGTTTTTTTCATGTTTCTTTGCATCGTCCGCTCTAGATTAATGTGCCATTATTATTTTTAAATTTTTTAAAATTTAATTATACCTAATAAACCAACTCAGCTACAGTGTTTTTTCAGCCAGCTACAGTGTTTTTTTAGCAAAAACTAAAAACCATCGCTATTCCCGTCACCCCCTTTAAATCTTGGGAGCTACGCCGCTTCTTAAGCCGATTCAAAAGTCTCTGTTCTGGTAATCTTCTCTCCCCCAAGGCATCTTCCTCTTTGCTAGGAAGGAACTTTTTTGTCGTCTTTGCTAGGAATGAAATTGCTTTTGAGCATCCTTATAAAGGAATTGAAATTTGGTTTTTTTTTTGCTACCTTCTCTAAAAAGTGAAATGGTAACAAATGGTTTGATACATGCTGCATTGGTTTTTTAGCTTAAGCAGAGTGCAGGCGCAACACATTCTTTTAAACGAAAAATCCTATTTCCATTTGTACCGATTTTGCTCTCATATTCACACCTATTTGCTCTTGTATTTGCAAAACTTTTGCACCAATGTTGCTCTTGCATTTGCACTGATTTTCTTTCAAATTGCCTTTATATTTGATCTTGAATATACATGTATTTGTATTGGTACTAATCAGCTCCTTCAAATCAACATAGTTTTGCTCCCTAATTGCTCATAGATTAGATCTTGAATCTGCACACATTTATGCTGGTTTGCTCCTAAACTTGTATAAATCTACTCCTGAATTGCTCTTTGATTTTGAAATTAAGCAAATTTGTAAAGATTTGCTCCTAAATTTATACTAATCTGCATCTCAAATTAACAAAGTTTTTCTCTTGGATTCCTCTCTAATTCGATAGCGAATTTACGTAACATATGTACGGATTTGATCCCAAATATGCACTATCTTGCACCTCAAATTTGCACCAACTTGCTCTCAAATTGCTCTTAGATTTGCTTTAGAAATTGTAAAGATTTGTCTCTAAATTTACTCTAATTTGTTTTCAAATTATCTAATTCTATTTTTTTTTTCAAATTGTCCTTGTTGGGTCTCCTTGTTGTGAGAGCAAAACTTAATCTATTGTGTACGTTTGTGCAATAAAGAAACATTATTTATTTGGTGCAGGGTGACTTGACAGACCGAAATTTTTCTATTTTAGCCCCTTTTTTTTTGAAAAATATTCACATTTAGACCCCTGGCAGTTTTAATTCCATTTTTGGACCCAAAGGTTGGCGCCGTAGGACACGGCGCCGAGATAAAACGTCTCGGCGCCGTGGTCCATGGCGCCGAGATCGCGTACCCCCTCCAGCGTACCGGCCTGCGTAGCGCCGTGGTGGCACCACCTCGGCGCCGTGGGTCGTGGCGCCGACCTCGGCGCCGTGGGTCGTGGCGCCGAACTCGACGCCGTGAGTCTTGGCGCCGAGCTCTCGAAACCTAAAAGGGCAAAAATCCCCCTTGGGATAGTGGGAGGCCTTTGGATGGCGCCGACCTCGGCGCCGTGGGTCGTGGCGCCGAACTCGGCGCCGTGAGTCTTGGCGCCGAGCTCTCGAAACCTAAAAGGGCAAAAATCCCCCTTGGGATAGTGGGAGGCCTTTGGATGGTTCCTCTTCTATGCTGGGAATGTAGCAGCAACATTTGGCTCAGCTTACTATCACCTCAAGCCAGATGATGACCGCTTAATTTGGAACAGGTTGCCAGTATCTAAATATTTCTTAAAGGTATACACAAATGCCCCATACTTCTTCAGTAATGTTTCATACGCTAAGATTCCTCAGTATCTTGGGACAAAAAGTGCGGCAATTCCTCCTCACTTTTGTCTATATTAGTAATTAAAAGAGTTGATGAGAGGGCTGGGTTATCTTGTTTGATCTCGTTCATCTCCCATACTAGTGAAAGGTATACACAAATGCCCCTGTTTAATATGTTGTTACGGTTGATCGCAGAATTCTTGATGATTTGCGATTATGGGTGGTTCTAAATTTTGTTCCCTGCATCGCGATTCCTGCGATGCTATTCTTGTTCCCTCCAAAGTATACACATTCAAGATTTTGGTTTCTTGCTACAGTATGATTAATGATCTAATGCATTGAGATTTTAAACTTATAAAAACACTTATTTGATTGACATCTGGTGCAGACTTTTACCTTCGGCAAGATTCAAGGCCTTGCTTGTGTAAAGGTTTACTGATGTGAATCGATACTTCATTAGCGGCTATTCTTTTGAGCATCTTTGTTTTGCCATAGAACTCTGTACTGCTAATGTTCAGAATTCCACCACTAGTCCTAACATGCATGCCTTAGGGAAAATAACTTGCTGGGTCTATTGCATTTTGTCTACTGGGTGTAGCGTGGTTGTTTCCCCTTTTTATCGTGCCCTGAAGATGGCTCCGCTACATCCTTCTTCCTGTCACTCTTGGTCTTGAGAGTGCCTCACGAGCTTGAAGCTCTTCCTCCCGACGCTTGATGGTCGCTTCACGTGACTTAATCGCTCCCGCCTCCTTTGCAGCTCATCCTCCTTGCCCTTCAGACGGATTTGGTCCACCCTCACGCGGCGCTCTTGCTCAAGCCGCATCTGTCGTTCCACCTCACGAGCCTGAGTCATCTTGACAAAGTATTGTCCTTTGTTTTCCACCTGCACTGCCCGGTTACCTGGCCATGCCGGCGACACCTGATCCACCCATTCGATGAATGTGCAAGCCTACGTGTGGCGTGGTAGATGTTATGGATAAAGTTGAAAAACGATAACCAGAAACAAATGATTTAGTTGTCGTCGTTACCACGAAGTCGTCATCCAGGTCTGGACACTTGAAGAACCTACGGCCGTATTTGGCTCGTTGTACTCGATCCGTCCAGACGCACAACATCGTCCGAAAGCCGCAATAGCACTTCGGGCGCTCATGCCACTCCGGCACTCCAAATGGATCGGACCTCCAGGAAGACATTGTTGTGTAGTAGTATTGAGATGTCTTGAGGAGGAGATGTGGTATGGAAGACATAGGATGCCTTAATGTAGGCAGGTTATCTGGTGCAATGGGCATAGTCCATGGAGAGGATCTTTTCGCTTTTCCTGGATTCCAACAAGCAATAAATGGCTCTATGTAGGCTTTTCGAGACTATAGTCTCGTAATAAAGCGCCCCGTCTCGTCTTGTCTGCGTAAAGCGGACCACTCCCCCTCACGCACAAAGTCGCGAGTCTTGTCCGACAACTGCGTAATGACATGATGACACCTCCTCGGGCCTTTTCCATCCGCGTGCACGAGGGGGCCCGTTACTATCCGGAGGTCGTGAACACGTGTCATTTGCGTCATTAAGGCATCCGAAGCAATAAATGGCTCTATGTAGGCTTTTCAGAGACTATAGTCTCGTAATAAAGCGGCCCGCCTCGCCTTATCTCTGCGTAAAGCGTGCCACTCGTCCCCTCGCCGCACAAAGTCGCCGAGTCTTGTCTTGACATGCGAATGACATGATGACACCTCCTCGGGCCTTCTCCATCCGCTGCCTGAGGGGCCCCGTTACTATCCGGAGGTCGTGAACACGTGTCGCCTGCGTCATTTTCTTGGTCCCCGGCCCCACGTGAGAACTCTTTAAATCGAACGAAACCCGACCCTTTCTCCGTCGTGCGAAATATACCATGTCGGAAGTCGAGGTCGATCGGATTTGGGTCCCCAAGGAAGAACTCCCCTTTAAAGGAGGAGAACTTGATTCACGCATCTGCCGATACCAAGCGGCGTGCTCAACCTGAATGGCGAAAATGCGGACACAATAAGGACGCGGTTGTGTAGGTCTTGGATGGCCCAGTCGACGGCGGGCGACGTTTCTTCCGATGCCCACACTCAGGGGTAGAAATTGCTAATAGTACAATTTTTATTACTACTTATGGATCCTCCTTGTTAACCGTTCTTTCTCGCAGATGGCGAAATGCGACTTCTCACGCTGGATCGACCCGCCTCACGAACGGTATGTTGCCATGTACGTGAATACATTATGGGAGCGAATATTTGAGTTGGAGGAGCGAATCGAGACTCTCAACGAGGAGAACAACGACCTCCGCCAGCAGATGCAACGCGAGAGGGGCAACGAGGAGGTCGTGAACATAGGAAGCTTGTACGATCCCGGATGTTGCTGCGCGAACCCTAGCTGCATATGTGCGTGCCACTACAACGACGGTCAGCCATGTCCGAGGCGTCCACCTCAGCAATACTCCATGTGGGTGCCACGAGGCTCGTTTGGTATGTAGGCAACGAGATGTATGGTTGTTCTTGCCTATGTTGCTAATGTTTTATGCTATGTTGTACCTTGTGTTTGTTGTTATCGTGTCGTATACTGCTGGAGAGTTCATGTATGTGCATGTAATGCAATGACAGTACTTGTCATATTACAATGATGCCTTAATTGTAGTTAAAATAATTTCACAAGCGCATGACAGTACGAACACAACAATTGCATAAATGATTGCACGAAACCATATCTTATCTCGTATCCAAATTTCTCCTTAACAATCCCAACAAGTGTCTTCACCTTCATATTGGGTTCTCCTTTTAGTATGTGACACAATGACTTGGCAATAATTGTAGAGGTCAACTGCTGATGCTTCTGTTTGAGCTCTGCTTCGGCACAAGTGTGTGGGCCAACGATTCTTGTGATCTTGAACTTTCCCGTGTCCTTCTGTTTGCTAGCACAAACCCTCCATTCACATGTTTCCTTCTCGCACACAACTATGTACCTCCGCTGCACATAAGAATGCCTCACCTTGAATGGCCTTTTACGAATCACTGAATACTCTTGCAGCCACCTTTTCAATGCAGACATGTCCTCAAACATCATACCCTTCTCAATTGTCATGCTTGACCCAGCCTCAGGAGCATCTAGCAACTCGTCATCCCTTCCTTCTGCATAAGCCTCATGAGAATGCCGAAGATCGCTGAATTCATGAACTGATGGATCCCGGCCGGCAATAACGCCTAATCACTCGATATCACTTTGGTCGCTCTCCAAAAGGGTGGTCATCATCAGAATCAACGGCCCTTGCGATCTCGTAAGGCTCTAGATCATCCACAATTTGAACATCCACACCGTTGGAGTCCCTGAGACTTCTTCAACGTTGCGGATGGAGCAATGGGAGGAACACCCACATTATCAGGAATGTCTCCTGCATCATAAGCACGAAAACGATGGGATCGAGACAAAAGAATGGAATGACTGGAAAAGGCTAAAGTGTTGCTCGACACTTACTGGGATGATCCATAGGGGCCGCCACGACACATTCAACTCGAGCTGGTTGAGAAATCTGAACCTCGTTCGGGGCAGATAGAGCATCGGGCACCTCAGGCACTTCTTCCACATCCACCGCAAGGTTCGGTAACGGAGGGTCAAAGGGTGCCTGATCACCTAGTTCCGGTGAATAACCATGAGGGGTGGGATCAATGGACACCTTTCGCACAACAAGGTCCAAACATTGGAACTCATTCCTCATAACCAATTTGACATATTTGTCCCACTGATCCTCACAACCAATTAAGATCAACCGCCTTAGAATTGTGTCTTTCGAATCAAGTGAAGTAACCCTCAAGCGTGATACTCTCCTCGTTTGCATGACAATGTAGCTCCTCCGGGCCCTAGCAACCAACTCACTAAACGACGGCCTATCACTGAATATCAGAGGCACCCTTTGCATCTCAACAAATCGAACATTTCCATAATCATCACTTGTCACACTGCCTCCATGATATAGGGTGACTAGGTTGTCCATCTACTTCATACAGAAAACATGTTGAATGGTTACTATGAATAATAGAAGGTAAAGAATGATACACTATATCTTGATCATACTGACAATGAGTGTGTGATAGAAGGTAAAGAATGGTTACTATATCTTGATCTATTATAGCAATTATTGTGTTGCTTTCAAAAGTAGCAAATCAAGCAAAGTAGTGTAATTTATTTTAGTTTAATTGCTAGTTTTGGTACATCCAACATGAGCTAGTCATACATCCATATCATGTCAAGTTGCCCTCCTAATCTGCATAGCTTGGGCCCAGCCCTATGCACGCTTCTCATATGAAGTTAGCATTCACCGCGATCTCAAAAACACTTGTAAACCATATATCATAGAGCCACAGATGAATAATCCATCCATTCATCATTAATTCTCTTGTAAACTCATCCACTTACAGAGTACATAGACTTGTAAACTCAACTAGACACTGGTACATAGACTTACAACATAATTCTCTTGATAATCCATCCATTCATCATTAACAGAAAGATACCGAAAGATAATCCATCTAGTTCTCCTTACAGAGTAGAAACCATCTAATTTTCCTAACAGAGTTACATATTTTCAACAACAGATCACATATCATAAATAGCTTGCTCATATCTTCAGTAACAACATTGCTCATATGAAAGAATAACAAAAAAGATTAGCATTTCTTAGGGACAATAGACATATAATGTGAATGAACTTTTATGAAATTTGATGAAGCTTAGTTAGCCAACTGGTTTACTAGTTACCTTGCCGTAGTTGGCGAAGTTGGTCCCGAGGGCGTGCTCGACTACCGCCGGATCGCGCGTGTATATCGCCTCCGCGAGTGCGGCGGCCGGAATGTCCTGTGCTCACGTGTATATCGCCACGTGTGGTAGTCGTGCGGCCGCCCGGGCGTGGGAGGAGGTGGAGGGAAGGGGAGAGGCGGCGGGAGAGGCCGGGAGAGGAGGGAGGCGGCGGGGAGGACGGGAGGGGAGGGGGGGGAGGCCGGGTGGGGAGGGAGGCCGGGTGGGGAGGGAGGGTGGGCGGAGGGCGGGAGGGGAGGGGTGGGGAGGCCGGGTGGGGAGGGAGGGTGGGCGGCGGGGAGGCCGGGTGGGGGAGGCGTCGGGGAGGACCGGGAAAGGGAGGAGGGCGGCGGGAGGCGGCAGGGGAGGGGAGGAGGGGAGTCCGGGGGGCGGGGCGGCGGGGAGGCGGGAGGGGAGGAGGCGCGGGGAGGCCGAGAAGGGGAGGAGGCGCGGGGAGGCCGGGAGGGAAGGGTGTGGGCAGAGGGTCGGTCGAGGGGGCGGCGGGGTCTGGGGTCGGGAGGGATTTTTGCTCTGTTTAGGGTTTAGGAGCTCGGCGCCAAGATCCACGGCGCCGAACTCGGCGCCACGACACACGGCGCCAAGATCGGCGCCACAACCCACGGCGCCGAGTTCGGCGCCACGACTCACGGCGCCGAGGAGTGGTGCCACCACGGCGCCACGCAGGCCGGTACGTTGGAGGGGGTACGCGACCTCGGCGCCATGGACCACGGCGCCGAGACGTTTTATCTCGGCGCCGTGTCCCACAGCGCCGATCTTTGGGTCCAAAAATGGAATTAAAACTGTCAGGGGTCTAAATGTGAATATTTTTCAAAAAAAGGCTAAAATAGAAAAATTTCGGCTTGACAGAAAAGAAAATCCCAAAATCACGTGTAGTTGAATTTGGGTGTGCGCGCGGCAGTCTCAATCGGTGAAATCTTTGCCAATGTGGCCCCATGGCACGTTATAATTCCCAGTGTAGCCCTCGACTAGTAGTTCTGCCTAT
The DNA here is from genome assembly GCA_036346265.1 of Melocanna baccifera. Taxonomy (NCBI): domain Eukaryota; kingdom Viridiplantae; phylum Streptophyta; class Magnoliopsida; order Poales; family Poaceae; genus Melocanna; species Melocanna baccifera. The sequence continues at coordinate 14,803,668 of CM070682.1, read as the reverse complement.
TTTGGCCCCCTTGCGCGGTCGGGCACCACGCGACGCCATTGGCGCTCTCCCGCACCGTGCGAGCCGGTGTGGCGCGCTCGAAGAATTTTTGCTTTTTAATCTAAAATTTGAAAAAATTTTACATATAGATCTCTGAAGAAAAAATTTACAAAAATAGATCCTCAGCACGGCGGCAAAGCATATGACGCCAAGAGTACATAGCACGGTGCCATATGATTTGGCGCCGTGCTATGATATGGAGAAGCCACGGTGGCATAGCACGGCGCCAAAGCACATGACGTCGTGCTATGTACATACGACGCTAAGGGCTATGGCACTGTTCTTTGGGACTTAGCTGTTTTTGCAGGCTCACTCAGCACGACGCCAAAGGTTCTGGCGCCGTACGTATATATCTTGGCGGCCATATCAGCGCTAGCTTCCGGGATTACTTGTCCTGGTACCACATGACACCGTGCTATGTACTCTTGGCGTCATATGCTTTGGCGCTGTGAAAATGGTTTATTTTTACAAATCTTTTCATCAGAGATCTATATATAAAAAAAATTTAAATTTTAGATTAAAAAGCAAAAAAATTACGGCGCGCTCCCACACCGCACGAGGCCCGTTACGTGGCCGCCCCGCATTGCCTGCCCACTGTAGAATCCTAATTACTCTGATCCTAAGATTCGGGATTCAGATTACACCCAAAATTCGCAAGCGCACAATTTAGAACGACATTTTTCTTCTCCAATGTTTCTCCTCGTTCCTCCCATCATTAATTGCACAATGTTGCTAATTAACGATCTCCAGACCACAGTCAGACCTCCCAATCAAAGAAATCCATAACCACACAAAATTGGGAGGCTCCAACGACAATTTTTACCTGCTGGGAGGCTCGGAGTCCGAGTCCTCCATGGATACGCATCAAAATATCTACAAAACTCAAAAACAAACTCCGTCTTCGATTCTCCCTCTCTCCCATCTGCAATTCAAATACGTGCACCTTTTTTACCGGCTCTACGTATCCTTGGGCTCCTTATATACACACTTCCCTTCTTATCACGACTTACGTACGTACGTGCAGGTTAATTCAATTCCGGCATGGGAGACTACAAGTCCTACCCTTCTCCCCCGTCGCCGCCGACCGGTTCCGCTCCCGTCCCTCCGACCGCGGTGGCTCCGGGGGCCGGCACCGGCGCCTACGGTTTCGTCCAACAGGAGCAGGCGCCTGACGTCCTGGCCGGCGCGAGTGTAATGGCGCCGGTTTTTCCTTCTGCACCGCCGGGGAACGGAGCTGGAAGGAGGACGCCGTCGAGGACGCTGGGGAGCTCTGATCCGTGGCCGCTTACGCCGGAGCAGTTGCTCGTGTCGGACATGGTGCTCTATGGCCAGAGGAGTCGGCCCAGGCTGCCCGTGTTCGAGGCCATCTGCCCCAGTGATGAATAGATATACGTCGTATACATATACGACCCCTGCATGCATGCTTATGACACCGTTGTGCTCATTATGCACTTTCCCTCGACTCCGCTATCACACCTGGCTGAGTTTTGCTACAACTTGTGTCACGTTTTTTTTGTCGTGCTCCACTTGTACCGTACCCTCAGCTTAATTGCCACACCGTATATATGGTGCGTCAAACACATGAACAAAAATATACTGGATGTTTAGTTCATACTATTACTTATTTCACTAAGAAATGTAAGTAAAATATATAACTTCAACAGCTTTGATCAAAATATTTAACTTAATAGTTTTGATCAAAATTCTCACAAACTATACATCGAATAGGCAAAAAATGTGCACATTCAATCAAAACTCACATGATTCCTATTACAATTAGCACAATCCTAATTAAAATTGAAAAGAAAACCTAAGTTTTCAGCTATCACCTACAGCTTTGTCAACCTACACCTGAGTTCATATCTTAATACTTTACTCTTATAAGTATATAAACGCATGGTTCAATAATTGATGCAACTACAATTTAGAATTTACAAGGCTGAATTCAAGGAGTACTGTTTTTTTTTCAAACCTTGTCCCTGTGCGCTTCAAATTGCAAATACGGTCATGTCTGTGACACCGGCAGCTGGCCTAGCTCTGAAGGCCGTGCGGACCACGACAGGTTCTTTTTCATGCTGAAGTGAACTAGTTCTTTTCTCAGAGTTCAGTCCGACCGAGAAGGCCGCACCATGCCCATCACACAACATCCCCGCGTCATGTCCGTTACCCATGTTCGACACATCCTATAAATTGTCCCACGCAAGAATTAAACCATGTATCTCCGTCGCACCCGTACAACCATATCATGCTAGCCAGGGAGAGGTAGATGAATCATTGCCATCGATATTTTTAAGTAGTAGAGATACATTAAACAGCAAAGACTTTCAGCCTTTCGAAGCACAGTCTAAGTAAGGTTAAAGAGAGATCAAAATGGGTGGCGCATGAGTTAGGCAAACACGCCAAGCCAAAAAAAAAGCATGATGGGTTCCTAATTGTATTGAGCACTTAGTGCTTAAGATTGTAATGCCGCCTATATTTATCTCAGCTTTGCTGCCAGCGGCGGCGTCTGGCGATTCCTTGGCTTCTCAATTACTGTTGCAATTTTGTCTTATAGTGTTTTTTTTGTTTTTTTCGATTTTTTGTGTTTTATTTTTTTCCGTATTTCTTTGTATTGTCCACTCTAGATTAACATACCGTTTTTATTTTTAAATTTTTTTAAATTTAATTATATCCAATAAGTTAACTCAGCTACAGTAAAAATCAGTTAGCTACAATGAAATTTCAGATAGAAGGAAGAAGTCATCGCTATTCCGAATATCCCCTAGATTAACGAAACGATGCGGTGCTGATCCATCCTTTGCCAGCAAAAAATATTGCCCAACGTGGAAGCACAAGCAAAACTGAAAAGACGCATAATTAGCTACTAACAGAGAAACCCGATGATTCAAGGCAGCGCTTGCGGGGGTGTTTATTTTAGCGATTGTTTCGGCTTTGACTGAAATTTCATCAGAATCGACTTTTTTCTGTAGTGATTTGGCTTTTTGAGCATAATTAAATTTAAAAAAATGTAAAAATAGAAAAAATATGTTAGCCCATCACGAACAATGCAAAGATTACGAGAAAAAAGAAAAATACAAAAAAAAATCTAAAAAAATTTAGAAAAAAACAAATTACTGAATAGTAAATAAAAAGCTAAAGCTGAAAAAAAAACTGATTCGAGTGCGCCTTAATTGGTCAGTCGTCGTACTTTTCTTGGGAGTGATATTCAAACTTAACGAAATCATGCCGACGCATTGGGTTCTGACAGCATATCGCGACGTGGCTACCACATTACTCCTCTCTCTCTCTCTCTCCAAGTCCAGGAAATCGAATGTAATGCATGGAAAATTAGTTATTAAGATTAAACTTTTTTACTATAACTAGATTATTTTTTATTATAGTTGAGTTAGCTTATTTGGCATAACTAAATTTAAAAAAATTAAAAATAGAAAAAATATGTTAGCCTATCACGGATAATGCAAGGGATTATGAGAAAAAAAAGAAAAAGCAAAAAAGTCCAAAAATCTAAAACATCAGAAAAAGACGAAATTACTAAATGGTAAAAAAAGTAAAAACTGATTTTAAACCAAAATGAACGAGACTTTAAAGGCCCCACTCAGCGATTCATCGCTAGCGTTGGGCGGTGACGATTTTGGCACTGTAGCTACAGTACCTGCTACAGTAAAAAAATTTTGTTTTTTGCTTGTGTTTTTCTCATGTTTCTTTGCATCGTCCGCTCTAGATTAATATGTCGTTTTTATTTTTAAATTTTTTAAAATTTAATTATACTCAATAAACCAACTCAGCTACAGTATTTTTTCAGCCAGCTACAGTATTTTTTTAGCAAAAATCAAAAAACCATAGCTATTCCGATCACCCCCTTTGAATCTTGGGAGCTACGCCGCTTCTTAAGCCGATTCAAAAGTCTACGTTCTGGTAATCTTCTCTCTCCCAAGGCATCTTCCTCTCTGCTAGGAAGGAACTTTTTTGTCGTCTTTGCTAGGAATGAAATTGCTTTTGAGCATCCTTCTAAAGGAATTGAATTTTGGTTTTTTTTTTTTGCTACCTTCTCTAAAAAGTGAAATAGTAACAAATGGTTTGATACATGCTGCATTAGTTTTTTAGCTTAAGCGGAGTGCAGGCGCAACACGTTCTTTTAAACGAAAAATCCTATTTCCGTTTGTACCGATTTTGCTCTTATATTCACACCTATTTGCTCTTGTATTTGCAAAACTTTTGCACCAATGTTGCTCTTGCATTTGCACTGATTTTCTTTCAAATTGCCTGTATATTTGATCTTGAATATACATGTATTTGTACTGGTACTAATCAGCTCCTTCAAATCAACATAGTTTTGCTCCCTAATTGCTCATAGATTAGATCTTGAATCTGCACACATTTATGCTGGTTTGCTCCTAAACTTGTATAAATCTACTCCTGAATTGCTCTTTGATTTTAAAATTAAGCAAATTTGTAAAGATTTGCTTCTAAATTTATACTAATCTGCATCTCAAATTAACATAGTTTTTCTCTTGGATTGCTCTCTAATTCGATAGCGAATTTACATAATATATGTACAGATTTGATCCCAAATATGCACTAACTTGCTCTCAAATTGCTCTTAGATTTGCTTTAGAAATTGTAAAGATTTGTCTCTAAATTTACTCTAATTTGTTTTCAAATTATCTAATTCTATTTTTTTTTCAAATTGTCCTTGTTGGGTCTCCTTGTTGTGAGAGCAAAACTTAATCTATTGTGTACGTTTATTGTGTACGTTTGTGCAATAAAGAAACATTATTTATTTATTGCAGGGTGACTTGACAGAAAAGAAAATCCCAAAATCACGTGTAGTTGGATTTGGGTGTGCGCGGCAGTCTCAATCGGAGAAATCTTTGCCAATGTGGCCCCATGGCACGTTATAATTCCCAGTGTAGCCCTCGACTAGTAGTTCTGCCTATTTTGGCCCCCTTGCGCGGTCGGGCACCCCACGCGACACCATTGGCGCTCTCCCGCGCCGCGCGAGCCGGTGTGGCGCGCTCCCACACCGCGTGAGGCCCGTTACGTGGCCGCCCCGCATTGCCTGCCCACTGTAGAATCCTAATTACTCTGATCCTAAGATTCGGGATTCAGATTACACCCAAAATTCGCAAGCGCACAATTTAAACCCTGATCGTTTCGGTTTTTTTAGCTTCAGCTTCTAACTTCAGCTTTTTTTTCACTATTCACTACACTATCCACTAACTCAGCTACAGTATTTTTTCAACCAGCTATAGTGTTTTTTCAGCCAAAAATCATCGTTATTCCGATCACCCCCTTAGAACGATATTTTTCTTCTCCAATGTTTCTCCTCGTTCCTCCCATCATTAATTGCACAATGTTGCTAATTAACGATCTCCAGACCACAGTCAGACCTCCCAATCAAAGAAATTCATAACCACACAAAATTGGGAGGCTCCTACGACAATTTTTACCTGCTGGGAGGCTCGGAGTCCGAGTCCTCCATGGATACGCACGAACATATCTACAAAACTCAAAAACAAACTCCGTCTTCGATTCTCCCTCTCTCCCATCTGCAATTCAAATACGTGCACCTTTTTTACCGGCTCTACGTATCCTTGGGCTCCTTATATACACACTTCCCTTCTTATCACGACTTACGTACGTACGTGCAGGTTAATTCAATTCCGGCATGGGAGACTACAAGTCCTACCCTTCTCCCCCGTCGCCGCCGACCGGTTCCGCTCCCGTCCCTCCGACCGCGGTGGCTCCGGGGGCCGGCGCCGGCGCCTACGGTTTCGTCCAACAGGAGCAGGCGCCTGACGTCCTGGCCGGCGCGAGTGCAACGGCGCCGGTTTTTCCTTCTGCACCGCCGGGGAACGGAGCTGAAAGGAGGACGCCGTCGACGACGCTGGGGAGCTCTGATCCGTGGCCGCTTACGCCGGAGCAGTTGCTCGTGTCGGACATGGTGCTCTATGGCCAGAGGAGTCGGCCCAGGCTGCCCGTGTTCGAGGCCATCTGCCCCAGTGATGAATAGATATACGTCGTATACATATACGACCCCTGCATGCATACTTTATTTTTGCTGTTTCTTGAATAGAATTTAGGCAGTTTTTTTCACGCAGAAGAAAGGAAAGAAGTTAAGTCGTTTTTTTCCCCTGTAACTAGCCGAATATCCCGTACGTTGCAATGAATAAAAAACAGTCATATTATTCTATCATATCCAACCAGTGTCATCTGACTCGACCTACACCATGTCATCAACTCTGTCACAATGCTTGGCCTGCAATATGGCCTCGACTTTGCTACCATACTTAGCGAAGCTTCAGTACAGCAGACATGACGTCTCTACCACGTGTTCAGTTTATGCCATGGACCGTCAAGCACTGATATGGCCTTTATCACACCTATAACACCGTTGTGCTCATTATGCACTTTCCCTCGACTCCACCATCACACCCGGCTGAGCTTTACTATGGCTTATGTCACATCTTTTGCCGTGCTTCGCTTGTACCGTGTCCTCGGCTTAATTGCCACACCATATATATGATTCATCAAACACATGAACAAAATTATACTGGATGTTTAGTTCATACTATTACTTATTTCACTCAGAAATGTAAGTAAAATATCTAACTTCAACAGCTTTGATCAAAAAATTCGGGTGTACATCCATTCCATCACCGTTCAAGTGCAAGACTCAATTTTGGAAATTTTTGGCTAATATAGCACTGTTTCATTTCGTATTTACAAGAATAGTTGTCTATAACGAAAAATGTTAGAAATGACACTTCTACCGTTCGACCATTGGACGGCAGCGTCGTGCATGTGACATGTGCCTCTGTCATCTCGCCATCAGGCGGCTCCCGGCCTGCCGCCTTGCCACTGCATCAGCGTGGGCCTACCTCCTTGTCGTCTAGCAATAGGTAATTAAGCGGCTAATTAGCGACAATTATCCACCGAATTAATATTTTTATTTACTAATTGTTAAAATTTTTAAATATAGCAAATAAACTCAAAAAATTACCAAATTGTATATATATATAGCCTCCTGACATAATTTACTTCATTGTGTAATTTTGTTGATAATTTTATCCACTATAAATATTACTCAAAATTTTGTATGATTATGATATTTGTAGGAATTGTTACGTATAGCACATGAGCTCTAAAAATAACGAAATTTTATATGCATCCTCCCGACGCAATCTACTGTGCAAAGGATGCAATGAGAAAGAAAATATAGTAGTAACAGACTAACATATGTGTGAACGACAAAGATGAGGTACTACAAAAGATGTCTAAGCATCGCTAATTTTATAATTAAATTAATATATATTAATGTGATAAATTTAAAGAATATAAAATTCCTCAAAAATTACACAATTACTATAACTATGTCAAGAGGCTTCACATAAAATGTCGTAATTTTTAAGTTCATTTTCTATATGTAACAACTTCTACAAATATCTCAATGTTACAAATTTTTTAGCAATATTCAAAGAGGATAAAATTGTTAAGAAATTATGCAATAAAGTACATTATGTCAAAAGACTGTATATAAAATTTTGTAATTTTTTAAACTTATTTACTATATTTAAAATTTTAAACAGATATTATATAAAAAAATTAAGATAGAAATCTACTGGCGTTGATGTCCACGTGATAAAAAATTCCTAATATGTGGAGGGATGTGCATATGCGCATATTCGACCACCCTCGTCAGTTCTCTCCCTCAATGAACGAGTACCCACAAACTACCAATTATACGTAGTACTATATATTGAATTGTTCATTATATAGAGCTGGATTTCAGCAGCGCACAGCTGCAGCATGAATTCATACAAAGCATTAAGCATGTCCTCTGTTATATACTCCTCTCCGTAATATAATCCTGACCTAGAAAACATATTATTTAAGTAATATTTAATTAAATTAGATTATAGGTACCCTCTTAGATAAACATAGTACTACTCTTTGTACTAGAAATAAATATGATTTAATTTTATTAAAGGTAGGAGTTGGAGAGTCGAAGTTGAAGCTGCTGCTTGAGTGCTATGCATGATAACTTTTTTTTTGGCGATCAATACGGTATGAAAACTGCATCTGATATAATTAGCACGAAATGAGAACGATCAATTCATTGATCGAGTGGATGCATATGTAGTGACGGGGAAAGTGACAACACTGTGTATTCTGTGCTAGCTGTATAGTCCATGCTCTACAGTATTCTGAAAAAGGGAGAAGAGACGGGAGGAGGAGATGCCTAAGGGTATCCCCAGTGTATATATCACAATAGGTCGTAAGGTGGGTCCCACCTAATTATTAAGGTCGATTCTGTTATGTTTAAGGCCACTGCTCAGCCTTAAGGAGGGTCTCACCTAATATCCTTCGTGCCACGGTGATTGGCTGGTGGGGGGAGAGAGAACACAGGATTCAAAAGAAAATTTGTATTTTAATACTTATGGTCAGGTCTTTAACTTAAGAACTGGTCTTAAACCTTTTTTACTTATAACCTATTTAAGGTCGACCTTATAATATATAAGGTCGACCTTAAGGTAACTTAAAATTCCCTATTTTCATACACTGTGGATGCCCTAAAGGCAAATATCATTCAAGCCTGACAAACTGCCTTCTAGATGCAAGCATTGAATCATTGAGTGCACAGCTGCTAAATCACCAATGATTACCATTCCGCGAAATATTTATTCTTTTTCATAGGTGATCTTGAGGTAGTGACGGATCTAAGATTACATCATATCTCAGATTGAATTTGCTAAAAGAAAACTGGATACTAAGAATAACATAAGCAGATTATAGAATTTATATCTCGGACTGAGCTAAAATTAGAATAACATAAGCAGATTATAGAATTTATATCTCGGACTGAGCTAAAATTAGTTAAGCTATATATTAATAATTTTTTCATGTGTTGAACTGAAGTCCGTATTACCATGAGCTCAAATTTGTCCTGGGCATTCACGCGCTAGCAACGCGACAAGGCTTCAGTGTGAGCAAGCAGCCCCCTAGTTTACTTGTTACTAGATACGTTGGCGCGGCGCTACGCCGCGCCAGCCACCGTGTGCACCGAAATAAAAGAGGTTAAAATTTGCAACAGAAGGAAAGCGTAGGGGTTTTTTCACAAAAAACAAAAGGCCTTTTCGCAATAAAAGGAGAGCAGAGGGTTTTTCTAACCTGCGACAATGATATAACTTTGAATCAACATGAATCGAGAAAATACAATCAACAGAAAAATTCTAACCTGAGATGCAAGCCTCATGATAAATATTGGGGAGCTGGGTACTTCACCTTGCGCTTGTTTAAACAATGCTCTAACCTCATCATCACTATGAACCTGCTAGAAAAAATTTAGTTAATCTTTTAAAAAGGTTGGAGTTTACTCTGGGCACCACACATCACAGTTCACACAATCTCTTGAAGATAGTCAAACGACATGAATAATGTACCTTTCTTATTCCTTTATCACCACCACCCCAGGATGCCTTAATCATGGCAGGATAACCAACCACTTGATAACTTGCAACTGCTTCCTCTGTGGTAGTAACACAAGCTTTTCTATACATCACTTCAGGTATCGAGTTCAAGAAGCAACCTAGTGGAACCTTCACCTATAATATGGTGCCATTAGGGCATAAAATGCATTCAACCAAAAAAATTGAAGACAAGTTAACAAAGAGAATGTGAGGCTCACATGTGATCCACTCAAGTTGGAACCCCTGCTGTTTGAACAATAAGAGCTAAACCAACCTTGTCACCTAGTGCATGCATTGATGAAGCTGGTGGCCCAAGAAAAAACAATTCCTTTTGCAGTTAGTGCATCTGGAAGTTTAGGGTTCTCAGATGCATGACCCCAACCAGGCCAAACAGCAGAAATACCTGTTCTCTCTACTATCTGAGGTAGCAAAGTTAGCATATTAACTTAACATGCTAGATGAAAAAAAGGAGGATAGCAGTGCACCAATTGCACTTTAAGTGATGAACGGTACTAACCTCCACTGAGTTGGACATTTGCATAGTTGTTATTGTTTGTTGTATCAGATACCTCAACAAATTGATTAGCAATTCTAATGTGCTCTGCATTTATCCTCAAGTCCTCCAGAGTTGCCATAGCTATCAACTGAAGCGCTTCCCTGATCCAAAGGTATCATTAGCCCATGTGTTCGAACACTCCGCATGAACTTAGCTGCTGTCATTCCACTATTTGCAACTAATACACTGTGAATTGGTGCTTTGCCACCCAATGCCATACAAAATTCAACAACCTTAGACACTGAAGCAAGCCTGCTGTTATGTGCTTCATTCAATATCTCATTCATTTGGTAGGAACCTTTGGGGTCCTCAGACCCACTAGAAAAGAAAAAGACAAAGCCATTACAGTAGTGTCCATAATACGTATTGAACATATTCATGCCTAATATAAATCAGCAAACTTTAAATGGGCTTTTCATCCATCATATGGGATATATCTTGATTAATGAGATAATACGATTTAAGTTAAGAGTATTTATAATTGAACAAAATTGTATGCAAAAGGATTTCCAGAAACATATTTTAATAAATGTCCAACAATATTGCATGTACTGCAGTGGCAATAAGACTGAGCTGTAACCACTAAGGAAAAAGTAAACATAGACATAGCAGTAGGTATCCCTATGTTCTTAATAGCATCGAAACAGAATAATATTAGATGAAGAAATTAAAAGTTAAGCATATCTTTTGCCATATTACAATAGCCACTATGTGGAACACATTTTTTAAATTGGATAATATTTCTCTTAAAAAGGCCGAACATAACTTATATAGGAAAAGTAATTTTATCATATACCATTACTTGTAGAAGAAAATAGGAAGTGCATAACATAATAGAAGAACAAAGGGAGTACATAATGTATAACTATATATAAAACATTAAAACAATAAGGAACATAGTGCACCATATGCATGAATGGTTTATTATCTGACACTAACAATAGGTGCATAGTGTATAACTATAGTGTATTGAAGTATAAATCTATGGGAATTTACAAATTTAGTAGTTCAAAATTTCAGCACATACCAATAATAAGACGAGAAAAATAAAGAAATAAGTATAAACAAGCTCCACAATCTAATTTTCTTCTTTGCAAAAAAAATGTACTATAATTGTGAAATGATTGAGTATTTACTATGAAATATCCACTTCTGGAGCTGATGTGGCCTCCTTTGGGAGGTCGTTGATGCCATCAAGACCTACATCTAGATATGCATTTGAAACTGAGGAGGCCAACACAATAGCTAAGAAGTAATGATTGCCAATTTTCGGAACTAATTTTCTTCATACTATGTAAACATCCTTCGTTTTTTAAGGAAAATTAATACACAAGGAAATGAATTCAGCTGAACATATTTGGAAGTGCGGTATATACGTAATCTTGTATTATCCTTTCTCTTTGCCTTAATAAAGCCTCATATTGAATATTCGGCATTTAGTCCACTTAGGATATTTAATCAAGAAAACTAAGCGTTCTTCATTATACAAAAAACACTGGTAGGGCAAATAAAAAATAATATGTATAAATTGCTGCAGTCCTTTTGTATGTGAACAAACTCAGCATCTGCTATTTTTTTGATTTATTATTGATATTTCTTACACCAGAACAAACATGATATCAGCCAAGAAAAGAATATATGCATGTCTGAGCTAGACCACAAAATGTAGTTTGTCAAATAGAAACGATTTACTGGTTTACCTTGGCGAATAAACTGGTTATTCGCTTTGGGATCTGGCACTGATGTTGGGCTTGATTGGTTGGGCTCATTGTTCACGCATGTAGCAGAAAAATCAACCTCTTGATCTCCATGGGAATAGAAAAAAAAAGGCCATCCAAATTTTAGTAGTTAGCAAAGAAAGAGTAGTGATAACAATACAATGAATGCTAAGTCATCAACTCAGCAGTGAAAATGTAGTCTAACAACTACCAACTTTGGTACAACATTATTTCAGTAAAGACTCTGGAGCATCCAACAACTTTCTTAAAAGTAATTCTGTAAAGTAGCGGATAACACGTATCTTAATCCCTAACTTTTTTCTTATCGCTCCTAGTGCCTCTTGACTATCCTTGTTCTCCCTGCAGACATGAAACTTGGTACATAAATTATAAACTATAAGTCAAATGTGCAACCATAACCATGAACTGACCGAAATTTGATCAAATAGCTTGTATGCTAATCACTATTAATAATAATTAGCAAAAGAGGTGAATAAATTCAGGAAGTCAAAATAGGAAACCTGCAAGTACTTTGACAAAGTAGCGGATAACACATACCATAATCCCTAACTTTTTTTGTATCACTCCTACTGCCTCTTGACTATCCTTGTTCTCCTTGTAAACATGAAACATGGTACATAAATTATGAACTATAAGTCAAATGTGCAGTCTTATGCATTGCTATACAAACACACCATAGATTACAAATAAAAGGAACCTCGAAGCTACCATTACCTGACGAACGTTCTAAGATGATAAGGGTAGGCTATAGATCCTCTATATCAAATGGCTTGTCATCTCTCCAACCTAAACTGCTCATGCCCTTCCTATTCCCCCCTACATCCATGTAGCCCTGATCTCAACCACACCCTAATACACCTCTGAACCTCATAACTGTGCTCAACCGTATCCATGACCAAGAACTTGAATTTCCTCTTAAAGACGTCATGAACCTCGAAAAACAATGTAGAATAAATCACGCACTCCACATCTAATTATTCAACAAAACAATAATGCAGAGGCACGCCGCGGTAGGTAATATGTTATTTAAGCAAGAGACTTGGGAAATATGAATAGGTAACAATAATTAGTTGTGCAAATACAGTTACATACTTTATTCTTTACAAATAACCATTCCGATAAAATCAAGTATCACCATATATTAAATAGATAGGCTGACAATATTAAGGTGTTCATGTCACACACATATTAATGTAGCTATTTAAGAAGAGCATAAGTATATAGTTTGAGGCGCATGTTCTTTGTGGCTGTCATTAGAAATCATTAGTCAATGGAATGGCACATCATTCATATGCCCAAGCGTATTGTATTCTAACATCAACAATGGAGACTTCTTGAAATTTGAACATGTGCGATGCTATTCATTTTTCCATTTTGAAGAAACATCAATACAGTCGAGAAAGGCATAATCCAATTGGCTATTTGTCATGACATCCATGAGCTATTGAACATTATGAAGTCCTTAAATGGCACTCTATAAGATACTGGAAATCAACCTACACAATCATGGGGGTGATATTTGTTTCCATTAATCTACCAAATAGCATCAACAAATTCATAAAGCATTAGAGGGGCAGGATAGTAAGCAAATAGCCCCAGTGTTCAGTATGCGCATTTAAGAAGTAATAGACAAACCTGAATATAACACCTCGTTTATATCTTTCTTGCACATGCAGTAAAGGCAACAGAAACAATATTCGCCAAAAATAATCCAGTACAACAGAGGTCAGCAATATTAGGGACCGAGGTTTATTTGGTAAGAACCGAGAAGCGGATGAACCGAGGTGAAGGTAAGAACCCAACAGGCGGAACACACGACCACCTCGGGGAATCCCAAAATGCAAAATGAGAGATCGCCTCACAAAGTCTGCTCTCAGCACGAGAACAAACAGCAGACGAAAGGGGAACGTAGCAAAGGGAACGCAGAAGAGAGAACCATCCCAAAGTGGAGAATCGGCACATACTGCAGTTTATTTGGCGTGAGAGCACTGCGTGCGGCGGTGGAGGTGCGGAGGGTCGGCGAGCAGAGCGGATGCTGAGTGGGAGTCCGGCCACGCGAGATCGAGGAGGGCGGCAGCGGAGCTGCCGTTGCCGTCGGTAAGTCGGCACGGGTAGGGAGGCCGAGATCGGAGCGGGGAGCTCGGCCGGCGTCGGATCTAAAGGAGAGAGGATGGGATTGGAGGGCGCCGAGAGTCCAGCCGACGCTAGATCTGAGGAGCGGGAGCGGCCTTGCGAGCGCGAAGAGAGCTGCGGAGGACAGACGGTGAGGCGTGGCGGGGCGAGGGGTCTAGAGTGGAGCAGACGCAGGGCGGGAAGGCCGGGCTACACGGCGGATCTGGGGGAGGGGCGGCAGCGGTGGCGAGGCAGCTGCGCAGAGGCAGTGGCGGCGGTGTGGTGCGGAGAGCGGATCGCAAGCCATGCGCCACGAGGAAAGAAATGCGAACGTTTGCGGGCGCACGCACGAGGCGCAGAGGTGGACGGGCGGATGGCAGCGCTGGTGCAATCGGACAAGCGGGCGAAATACGTAGCGTGGAAGCCGCGGCGTACTATCGGTAGGCGAGAGCGCTCGCGCGGGCCTTCGCCGCAGCGACGCACTGCAGCGTCACGGCAGAAGCGCGAGGAATCGGCGTGGACACGCCGAGGTCGGGAATCCCCCTCGAAATGATATGCGTAAGATTCGTTGGATGCACTACGCTGCCCTGTTTTCCTACATGCTGGGTGTGCTTGTGAAATCCGTCATGTATATTAATTTGTTATTTCCAATTGGTTAAACATGGCATGAAAACCTCAGAAAAATATGGCACCAAAAAAATATCTGTACGTTTAAATGCCGTATCATTTAAAGACAGTATTAGAAATAACCTCTTTAACAATAAATTATTCCTCTAACTATTTTATACTATTCTCACCATAACTTACTGTCTCACACTCTCTTACTATTTACGTTGGTATGTGAGTTCAAATAATCTCTTGCATAAGAAACAGTATACGAGGTGGGTTCTTTTGAGCTGTGACTTAGGTTTTTTGGTTTATGATTTCTAACTATTCGTAAGAGAGATTACGGGGAGATAGATACTCATATACGATTTTAATCAGTATATATTAAGTCTGTACAATATATATTACAATTGATCTTTAGACCTCATCTTGAAAAAATACATCGTTTTTAAAAAATCTACAGTAGCTACACTAAATAAGGCATAAACATTAAGCGGTTTTGAATCTATCGTTATCTTCTCTTATCTTTTCTTTTTTTTATATAAAATTTTACTTATTTAATATAGTTAAAAATCAGTAAAGATGGTACTAATGGAGATGACTTCTCCATCGGAACAAGTAATGCATGGATCGAGCGGCCTTTCTTTTTCACTCTTTATGGCAAAGCGACATTTTGTGCGAGGCGCGCCTATAAATACTGTCGATCTCTAGGGAACTGAACCGCCAAACCATGTGCATAACGCGATGGAGGCGCTGCTTTTGCTCTCGGTGCTCCTCCTGGCGCACGCCGTGGCCTATCTGGCGTGGACGGCGGCCGTGCGTCGACGGCAGTCGCGGTGCTACCTCCTGGACTACGTCTGCCACAAGCCGTGCGACGACCGCAAGCTGAGCACAGAGATGGCCGGCGCCGTGGTGCAGCGCAACACGAGCCTAGGCCTGCCTGAGTACCGCTTCCTCCTCCGCGTCATCGTCCGCTCCGGCATCGGTGAGGAGACCTACTGCCCGCGCAACATCCTCGCCTGCCGCGAGGACTCGCCTACCCACCAGGACGCGCTCGACGAGATGGACGCCTTCTTCCACAGCGCCATCGCCGAGCTCTTCTGTTGGAACCGGGCCTGCTTTTTTTGCTTCTGTTATGGCCAGAGATCAGCGCGTTCCACATAACCAGCGAGTCTCGGACGGGGCACGCATCCAGCAGCGCACGTGCCGTCTCGTCGTTGCCTCTGGCCGCGTACATGACGATCAGAGAGCTCTCCACATAGGCGTTGAACTCCGGCACGGACGGGAACGTGTACTCGTCAGGCCCGACGCCGCGCGCCAGCACGCCTACGCATCCCGCAAGTGTTGCTTCTACATCTTCTTGCTCCTTTGATACAAGGGGCGTCTACATGTATTTATAGCATACCAATACTCATATGAGTTGGGCATACTACCGAGCTATACAAAGACACGAGTCCGTATACGAAATACGAACGGTTCCGTATATCGAAACATATTCCTCCGTCCGTGCCGCACACAACAAGATTAGAGCAAACATTCACCCCCTTAATCTTGTTGCTTAGAGTAGCGCTGGGTTTTCATCGGTATCTGCCTCGATGAGATGTGCCTGCGCTTTCTCTCTCTTGTTGGGCTTCTGGCATTCTGAAGCAAAGTGTCCATAATCGTTACAATTAAAACATCTTACTTTTGCCTTGTCAATTCGTCGGTATCGATGTCCACTGCCGCCACCAAACCACCTGAGGAGCCTTCATACTTCGTCGACTGGGCCTCCCACTCTGCGCGCGTCAGGAGCAAGTGCTCCTTGTCTCTGTCGTTGTTGCCGTAGCGACGTTCTCCCTCTTCCTACGTCTTCAAGCGTCCAATTAGCTCTTCGATTGACATATTCTTTATGTCTCCGAATTGCTCAATTATGGTGACGACGAGAGAGAACTTCTTAGGCACTGCACGAAGAAACTTCCGCACGATGTAGACCTCTTCCATCCTTTCGCCTAAACCTCGTATCTTGCTGACGATTGTCGTCAACCTCATCGCGAAGTCATCAATCTGTTCGGTGTCCCTCATGCGCAAGTTTTCAAACTCGCTTATGAGGTTTTGTACACGCGCCTCCTTGACGCGATCGGCACCGAGATGCATCACCTTCAGAGTATTCCAGGCCTCCTTTGCGGTCTCCTTCTCAGCTAGGACTAGTAGCATATCTTCCGGCACTGCGAGGAAGATTGCCGCAAGTGCCATTTGATCTTACCGCTCATTCACCTCTTCATCTACGACTGCGTTCCACACGCTCTGAGCGCGCATGAACACCTTCATCTTCACGGCCTATGTCGTGTAGTTACTCCTCGTGAGCATGGGATACGGGAGGGAGATGCTGCTTTCGCGCGCCGACGTTTTCGGCACGCTCCCATCGCCGATCTTCAGAACGCCTCCATCGGTGGTGACGTTTTTCGACGAGCTCGAAGACGATATAAATGAAGGTGTACACAAACTTTGCTCTGATACCAATTGTTGGAACCGGGCCTGCTTTTCTTGCTTCTGTTATGACCAGAGATCAGCGCGTTCCACATAACCGGCGAGTCTCGGACGGGGCACGCATCCAGCAGCGCATGTGCCGTCTCGCCGTTGCCCCTAGCCGCGTACATGACGATCAGAGAGCTCTCCACATAGGCGTTGAACTCCGGCACGGACGGGAACGTGTACTCGTCAGGCCCGACGCCGCGCGCCAGCACGCCCACGCATCCCGCAAGTGTTGCTGCTACATCTTCTTGCTCCTTTGATACAAGGGGCATCTACATGTATTTATAGTATACCAATACTTATATGAGTCGGGCATACTACCGAACTATACAAAGACACGAGTCCGTATACGAAATACGAACGGTTCCGTATACGAAACATATTCCTCCGTCCGTGCCGCACACAACAAGATTAGAGCAAACATCTTCGCCAAGAGCTGCTTTGGCCCCCGCGACGTCGATGTCCTCGTCGTCAACGTCTCCATGTTCTGCTCTGCACCCTCGCTCGCGTCGAGGATCGTGCACCGCTACGGCATGCGCGAGGACGTCGCCGCGTACAACCTCTCCGGGATGGGCTGCAGCGCCGGCTTGGTCTCGCTGGACCTCGCGCGCAACGCTCTGCGGACGCGGCCGAAGTCGCTGGCCCTCGTGGTCTCGACGGAGGCCATCGCGCCCAACTGGTACTCCGGCACCGACAAGTCCATGATGCTGGCCAACTGCCTGTTCCGCTGCGGCGGCTCCGCGGTGCTTCTCACCAACGACCCAGCACTCAGCGGGCGCGCAAAGATGGTGCTCCGCTGCCTCGTGCTCGCCAACATCGCCGCCAACGACGACGCGCACGCGTGCGCATAGCAGCGCGATGACGCCATGACTTATTTTTTATTATAATTAAGTTGACTTATTTGATATAATTAAATTTAAACATAGAAAAAAATATGTTAACTCATCTCAGACACTCCAAATGAATACAGGAAAAAAACTAAAAAACCAAAAAATAAAAAAAAACAGAAAAAACAAAAATTGAAATAGTAAAAAAAAAGCTATCGCTGGCTTTTGAAGTCAGCTGATAAGCTGATGTGAGCGCTGCTGAATCTTCTCACTTGTAATGGCTTGGGCTAAATCTAATGAATTTTGTAAAGGTTAGTGGCCAGGCCCATCTAACAACATTTCTTTGTTAAGGCCCATCGAAAGTTTATGTAGGCCAGAAGTGATGCTCCCAAAACCACTGCCGCGTCGGCAACATCAACAACTGAGGTGGATTTGATGCGAGGGGTTGATTTGCACGGTATTAATAGTTGAGGGGTCGATTACCTAGTTTTGTAGTTGGGGTTGAAAATTGGACTCTTGCAATAGTTGAAGGGGGGGTCAAATGAACCTTTTTCTAAAAAGTTTAGAGTAAATTTCATGGAATTACACATGAGGGCAGCGATGGTGACGGATGGCGCTGGTGACCCTTGATGAAGGTGACATCAATGACTCGGGAGGCGGCGCAACGAATCCGTTGAAGGCTAGGTGACAACAATGTCGATGGTGTCACTGGTGGATGACTGACAGTGGTAGCGAAGAAGCAGATACAACGGTGTGGGTGGCCCTAACGCGCCTAAGGAATGTGGACACAAGCAGGTTGGTGCACTGGCGATGATGGCATGAGGAACGGGCTTATTGAAGGCGAGTCTATGCGTTGGCTTGAACCAGCGGTGGCCCCCGAAGGTGAGCCGTGGGGAGGGCTGCAAACAAAGACCTAAGTGACACGATGCCAAAGGCAATCACTGGGGTAGGGACTTGACGAAGGTGAATAGATTGATCCGTCAAAGTCAACAATTAGGGAACACCAATATAGAACGAACAAATGAACTAGAAAAACGCCATGAATAATTGAAGGAGGTTTATTGGAGTAATGTACCAGTAAACCTTAGTGAGAGCGTTATTGTACTGATAAAGTGTTGTATATTAGTGGTCGTGTTACACAATCAAGCTCACAAACTCATAAGAATAAAAATAAAACAAGAGACGCAGGATATGGGGACGTTCGTTTTAGCGATGGCTTCTGATTTTTTGCTGAAATTTCACTGTAGTTGGCTTTTTTCAATGTAGCTGATTTGGCTTTTTGGACATAATTAAATTAAAAAATGTAAAAATAGAAAAAAATATATTAACCCATCACGGATAATGCAAAGGAACACGTGAAAAAAGAAAAATACAAAAAGTCTAAAAAATCTAAAAAAATTTAGAAAAAGATGAATTATTGAATAATGAAAAAAAAGCTAAAACTGAAAAAAGATTGATCAGGACCGATCTCTGCTTTGTTGATTGATGGGATGTGATGTACAGATATAGCCCGTGTCCCTCCTTATATTGGACAGGTAGGTGGACCATAGTAATATAATAGCAAATGTTACAAATATTGTCCTGAATTTCTTATCTTTATTTCTTGCAATCTTGCAATGCATAACTGGTTACAAGCCTCTCAATTTATATGCCTATAACTCCTAATAGCAAACGACTAGGACTTCGAATTGGACACTACTTCAATTCGAATTACAGATGAAAACGAACTCAATTACGCTAGGACTCTTAAGTCAAGATTAAATCTAACAATCTCCCCCTTAATCTTGACTTTCTATCTTTTCATCTTGTTTGAGTTTGGACGACGACACGTCTCAAACGTCCCTGACTCAACTCATCTTCAGAGCACGTCTTCTTCTTCGCTGAGCGCTTCGGCAACAAACGCTTTCTTCGTCTTCGCTTTGGGCACTCAAGCAAAGTGTCCATAATCATTGCGCTTATAACACCTCACTTTTACCTTATCAAACCTCCGACCTTACGGCCTTGGCCATCACCTCTGGAAGTGTTCTTGCCTTCACGCTTCAAGATCGGGCCTCCCACTCGGCTTGAGTCAACAAGAGCTGTCCTTCACTTTTGTTTCTAGTGTCCTGATCGTTCCTCATACGCTTTAAGACGACCGATGACCTCCTCCATAGTCATTGCCTTTAGGTCTCCAAATTGCTCTATGATCAAGCAATCGGGAGAAATCGTGAGGAATAGCACGAAGGAATTTCTTCATCACATACAACTCTTCCACCTTCTCGCCAAGGGGCCCGTATCTTGTTGACGATGACCGTCAACGGACGCGAAGTCGTTGATCGACTCCGCTTCTTCATACGCAACACCTCGAACTCGGTTTTGAGAGTTTGTACCTTTGCTTCCTTCACGCGATCTGCGCCAAGATGCATCGCTTTCAACGCCTCCCACGCGGCTTTGGCCGTCTCCTTTTCGCCGAGGAAGAGCGTCTCCTCCGATGCCACGGTAGATGGCCGCCAATGCCATTTGATCTTTGCGCATATCGACGTTGCCGTTCTCGATCGCATCCCACACACCTTGAGCCTTCATGTACACCTTCATCTTGATTGCCCATCTTTGCATAATTGCTCTCGTGAGCATCGGATAATGCAGCGAGATAGCGGATCTCTCCTTCGCCATCGCATCGGATGATGCCTCGTTGCTGCGCCGAGACCGCTTCCAATCACGTGACATGATCTTGGGCACGGATCAAGAAACTCCGGCTACTTTGAAGTCTCTTGGACGGAGAGAAAACGGAAGGAAAAATTGCTGCTTTCCTTTTCTCCTTTTCGAATTTTGCTCTTGTTTTTTTGCTCGAAGTTTTGGGTGCCGCACCTCCTTTTGCGAGGCGTGGAGGTACCGACCAAGAGGCTTTGCTGGATCGATCTCTCGCGCATGCGCCGGATTTGGAATCCCGGAAAAGCCTAGCTCGAAAAGTCGAGCCCGCCGCGCACGCCAACCCGAGCCCGTCGCACACTCGTTTTTCTTCCCCTTTTCAACTCCTCCCGCCCGGCTTCCTCGCTCGGCCGCCTCTTCTCTTTCTACACGCCGCTCCTCCACCTCCCAGGTTTCTTCACTCGGCCGCCTCTCCCGCCGCCTCTTCCATCGCGCGCGCCGCCGCTCCACGCCGCTTCTTCCCTCCTCGCGGCGAAAATGCGCGGCGGCCGGGCGCGGGGTCAGCCATGGCGAAGGGCGCCGTCCCGTGGCGCGGATCCGGCCGGGCGCGGGTCGGTGGCGGCGGATCCGTCGGAGCGCGGGTCGGTGTCGGCGGATCCGGTCGGGTCCGGCCGATTCGGCCGGATCTACTCGGCGGCCTCCCGGCTCTTCCTCCGCGCCTCCTCCTTCTTTCGCGGCATGCGGCTTGCGCCACCTTCTTCCACGGCGCGCAGCCTCCGGAACCGCGCCTCCTTCGACTCGCGCCATTGGTCCGGCCGGTCCGGCCGGATCTACTGGTCGGCTATGGCGACGGCGGCTCTCTGCTCGCCGGCTCGGCCTCGCTTCAGTTCCTCCTTCACGGCGGCGCCTCTTGCGCGTGCTCCCTCGAGCCCGGCGACGGCGGAGGTCACGGATCGTCGGTGGAGATGGCGGATCTAGGCCGCCAACGCCAAGCACACGCAGGCGACGGCGCGCCCATGGCCAACGCCGCCGGCGTGGATGGCCGCCCGGGATTAGTTTCCTCCGGGCGCAGCTGAAAACAAGGTTTGAGTCTCGCCTAATCTCCTAGCTCTGATACCACTTGTTACAAATATTGTCCTGAATTTCTTATCTTTATTTCTTGCAATCTTGCAATGCATAAACTGGTTACAAGCCTCTCAATTTATATGCCTATAACTCCTAATAGCAAACGACTAGGACTTCGAATTGGACACTACTTCAATTCGAATTACAGATGAAAACGAACTCAATTACGCTAGGACTCTTAAGTCAAGATTAAATCTAACAGCAAATTACACCAACGAGCCATTACAATGGGTGTTGAGCCATAGACATATATATTTAGGTAAATTGTCTACACGATTAGGATAATATACAACAAAACATTTCATTTCCTAGACAAAAGAAAACAAAAAAAAATCCAAGTGGCTCGGGTACGGAAAGGAAATGGAATCATCTGGAGCCTTTTGGAAGCAGCCAAGCCAAGCCAAGTATCCCACCACCCCCGATTTTACGGGTCTGACCCCTTTTCCCTTCTCTCCCACCTCGACCTCGCCGCTTCTTCTTTTATACCCACGACATCCTTCCTCCTCTGCTTAGGCGGTCTCCCCGAAGTCTAAAAGCCCTAATCCCCAAATCCCCACGCAGGAAGAACCAAGCCTCGCACCGGAAACTCCGAGGAGAAAAACATGAGGTGATCCCCGCGACCTCTTGCGATCCTTGCCTGCTGCTCTATGTGCTTGCTCTTGCTTACCCTGTAGTTCTTGATTCATGCGCGTGGTGTCGTTAACTTTCTGTTGGGGATGTTGAAAGATGGATTCGGGTCTGGGAGGTGTGATTGATCACCTGGATGCTATTTTGGTTTGGCCATGGGATTCTGCAATTTTTTTTTGTTCTAGTTAGTTGGACTATGGATTCGGGAATATGGACATTTCGGAGAATATTGATCGTTGACTTGTTGTTTAGCGTGGTCGCGTAGAATTTTGCTTGATAGGATGGAAGCACACGAGTTCTTGCTTTTTGTTGTGATCCTAGGTTTCTCCAAATGCTTACAACAACAACAATAACAACAACAAAGCCTTTATTCCATGAAAAGGTGGCTTTTTAAAAAAAAAAAAGTTGGCTAGCTGTGCCTAACACAACCCTCCTCTTTTTTTCTGGCTTGGGAGTTGGGACAGGCTAGGTAGAAAACTACACAGCCGGAGTTTAAATGCTCACCCTGTCAAACTTTTTTAAAAATAGCTTCAGTAGTTCATTTTGCTCTACATGCGTTATTCTTGAGTAATTTGAGAGAATTTTGCTATGCCTCTCAATTAACCTGCAAGATGCCGTGACTTGGAACATCCTATGGTGCTGTCTGGTTGTTCTAGTAAATTGTTTCATAATTACATACTGAGAATGTGCTGTGAGCATGATTTTGAGCAAAATTTGGGGCTTGTTCTGCTTGCAGTCGCCACCCAAGCACTAAGTGGGCGCAGAGGTCCGACAAGGTGTACTTGACGATCGAGCTGCCTGACGCCAAGGATGTGAAGCTCAACTTGAAGCCTGATGGCCATTTCAGCTTCTCAGCGAAGGGCCCTGCTGATGACGTTCCATATGAGCTTGACGTTGAGCTCTTTGATGCTGTGAATGTTGAGGTTGGTGTAATTGGTAACAGATGTCTTCTCGGTGTACTTCTCTTCATGCCAATGGTGTCGGTGTTGTTTTCTTTTTTCTTTCAGGAGAGCAAGGCGGCTGTCGCTGCAAGAACCATTTGCTACCTTATCAAGAAAGCCGAGAACAAGTGGTGGCCTAGGCTGCTGAAGAAGGAGGGCAAGCCACCTGTGTTCTTGAAGGTTGACTGGGATAAATGGCAAGATGAGGATGACGAAGACCTCGGAAGTAAGTCTTTTGGTTGCAGTATGTGTTGGTTTTGATACTATCTAGTTCAGCGCAAACTGACCTCTTGGCTCTCGCTCTTTGTGTTGCAGTTGGTGACTATGGTGACATGGACTTCTCGGTATGGGTCTAATTCAAGCTCTCTTTTGGTAAAAGAAAATGGTAGGAAGGGTTCTCATGTTTCTTTGTGTTTACAGAAGCTGGACATGGGAGGTGCTGATGATGATATTGAGGATGATGAAGATGATTTGGTTGACAGTGCTAACAAAGGTATGCTATTCTTCTTGTCATCTACATGATTTGATTTGGAGAGGAAGCCTGGCCCTGGCTTCGTGCTTCAAGCCTGCTATTGATTAGCCCTACTATTTGGAACTGGACATTCTAGTAAGAGCTATTTGGGTGGCTTTGAATACTGGATTTTCCTCTTAATGCTCTTAACAGTTTACCCTGCTGTTGAACCTTGAAAATTTCTTGGGGACCTGCTGGGAGAGTAGCCCATTAGGGCAGAGCCAGGATTGAAGCATAAGGGGGGCCAAGAAGGGCATGAATATAGTACAGTGTTATTACAGTTTCACGCGCTATCAGTTGTTTGATAACTTTAAATTGATCGTCATGGCAATGGGGGCAGCAATCTTGACTGATGATTTCTTGTAAACCATAGACTTCATAATACATTTGTTATGAATGGGGCTTATCTTTATTATGAGGCCAATGGGCTAATATATATACATGTACATGTATGACATATATGTATGAAACTCCTTATACGACAGAATAAATACACAGTTTATATAATACATATCTAACACCTCCTTCAAATTTATGGTGGATCAACATCATGAAGTTTGAAGAGGTAGAAGCTGTGCTGGGCTTTGGTCTGTGGCTTTGTGAAGAAGTTTGCCAACTAAAACTCGGAAGGCACATACTAAAGAGCAACAATTTGGTCCTGCACCTATATCCGCATGTAGGAAGCATCAACACTAATATGCTTTGTAAGCTCATACTTCACTGGTTCTTTTGCAATACTAATAGCACTTGTACTATTAGACAAAAAAGGAATCGATGTAGAAACAAAAACACAAATCATCTAGTAACCACTGTAGGCAAGTAATCTTTATAGTCAACAAAGCCATAGCTCACAACTCAACCTCAGCACTCGAATGAGAAACTGTTGTCTGCTTCTTAGTCTTCCAAGTAATGAGAGAACCACAAAGAAAAATGCAATAAGCAAAGAGACCAGCGATCAGAGGGATCACTAACTTAGGTGGCATCAGAATATGCCTGGAGTTGTAAAGAGCTAGAGTGAGAGAGACGTCGAGAGATTGTTTCACAAAGGTATCGTAGAACACGAAGATGACTATAGTGGAGCAGAGTAGGAGTATAAACAAACTGATTCAAGATATGCACATGGTACGAAATGTCAAGACGAGTGACCAAGATAAATAAGGCTCTCAACAAGGTGACGATAACGAGTATGATTAGTAAAAGGCTCACCAACAGTGGGATGAAGATGAATATTAAACTCTATAGGAGTCTTAGTTGTGTGCTGATCAGTAAGAGGCACAATCAAGAATATTCTGGATATACTTTTCTTGGGACAGATAGAAATCCTCAGAGGTAGAAATAACCTCAATCCCAAGAAAGTAGTGAAAATCTAGATCAAACATGAGAAACTGTTCATAAAGACGCTCCTTGATAAAAGTAATGTACTGAGAATCATCTCTAGTAATGATCATATCATCAACATACAAAAGAAAAAATATCCGATCACAGGGCGAAGTGAATAAAAAGAGCAGAATCATGAGCACTGGTAGAGAAATCTGCTGCAGTGACAACAGGGGAAAAACGATTAAACCAAGTACGAGGAGCTTACTTGAGGCCACAAAGAGATCATCGAAGGCGATAAACCATACCCTTAGAAATAAAATACCTAAGGGCAGCTGCATGTAGATCTCACGCAACTCGCTATTGAGAAAGGCATTTTTAACGTCTAACTGAGAGATAGACCACTATCAAACAGAGGCCACAACAAGAATAGTGCGAACAATAGTCATGTGAGTTACAGGAGCAAAGATCTCATCATAGTTACAGCAGGCTCGCACCACGTAGATGAATCTCCTTGGTGCCAACGAGCTTCCAAAAGAGACGAGGGTGGCGAGCCAGTAACTGAGCACGAGTCTTCTCAAACTCAGCCCGGAGATGTATTAAGAAGTTGTAGATGCGGCGAAGCTCCAGTTGAGATCATTGGCCGACAAAGACGGCAGCGGATGTGGCAAACATCTGGTCTCAAAGAGTTGATCTGATGCCATATTGCGGACAACTGAGCATAAAACTCGTTCACAATAGCATCTCCTTACTGCAGCGACTGCTCCTGACACATAACAACAAGGTACAAGGAATTACCAAATGGCTCATAGCGGTTGCGTAGATGCGTCCACATCGTCTGTGCGGAAGCCAAACCAACATCATCACTAATGAGATGTATCTCCATGCTAGCAATCAGAATAGCAGAAGCACGGTCATCCTCATCAAACTGAGTCTAGAAAGTCTCTATGGTATCCTCAAAAGCCTCAGATGCCTTTGTACGAGCATTTTCGGAAGCATCCTTTGAAAGTACAGGCTCAACAGGTGGAGTAGGGTGAGACGAACAAGGCAACTTACCAAGAAGAACTCCCAAAGACGCTGACTATACATGTGGAGGCGCATGTGTTGAAACTAGTCCCGATAATTGAGACTATCGAAGATCACTAGGTAACGAAGAACAGAAACGGTGCCTGTAAAAGAAGACATTTTCTTTTTTTTCTTTTATTGGCTTTGCTTTACTTTTATTAGGTTGGTTTGATTAAAACCGACCAAGGCTTAGACCTGACCAACAACCACCAGGTGATCGGCGATCGGGAAAATGATGATAGCGGTGACTACTCCAGTGACAAGTGAGACGACCGGCGGCGATGGGCATGGATCCGGGTGGCAGTGGCTCTGGCAATAGGTGAGACAGGTGGCCGACCAAATGAAGCGTCGATGGCCGGCTGACCGAAAGGCCCAAAGACCTAACAAAAGTCTCGGTGGCGCGAGGTCTAGCCTGCGAAGAAAACCCAAGCAGCAGCGACGACATCAACAGCGGCCGGCGGTAGTGGTCTAGTCCGAGCGGCGGAAGAAGACCATATCAGAATGATCTAGACAGGAGGTGTCAACACTGGCGGCCACGGTGACGATCTGTACCGGCAACAAGAACTCTCGATCGACGACGACAGCAGACAGGTGGCGGAGAACCGCACCAGATCAGCATACATCGGTGGAGAAAAACGATCTCCCGGTCTTCGGCGATGGCAGATCGCAACCGAGAGCCTCCCGGTCGGCAGCAGCGGCTAAGAGGAGTGGGTGACGGTGGAGAGGATCCAGGCGACATAAAAAGACACAGAGGATCCGGATGACAACGGCGGCTGAAGAGACGAACCAGCAACGAAACCCTAGGTATTGTTGTGATACCATGTTATAAATAGGGCTTATCTTCATTATGAGGCCAATGAGCCAATATATATACATGTACAGATATGGTATATATGTAGAAAACCTTTTGTACAATAGAGTAAATACACAACTTATATAATACACATCTAACAACATTGATGTTGGTTTTTGCTAATATGTTATGATAAAAATTCCATCGAAAAACTTATGATATACAGATACAAATCAAGATCGGCATGGCATGGCTAGTATGTTGAACTTGGGGTTTGCTTCTGTCTACAAATCTCAGCATCCTACTCGGGTTTATTTAGCGCTTGTGCTTGTCACTTGGTGTGGATTTGATACACATAAACGTTACGTTGAGTCACCGTTGTAGTCATGGAAAGCGAAAATAGAAAGAAGGCACCCGGCAATGTACTAATAAATGGAGAGATGAAACATATATATGCTCCTTAGTAACTGGGACCGACTACAAATTAGTGATGAAAATAGTTCGTGGACAATAATTTCTAGGTCTTAGCCTCATCAGGCATGTTATTTAGCAAGTAAGTTAAATGGAAGCTGCAATTACTAATACTATTACTATCTTGCATCGTAGACTCGTAGTTCACAGCTAGTTGCATACTAGCTAGTTCATGGAAACAACAAATCATGAGGGGGGCCAGGCCCCCCCACCACTGCCTATATGTTCGAGGCCTTGCTTTTTCTAATCCCTCAGTATTAGTCATGTCTATGGTTTGTTATTTTTCCAAATCAGGATCTAAATAGTTCACACGATTTTCTTTGAGCAATATCAATCATAGCTCTTGAGTGTGCTGTCATAACCCTTTTTTTCCTTCTAAATGTATCCTGTGTGTTGCCGCGTGTTGATTTCAAGCAGGGCTGTGCCAGTCTTAAGTGTTGATTTATATGAAGTGCTGTATGGTCAAGTCACAGTCTAAATGGTTTTACTGTTGAATTTTGTGCGGTGATGTACAAAGTCAAGTCACAGTCTATGTATATTGTTTTGTTTATGCAAGACCATTTCAAACTAAAGACTGGCTCACCATCTTTTTTGTGTAAATTCCTGTGACCATTTCAAACTAAGACTGGCTCACTATCTTTTTGTGTAAATTCCTCTGAAACATCTTTATCACTCTTATCCAACATGCGAATGTGGTAAACAAACCGAACACACCGTGATGGGTCTTAACCTGTGAATTCTTAACACAGTAATTTGATATTCAACTTTATGAGTGCACTTACAATGGACTAATGTTATGTTGCTGAAAAATGCACAAGACGAAGACACCCAGGCGGAGAGCAAGGGACAGAAGGCTCCAGCAGCAGCTGCGGATGAAGTGAAGCCGTGAAAAACCCGGAGTTGAACACTATCCATGACTTCTTTGTACTGAGCACCACGTCCTTGGGTAGATGCTCCTGAAGTAAATCTGAGAGGATGGATCACTGCCCCTGAAGTAAAGAAATAGTTGTGATGTTGTTTTTGGCTGAAACTCGACGACTATGAATATTTGACGGTACTAGCGCCAAACTTGTACCATCCTGTATTAAACGCTGTTCTGTTATTTGTGGTCAGCATATCTGCATCCAGCGTAGAAAATAAAATGTTGTTTAACATGTCGCCGTGCTGTGTATGTTATCCCTTTCCTTTGTATTGTGTATCTTTTGCGTCAATGCAGTGTACGGGCCTGAGAATTGCCTGTGTTTTTCTAGGCATGATATAGTTACCACTAATAAATCGCAAGTATCCAACACAACGATCCAGATCGTTTGTACTGTTATACCATAGGTAACAATTCATGCCAAGCCCATATTTGTTTTCTAGGATGACCCTTCAAAAGCTCAATCTATTAGATCAGAGAGGCAGGCACATACTAGTCATGCTTCAACAAAGTGTTAAGGTGACAACAATATGGAAATCTTCGCAACACAGAACAAATATGACAGAATGTTACTACAGGTATACTTGGCAGTGAGATTTGAGTTCTGGAAGTACAACTATTGTTACCTGCCAAACCTCTCGGCTACAGCTGCCATGGAACTTCCTAATTCCTCACAAGATCAATGGGCAATATTATTATATGATGCCTCAACATGCTGACTATTAAATACAAGATCAAAAAATGCAAAAGAGAAACAGGCTATCACACTAAGGAAATAGTTGTCGTGACGAGATATATTTCTCTGTTAAATTGACATATCTATGCATTTGCTCAGCTGTCAGGTAGTTTCATGTTAAGTACTTCGGCTGGTGGCCGAAGCGTGCAAACCATTTCTCTAGTCTTCCCGAAATAAACCTGTCATCACAACGATACGAAGCTTGAAGACAAATGCATTTACAAGTTGCAGCTAATATCGACAATTTTGGAAGATCTTAATGCGAAACTGAAACCTGGTCCAGTGAATTTCTCAGCTTGCCCTCCATTTCTTCTATCATTTTCCCATATTAACCAGATGCCCATCTGCCACAGCAAGAGTCATGCTCATCTGAAAGGAGAAACAGATAGATGTAGGACGAGCTTGCTTGGATTTCCTATAGCTTAGAAAGCCTTCTAATAAAAAAAGTTGTCTGAGATAAAATATTGCTTATTTAACTAATTCACAGACTGCCACACAATCCTTCCGGAAATATGTTAAGAGTTATTGCTTGTTTTGTTTAGTACATACCATTTTTTTTTGTCTTCCTAGGCTTTGTTAAACCTGTAATTAACTTAGAAGTTTATTTGTTTGAAGAACTCCTTTGTTTGTTACTCCCTCTGAATGCAGACATAGGTCGTCCTATAATCCATGCCAGTCAAATGTTTTTAAGATTTGACCATGAATATACAAAAAAGTACAAGTATCTAGATTGGCCCACATGAAACTGGTATTACTAGATTCATCACCAGGTATAGTTCCATTGTTATTTGTAACAACATACTGTGATAGTATTAGGGGTCAAAGTGGCGCCTTGGAGACCATGTTAATGTCCAAAACCTATACATGCAATCAGAGAGTAGTTAAAAGCTAGACCATCATGTCAACAGACAATTGGTCCACTACAAGTGTCAAGTTTAGATTAATGGTGGAAACTGTTCTGTGCACAATGGCTGAGTTCTATTAACAAACACCAGTAGTGGAAAACAGGGATGCCAGATAGTTTTATCCCTCGCATAGCACCTTGATTAATAGAGTATGCCCTTGAACTGAAGGGCATTTAACATGACAAGAAGGAACGGGGAAGGGAAGGAAGATATAACCTGCCGCCTAATTGACCCTGACAAGTTAAAAGTTCCAGATTGCTTGTTATCTGTTGTCAATGACAGCATCACAGTGCTGTTCAAGCAGTAATGTGCTGCTCCTTCCTCTCTGGGACCAACCTATTGGCATTACAGGAATTTCATTCGTTAAGTCAAGAACTAACATAAAACAGTAGCAAGGAGGAAAAAACGGGCCTAATAATTGATAATTTCATCGACAGCTTTATCTTGAGCTACCTGAATAACATGAATAGCGTCCCATGAACCTATTTGCATGTACCCTCTTTTTCCTTGTCCATCTGCAACCACGAAACAGAAATACTTGTAAATGAGATAGACTATCTGGATGAATAAACAAGATGACATCAAGCATTCCAACATACCTTTCTTTACTAAGAAGCATGCAATAAAACCCTCATCTTCATCCTCCCAAATGTACACAGATGAGATCCCACCTTCGTAATACCTAATTATCAACAAAAGGTCATATTACCTGCTTTACATTCACATTATAGATATCATCACCTGTATACTATTCTGTGGAATCATTACAATCGATAATATTCATTCATGCTGCCTGTGCTTAGCGTTACTGCATTAAAAGGCAATAAAATGAAATATGAATCTTACTGATCACGGTAGACAGAAAAAACCTCATTTGCCTCAATCTCAAGATTCCTCATCTCTTCAGAGGGAACTGTCCCATCTTCCAAAGGAGGCTCGTATTTGTTAGACCAAGGTGATCTGCAAGCCAACCTCACAATTAAGAAATGATAACTACACAATGGATTCCCCAAGGTCTGACGTTTTCCCCCAATTTACGTACTCATATTCCCCAATTTAAGTACTCATAGTGACAGGAATCAGATTCATTAATTCATCTGCGGCTCTTTGCACTAATTTTCTTGATGCATTTACTTACTGGATCATTGGGTATGTTAGGCAAGCAGAAGTGGGATTCGGGCCAGGCCATTTCATGCCAGCCCAAGGCCCAGCCGGCCCAGCAGGGGCGGAGATGGGCCTCGGGCCGGTTGGGCAACGGCTCGAGGCCCAGACAAAAAACACAATGCAAAATTTTATTTAATATACCCAAAAAATATTGCATAGTAATTGGGCGAGGCTTATTGACTGCCCGACACTATTCATCGCGAGCGGACCAGGCCTCACTCCACCGGCATCGCCAGCGCCAATCGCAAGTTCGCCACCCTACCCTAAGTCCCTAACGCGACGCCCGGCCTGGCAGC
Source organism: Melocanna baccifera (assembly GCA_036346265.1). Lineage (NCBI taxonomy): Eukaryota > Viridiplantae > Streptophyta > Magnoliopsida > Poales > Poaceae > Melocanna > Melocanna baccifera. The sequence continues at coordinate 14,772,310 of CM070682.1, read as the reverse complement.
ACATCTCCGCTCCACGCGCACGCGCCGCTACCCACACCTCATTCCACCACCGCACGTGGAGCGTGACGCCGCTTCGGCCACGGACACGCTGCCGCATCGCCTCGCCTCCTCTCTACTCTGCCTCGCGGCCTTGAGCTCCCGCCTCCTCTCGCGCTCGCGGCGCCGCGCTCGGCCCCGCTCCTCGCTGGGCCACCGCGACGCCGCTTCGCTCGCCTGCGGTCTCCTCCTCGACCTCAGCGGATCTCCGCCGCGCACGCGCGCAGCAGCCCACCCCTCCTCAAGGCCTCCTCAAGCCGTCCGTCGGTGCTTGCTCTCCCAGATTACTTGATTTGTAATATTATTACTTGATGCTAATGTTGTTTTCATGCTTTTGACAAGCATGCAAGAGTAGTACGGTGGTTTGCCAACTCTATGGACATTGCTTCATGCATATGATTCTTCTTCAAGTAGAGATTTAGAAAGCATAGATAGCTGTAGGTATTCTTGTGTTCAGTTCTACTACCCACAACTTGCAGTGTATGAAAGGAATGATCTTCTTGTATTGATTGTGGATAGTTGATTTTTAGGAATTGATTGATAATGCTCCCATACTATTTCTGAATGATAATTCTCATTCCTCAATGCAGTTATGATTAAATCAACACAAGGCCTTAGTTGAAGGCTTGAAGCCGGTGCCATCAATGGAATAAATGGGACAATTACTTATGGTCGGCATGTATTGCCGCAAACACTCGGAGACCTAACTCACTAGTTGTCCACAAATATTTCTCTTCACAACAGTGATGTCAAGATGCGCGTGCTATCGCCGACTCTTACCGACCATCCCGTCATGTTGTGTTGGCCCACCTCGCCTCCGGCCAGGCCCAGGCACAGCACAATGCTCGTAGTGCTAGCCCAAGCCTAACCCTAAGTAACTATAGACAACGGAGGCAGCGGCGATGGTGGTGGTGGCAACTGCCATCTTCATTCCTCTCACTCCACTTTGTTGAAAATCTAGTTAAAATTGAATTAGTTGTGTAAAAACATGGGCACATAAATATTTCAGGGGGAAAGTGAAATTTTCTTGATATTTTACAGATACAATTTTACTGCCTCATTAAAAACCTTACGCCCTATAGTGGGGTTCATCGAGTAAGAAAAAGAGTACAGTAATAACATGTGTACATACTAATTATAACAACATACATACGCATTTAACTACTCATCAATGTACAGATCGTTCATGCATTCGAGATCGCAGACGCTTGCACGATTTCGAGATTCTCCAGTTGATGATGTTAGCACTCTTTAGCTAATTCCTAGTCCTTGGTGCATGTGATTGCCTCTACCATCCTGAGCATGAGGGATAATCTCCTTCAATTATTCTCCTTATCGTGTTGAACGTCACTTCTGAAGAGATGGTGGACACTGGCGCCAGGAGAACATCCCATACGAAATGTGACAGCACAAAAAATATCTGCTTGTTCTTCCATCACTCGAGCAAAGTATATCTTGCCTCTGCCAGCAAGATCAGGATCGATGTTTGCAAAATCATGCTCTAGGTAATAGTTCAGCTCTGAGACAGAATTCCACTTAGGGGATACCTGAGGCTGAGAGGACGCACAACTAGACTTGCCCTTTAGCTTCTTCCACAAGAATTATAAAACTAAGCAGGAGGTAGGATATTTGTTGCTTTATAAAAATGTCTTAAAAACTCTCGAAAATAACTAGCAATATGCCAATCTGAATTAGTAACTACCAATTCATTGATTTGAGAGTTAACATAGACAGAAACATATATGACTTGTTCGTACCCATGTAATTTTTTTAACATGATGTATGTCGACTTACACCTCACTTTCATGTCAAGACCAAATTTTCTTGACTCCCTCCCATTGGCTGTGTAGTACTCCACAAACCTGGTTATAACTTATGGGAAATTTGTTTTATAATGAATGTCATCATGGATACTGTTCAAATATCCGTCAATCGCTTGCATACCGTCTTAAACAATAGAGTTCAAGATATAGCATACGCATCTCTGGTGGAAAACGTAAATACCAATATATGTCTACAACATTGGGGTAAAGATGTTCATAGTCGTCGTGTTCGCCGATGCGTTATCAAAAGTTATCAAAACAATCCTATTATCTATCTTAAAATCATCAAGTACGTCTAGTATACGCTCGACAATGGCCTCTCCTGTGTGTAATTTGTTAATTACCTTAAACCCCGTGACTCTTTTATTTAGCTTGTCATTATCGTCTAAATAATAGGCTACAACACTAAGGTAAACACTTCTTTGATGCGATGATGTCTAAATGTCTGAAGTTATAGCAAAAGAGAACTGAACTTGTAGGGGTAGTTCTTTTAGTTCTGCTAGTTCCTTATAATACAACCGTAAAATATCAGATGTAGTAGTTCTATTAACATGTTGGTACTGTGGGCAAAAGCTGCGATAGATCATTTTTTCTAATGCGCGACTTTCACCTATCCTAATCGGTTGATATTTCAAAACAATATATTTAGCAATTTCCTCGCAGGCAGAAAACAGGTTGTATACCCAGGTACTTACAGAGCCATCGGCCTTGAAATTTAGCTACGCTTGTACTCCCCCTTGGTTGTGCACTCCCATCTTGCTCAAACATGCTTTGTAGTGTCGGTTCAAGTGCACTGTCCCTCCAGCTGTACAAGCAGTTAATTTAGCTTTACAATAATTAAAAGTTGTGATCTCTACCGTTTGGCCATATCAGATTTTCGGGCTCCAGGTCATATGCCTCGAACAATTTGCCTTTCATCCAGTCCCGCGAATGTTGCCATCCGTGGTCGGAGGAGAGAACTCTGGTGTCCCCATTGGTCTGGACGGCCCTGGTACTCCTCGTAGCCCTCCGTACTGTCCACATAACAATCATCTATGCCGTAGTCTCCCATGCTTGGTGAGAGCTGACGAGTATCAACCGGAGTCGAAGGGAGAGGGAAGCATCAGTGAGAGCTTACACTAAGTCCCCTTGCTGCCCTTTTCGTGCTACGACTCCTCAATAGCATACCGCTCGGAAGCTCCTTGGTGCTCTGACTCCGTAGTAGCATAATGAATAAATGAGGAGAGCAAAGAGAAGAAAGAATCTTAGAGTTAGTGTTTCGATGGTAAATAAATGAGAGGATGTGGTGAATAAATGAGTGGATGGATGATGAAGAAATGAGACGTGGATGGATGGTGAAAATGATAAGTGGATGCATGGTGAAGAAATGAGTATAGTGGATTTTATAGCCATCAAGAAGAACGTTGCAAGATTCACTCCCGAACGTTGACCGCTTCTCCATCCGACCATTGTCTACACCTTTCGATCATTGCAAATGAATCATTTTTGCAAGACTATAGCCACTAGCCACTCCTTTTCCTTCCACTAAACGTTGCGTGCTTCCTTTGCAGAATGTTGAGTGATTCCTTTGCAGGATGGTGCCACACTACCACTGTGCCACTATCACCCGACCCACCCTCCTGTCCACTTATTGTCTCCATCTGTGATAGTGTGATCCGTCCTCTTCCCCAGTCCCCACTGTCCCCACCTAGTCCCCTCCTGACTCCATTGTGCTCATCCATCCTTTTGATATGCTATCACAATGCGTGTGCTAGTTGCAAGACCTCTCTCTCTCAAATTCTCTCTCTATCTGACTATCTCTGTCTCTCTCAACTCTTAGTTCCACTCTCGACCGGATCTCTCGTCGCAAAGCAAAACTGCAAAAGACGGTCGAGCTTGGCCTTGGCGGAGGTGGCCTGTGTGTGGGCAAAGCCGCGTGGCGGTGTAAGGAGCTCAGCCTTGGAGGAGGCGGCCCATGTGCGAGCAGAGCCGCGTGGCGGCGTGGGGAGCTTGGCCTTGGCGAAGGCGACCCATGTGCAAGCAGAGCCACGCGGCGATGCGGGGAACTCAAGGCCGCGCGAGAGGTGGCGAGGCCGAGGCGGCCACTGACGTGCCGACCATGCCCGTCGTGCTCCCCGAGCCCACCGTGCCAGCTGTGCCCTCCGTGCCGAGCCAGCCCAAGCACGGCACGCCACGCTAGGCCGGGTTGTGCCGCCTGCCGGGTCATCTTTCTAGTCTCGGCCTGGACCCCCGTCTGTGCCGTGTCACCTGACTAGCCACGTGGCATGCTTAGGCCGTGCCGGGTCGGCCGGGCTTCGGGCTAGCACGAAATGGCCTGACCTGAGTCCCACTTCTGGTAGGGAGTAGGGACTAGGGAGGACGGATCACACTATCACAGACGGAGGTAGCGAGTGGACAGGAGGGTGGGCTAGGTGGCAGTGGCACTGTGGTACCATCCTACAAAGGAATCACACAACGTTTAGTGGAAGAAAAAGGAGTGGCTAATTGCTACAGTCCTCCAAAAATGATTCATTTACAACGATCAAAAGGAGGTGCAGACAATAGTCGGATGGAGGAGTAGGCAACGATCAGGAGTTAATCACGCAATGGCCTTCTTCCTGATGGCTATAAAATCCACTCATTTCTTCACCATCCATCCGCTCATCATTTCTTCACCATCTATCCACTCTCATTTATTCACCATCCATTCACTCTCCTCATTTATTCACCACCGAAACACTAACTCTAAGATTCTCTCCTCTCTTTACCCTCCTCATTTATTCCTTATACTACCAAGAAGTCGGAGCACCAAAGAGCTCCTGAGCGGTATGCTATCAAGGAGTCGTAGCATGAAAATGATAGTAGGACGACTTAGTGTAAGTTCCCACAGCCGTTCCCCTAGTCCCACTCCGGCTTCGTCTCCCGTTCATACTCATCAGCTCTCACCAAGCACAGGAGATTACGGCATGGATGACCGTCATATAGACGGTACAGAGGGCTACGAGGAGTACTAAGGCAGTCCGAAGCCAATAGAGACATCAGAGTTCTCTCCCCTGTCCACAAACAGCAACACTGGTGGGACTAGACAAAGGGTGAATTGCTAGAAGCACATGACTAGCCAGAAAATCCAAGATGGCCAAACGATAGAGATCGCAACTTGTAATTATTGAAAAGCTAAATTAACTGCTCGTACAACTGGAATGGCCAGAATAAACTATGCACCCTATATCATGAAATTAATCATTCATAAGGCTGGACCTTTCAGAGGTGGCAAGGGAGGTGTGCATAAAGTGTACAAGCCAAGAGAGAAGGCCCTGATTTCTATGCCTCCGCGCCTAGTGCGCATCCTGAAGCTGCTTCCTCTTCTCAACAGCAGGGAGAGCAAGGGCCACAAAGGGAAGAGGTGACAATGGCTCAGCTGTATGCTGCGGTCATGGGTTAGAGTGGTAGTATGACTACCATGACAAACAGTATGACCACCATGAGTGGCAACATCTCCTCTCTCACCGAGCAGTACTCAGCTCTGTCCGGCGATGTATCTTCTCTAACGACTGCCATCTCCTCCCTCGGCGACCGGATGATAGCGCTTGAGACCACTGTCGCTCCACGCCACTACGAGCGTCGCCAGCACCGTCGCCGTGATGCTTCTCCTCAAGCTCAGGATCAGGATACTCAGGAGTGACCTTTTTGGTACTTTGATGCCAAAGGGGGAGAAGTGGAAGGGAGAAGAAGAAGAGGAAGGACAAGATCATCAAGTTATCTTTTGCTATCTATTAATGTAAAAGACTATGGGGTGTAATAACACTTTGAATGCTTATCTTCGTCGTCTTTATTATCTGTGTGTTATGAACAATATGCTATGTAATGATCTTTATGCTTTCGCTATATGCAAATTTAAATTTCTGTTTATGATCATTATTGCCATATGAAATTTCAAGTAGGATTGTCATTTGCATATCACATATTTTTGAAATTCATGATTAATTAAGCCCCTCTATATCTATTGTTCATATATGCAATCCATGCATATATTTAGGGGGAGTGTTTCAAAATTGACTTTAGAAAGAAATTGAATCATTTTAGCTTTTACAATAAATTGAAAGATTCAACTCTTTTTTAAAGTCAAAAATAGAGTATGCAACTTATTTTTATACAAGTAGTATATTCAAAATCTTTCTTCGCACTTAAATTTAAAGGTGTTGTCATCAATTACCAAAAAGGGGGAGATTAAAAGCATCTAAGCCCCTAAATTTAGAGTTTTGGTAATTAATGACGAATTGTGAATATGGGACTAATATGTGTGCTAAGATTGTATAGATATAGTCTTATATGTGCAAATGTGAAGAACAAACTGCATGGAAAATTGACGACAAGAAGAATCTAAAATGAGGTACATAAAATATAGGATCACTTTTCGATTTTTACCGGTCTTAGGAGAAAAGGTGGAAGACCGGATTATAGATTAAATGCCGTACTATTAAGAGGGATTATTGAAAGTAACTTGATAGCATATTTTGCACATTGGATCAACTTAGGATCATGTATGCATTTGAAAACAAATTTGAAAAACTGTGTTCTCTCAGTAAAATCAGTAGTACCACACTCAATCGCGAACTACTACGCTGATGCGCGCTCCGACGATAAACAGCGGAAATACCGTTGTGCGGTAGTACCGGTTTTTGTGCGGTACGTTTTTTCCAAAGAGCACCCTTCCGGGGACTTAAACTCAACAGAAATCGGTAGTATCAGATTTTCAATAGCAGAACTACCGCATTGCGGTAGTACCACATGGTACTACGAAACTACCGATTCACGGTTTGTTTTTTCTAAAGAGTACCCCGAGAAAAACTTAACTGACCAGAAATCGGAAGTACTGAACTTAGCACGGCAGAACAACCGCAGTGCGATCGTACCGCACTTACAATGGTGGTAGTACCGCTCTGAATTTTAAACGGCTAGTTTTGACTGTCTGATATAGCCGTTACTGTGTGCTACAGTAAAATGCGGTAGTTCCGCACTTTGTACTGCGGTAGTTCCGATTTTCCTGATTTTTCAGATTAAATTTTTGCAAACGGCTAGTTTTGGTTGGTGAGGGTATAAATACCCCTCCACCTGCCCAAAGGCAAGGTGCTGAGATTGCATTGATCATATTTGAGCCCTAGAGCATTCACTCCACTCTTTTCACACTAAAGTATTCATTTTGAGTTGTGGAGAGATTTTCAAGTGCATTCAATTCTAATTGATCCTTTTGCACTTGAGCGTCGACAAACGAAATTGGTGATCCATTCTCTTGGTGCTTGCCAAAGCACCTAGACTGCGGGAAGGTTGATTGCGATGTGACTTTTTCAAGAAAATTGTGAAGAAGCCCGAGCCGATCTGTGAGTGGTTTGGAGCTCGCCATCTCCGGAGTGATGAAAGAGCTACCACTAGTGATCAAGGAGTGAGGCTTAATTCGTGGAGCCGGTCCAAGAACTCTTGGGCTTTCCTCAACGTGGACTAGTGAAGATCGGCAAATCTTCGACACCACGGGAAAACATCGCACGTATCACTGTGATCATTTCTTTGTCTCCCTTTAGCATGGTTGTCACGGCGACCTGCGACCACGGCGCTTATGAGCGCCTCGACGCCTAGTCGTCTGTGCGCGCTAGTCGCCCTCTAGGCGTTGCTAAGCGAGCTAAGAAATGCATATAGAAAAGAGTCTATATAGAAGAAATACATATAAGAAGGACCATATTGTAATTTCAAAACTTGAGAGGCTCACTTGCAAAAGCCAAAATCACTCTTCGCAGAGGAGACCTGGCTAGCTTTCGACTATTAGCCCCCAACTCGGCCGCTCGACTCATTTCTTCGCCCGACGCCCATCTCTCCTCTCCTCTCCTTCCCCATCTCGTCTCTCCGCACCGGCGAGGCCGAGGCCGCCGCCGGCGCCGCCTCTTTTCCGCTGCTGCTTCCATCGCCTCAAGCGCAGCCGGCAGATCGGAGGAGCGGCGAGAACCGGCCGGCGACGCAGAGAGACCGCGATCCGGCGAGGCGACGGCGGATCCGGCGGAGACGGCGATCCGGCGAGGACGCGGGAGACGACGGATCCGGCGGCGGCGACGTGGATCCGGCGAGGAGACGGCGGATCGGCGGCGGCGCAACGGCGGATTCGGCATGGCAACGGCGGATCCGGCGGCGCGGCGGCGCGAGACCTTATGCTCGCTGCTCACGCGACCACACGCCATGCGCCGCCACCGACGCCGCGCTCGCCTTGTTCCGCCATGGACGCCAGTGTCTCGCGGGCGCCGCTTAGCTAGCTAAGGCGAGGCGAGCCTCACGCGCGCTCGCTCGGCCGATCGACGCCTAGGCGCCGCCAGGCGACGCCTTGACAACCATGCCCTTTAGTCTTTATCTTGCTAGTTGAGCAATTTGTTATCTGCTATATTTATTTGTGCTTGTGCTAGAATTGTTATATTGATTGCCTAGAACTGTTAGAATTGTGTAGGTGTGCTTTATCTAGCATTTTTGTCTTGTGTCAAATTGCTAGTGCTTGTTTAAATTAGGCAAGAATTTTACAACCTCCTATTCACCCCCTCTAACCGGTTATTCTTGATCATACAATGGCTTTGTAAATACTTGGTATACAACTCGCTTTCTTCTCATAAGGAAATTGCTAAATATATTGTTTTAGAAGATCAACCAATTAGGATAGGTGAAAGTCGCGCATTCGAAAGAATTATCCAACATGGTTTTTGCTCACAGTACCAACATGTTAGTAACAGTACTACATCTAATATTCTTATATAGGGATGGCAATTCCCTCCATGGAGGCGGGGCCCACGGAGAATATCCCCATGGGGAGCGGGGGCGGGGGATAATATCCCCCCACGGGGGGAATGGGGCGGGGCCCCGCTATGCTAGTGGGGTGGGGACAGGGGTCATCCTTGCCCCACGGGGCCCCACGGAGACCCGGTAAAAATAAAAATAAAAATTTTAATAATACATTATAGTTTTTTTAATATAAGAGATTGTATCCTTTTCTTGTATATTTAGACTAAAACTTGAATTTATATGTTAAAATATATATTTTGAAGCTATATTTTAAAAAATATGCTTACGTAATTATAAATTAATAAATGAAGTCAAATTATTATTTTTTAAAAATAAATTTAATCCCTTTTTTACGAGTTAGTACACATTGTATCTGTAAAATATCAAGACAATTCCACTTTTCCCCCGAAATATTTATGTGTTCATGTTTTTACGCAACTAATTCAATTTTAACTAGGTTTTTAACAGGCAGGCACGAGAAGAATAAAGATGGTGCCCACTACCTCCAGCGGCTATAGTTACTTAGGGCTGGGTTTGGACCAGCACAACATGGCGGGCTTTGGGCCATGCCTGGGCCTAGCCGAAGGTGAGGCAGGCCGGCACAGTAGGGTAGCCGGGCCGAGCCAGCACGGCAAAACACGGCCCGAAGCACGCCGGGCCTATGCCGTGCCGGTCCGGTCCATGTCCCACCTCTATAGGCAAAGCTAGCTGTGACTATCACTAAGTTGCATTTGTGGCCGGTGGATTCAAACAAAGATTCCTTATAATATAATGGAAAGATCTCCCACTGTAAGGAAGCGTTTTTCAGGAAGTGCAATCTGCAATGATAGAAGACCTTGTTGCACTGTGCTGCAAAATACCAACAACCTAATCCTATGTGCCTTAATGCATCCTTTCCCTTTTCCTTTTTGCTTCTGTTTCAATCTTTTATTCATAAGATGGTTTCGCCTCGCAATGCTTATGGTTATGGAGAACATAAGTAAAATGGAAATCATGGGGGATATTCATGGGTTCCAAAAGAAAAGGGGGGTATTCATGATTTGCTGACCGGTAGGAATCGGCATCGCGGTTATACTCGCAAAGAATGTATTCCTTCATGGTCTCGTTATCCATGCAAACCTGCAATGTTTACACCAGTTATAGGAAAAGAAATAAATAAATGAGAAACAAGAAATGGGAAGAAATCCATTGCTTTCATTTTAAAAGACTGAAGAAAACAATGCTCATAATAATCATATTCGCGACGAGGTTGGTTGGATTCACTCAATAAACCTATTCAGTGGGGCAACTTCGATACAATTCGATTCAAGCACCTAAAGGTAGATTGGAACAGCGAGATTCTATTCGATTTGATTCAACCGAATATACACGACGCAAGAAATGAACCAAAAGGAGGGAGAGCATTTCTTGCCTAAATACAACACAAACAAATCAAGGGCAGCACGCCCGCTGGAGCATTCATCCCCACGAGCAATGCAAGACAGAAATAAAGTAACAGCCCTTTTGCTCAGTTTAATCCCCATCAGAATCGAGAAGCTAGAGGTGGTGGTGGTGGTGCGACGCGATCCGACGGGGGGCAAGAAACGGCGGTTACCTACCTGGAGCGGGAGGTCGACCTGGGAGAGGAGGTCGAGGGAGTGGTCGGGGAGGAGGGAAAGCAGCGCGTTCAACGCCGTCTCGGTGCTCCCCGGCGGCATCCGCCGCATCAGATCCATCGCCGCCTCCATGTATCCTCCCTCCTCTTCTTGGATCTCCCTTTCTCCTCCTCTTTTGTTTCTTGCTCGAGTCCTAATTCAGTTCCTGTTCCTTCTGGTCCCGTGTTCTTTGCGTTTCTATATGTTTTTTTCTCCTTTTCCCTTTTCTTCTCTGGCTCTGCTTGTTCTGTTCCTTCTACGTGTGTGCGTGTGTCAGTGTGTGTGTGTGTGTCTGCAGTGTTTTGCAGCTGGTCCTGAACCCGCAGTTTTCTGTGCAAATACACCTGACGGTAATTGTAGGAGGTAGGCCAACCCCAACACCACAACTGATTTCTTTTTCTTTCTTCTAGTTAGGCATTTCTCTACATTTTCTCATGTTTGTTGAAATACTACAAAATTTTTAAATACACTAATATAATGTACCGTCAGAAGTATTTTATGATATAATACTTTGATAACCCTTACTAATCTATTGTCATGAAAATTAGCGATAAATGTGCAAAGACTGAGGGAGATATAGCCAGAGCAGGATTAAAATCCTATTTTCACAACATGTTTGGAACACAAGAATTTCCAATAAACTGTTCAATCCCAATAAAAAAGATAAAATCCACATGTTCCAAAGAGACTTACCCGTTTTAGCCTTGTTTGGAATATAGGTAGGAATTTCACGTGAATTTTATGGGAAAAAAATACAAATATTCTAAAATTAGTTTGGAGATCCTCCAATCCAATCCAATTTGAACCTTAATTTTTTTTGTGTCACTGTATTTTGGACTTCCTCCTAAAAGAAAATCATGTTATGGATTAACCCTTGCCCCAATTTTAGCCCCACTCGTTTCAGCTTTTTTCAGCTTCAGCGTCTAGCTTCAGCTTTTTTTTTCACTATTCAGTAATTCGTTTTTTCTGAATTTTTTTAAATTTGTTGGGTTTTTTATATTTTTCTTTTTTTTCCCGTGTTCCTTTGCATTGTCTGTGATGGACTAACATATTTTTTTCTATTTTTACATTTTTCTAAATTTAATTATACCTAAAAAGCTAAATCGGCTACAGTAAAAAAAACCAGTTACAGTGAAATTTCAGTCAAAAGTCAAGCCATCGCTAAAACGAACGCCCCCTTAGCTTGGGCATGGCGTAGACTATTGCTAAGAGTATTGAGATATTCCCGAACCCTATGTTCGAGTTTTACTTCTACCTTAAATATAAAGTATGTTGGGAAGTAAGTCCTATCTCATCCCAATTTTTTTTTTAAAAAAAAAAAGAGTACTGAGATATGATCATGCGGTCATGTTGCTGTTCCGATTGATCACACAAACCTTACAATTTTACCAATCAATTAAAGGAGTTGTTAGGAATTTTACCAATCAGTGAACCACTCTGTTTACTCCCCTTATCATTGCATTGGTTGTTATGCTTTGATTGCTTACAACTAATAAGCCTAGAACAAGAGATCTCCCATTTCCTTGCATCTTAGGGGTACAAGAAAAACTAAGGCTCATTAATCCCAGAATATGTGTTTTCAGAATTCCTGAATGTTCTGGAAGATTCCATGGAAAGTACTACCAACTAGCACTAGCTACCTACCTCATGGCACTGCTTAGTGCAAAATAAAGGTGGCCATCTCGCAACAAATTACCTCAAGCAATGCCACGGAACCCAGGATGAGTCTGCCTTGAGCAATGCATTCCATAATAAAGGAATGTTGCTTAGATGTAACTGCGAGTAACCTTGCATAACTACATTGCGAGAAATTAAATGATTCAGCCTTAGCAATGCAGTTCGTAATAAAGGAATGTTGCTTAGATGCAACTGCAAGTTACCTTGCATAACTACATTGCGTTAGCGCGTGCATGTTACAGAAACAGCTTGTCCCTTCACGTGACAATAAGAACTAGACTGGTATACGCCTTCAAGTAGGAAAAGACGTATACGCCTTCAAGTAGGAAAAGAATTGCAGATCTGATCAGTTTTGGTACAACAGTATGTGAGAATAATCTACCTGCTTCCTGAAGTATTTTACGACACATTCAAAACACAATGCACTTATTCTATTGAATACACAAATTGACCCTTCCCCAAAAGTGGAGCACAGTCTATTACATATTATGAGGACTCTCAGAAGGAAAAAGATGGCGCAAACTGTCTCAAAATGATACAAGCCACTCGTTCGTCTCCTTTGTCAGTTCCCATCGCCACATGTTGCAGCCCATCCCGAAACTGTACATATCAAGAACGCAAGGTTAAAGGAGAAATGGTTGGCATAAAGGGATTACCCCTAAACAAAGTATTAAGTAAACATTGTGAGCATATGTCTCAGAGGTGGCCAAATGGGCCGTGCTTGCTGGCCTGATCCAATACACGCTACTATAGGCTCAGCCCAGACACAGCATGACCCACAAATAAATCATGTTGGGCCGGCCTAACACGAAGCCCTAGGCTGTGCTTGGGCCGTCTCCCTGACCCAGCTTGCTGGCCCAACATGGCAAGAATAGTGCCGGGCTAAGCACAACACGATACAGCCCGTTAGGCATGGTAGTCTATTTGGCCAATTAGGCACGGTTAGCCCGTTAGGCACAAAAATGGCCCGTTAGGCGGGATTAGCCCTTTAGCCTGATAACGACCAAATTTTTGAATTTTCTAACTGTTTGGGAGTTTAAAATACAAAACAAATATCAAATTTTTCTATAAATAGGCAGCAAAACCCCCCTCATTCAGCCACACTCAGACCTGCAATCTCTTTTCTGAATCTCTTGTGAAAATTTCGTTACACTATGTGATAATTGTGTAAAATTCAAAATGTTTTTGCCAAAAATTCAAAATCCAACTACAATCAAGAAAGGATGTAATAATACTAATTTTTCATATATTTTTGTTGTCCTTACTTTTCTTTATTGTGATGTAAAATAGATAATTCCTTACTTTTCTTTATTGTGATGTAAAATAGATAATAGTGTAATTTTCTATTTGTATTTTGCACTTTTCTACATTTCTCCATGAAAAATTTTGACAATTTTCCTGCGAATGATTACGGAATTTCTCTGAAAGATCTTTCATCATTCAGGAATGAAACGCCACTAATGTCTCCACCTCCGCCTCAAACAGAAGGGCAAAGCTTAGTTGTACCATTGTCAGGCTCTACAAGTGCCACTACGTCTGCAAGCACCGAAGCAAAGAGATTCAGACCTAGTACATCAGAGGTAAGGCAAGATTTCGATAAGATAGTGAAACAAGATGAGGCCAGAGCTCAGGTAAGATATGTTGTTTGCAAGATTTATCATCATGAGGCAAACGTAGCTGTAGTACAACCCCGATAGTACTGTACGTAACTAGGATTATCGTCCTGAGGTAGCTTGAGAATCTTTTTGCCATTTAATTACCACATAGGATTTATCTTTAAACTTTGATGAGTCAAACGTTCGAAACCAACATTAGAACTGCTCATAATCCAAAATTTTCTTCAATTTCTAGGCAGACAATAACTCGAGATTTAGTTAGATATTATAATAATGATCATGCTAAACTAAAAGAACTCTTTGAGATTTGTACATTTTCGGTGGCCTTAACATCGAACATATGAAGTGGTCAGGCTAGGGAAGATTATCTTAGTGTAGTTGATCATTATGCTAACGATGACTAGGTAAAGGAAAAGAGAATTATAGACTTTAAACTAATTGACGTAGCACATACAGGTGAGAATATTGCACAATGTATTATCAAAGTCATGGAAGTTTTTGGTCTTACAAATAAATTTTTTACAATTACCCTGAATAATGTTGCAGCCAAATCTAGGGCAATGGATATTCTCACTCCGTTATTCAGTACATATGCCAATCCTTCTTGCTACATCAGTGATACACCTGTCATATTATTAATTTTATGGTTAAATGTAGTTTAAAAAGCTTGGATGTGTATATTCATGCTTTTCACGACGCAATATCTTTTGTAAATCATTCTAACTAAGAAATTGCAACATATAAGAACTTCTGCATTATGATATGTGTACGTCCAAAAAAATTCGGTTGGAATTGACGTTAAGGTGAAACTCAACTAATCTTATGCTATAGAACTTTTTACCCTATAAGAGCACATTTTCTGTTTTTATTCACACACACTATCACAGCTATGACGGCAACACATTATTGATTGAGTAGCATTGGTATGTTGCTAAAAAGTTACTAACATTTTTGAAACTCTTTTACGATTTCACTATTACTTTATCAAAAGTGTATTATTCAACATCTCCTTTAATTACATATCATATTCTTGTGATTGCAGATCACTTGAAAGCTAATGAAAATAACATAGTGTTATGAGAGGTTATGTGCTATGGAAACTAAATATTTGAAATATTAAAAACAGATTTCGTATTTATACATATTTGCATTTATTTTACATCAATAGCTAAAATTGAAGGATTAACTAATGTTCTTTCACTTCTGAGTGATGCTACAAAGACAGATTATTCTAACTATTTTTCAATTGTTCGTACTAAATTGTTCAATGTTTATCAGAAGCAAGAAGAAAAGTTTCAGGAAGTTCGCATGCAACGACCTCCACTAGCACCCACCACAGGTAAGAAGATAAATATGTAGGGCAAAATCTTTGGTGCACCAAGTTCCTTCGAAAGATCAAGTTCTACAACATCAAGTACTGGAGCAATCCATACCAGTAGGGAACTATCCACCTTTCTGGACAACGATCCCGTCGATCCTCAGTTGGAGGACTTCAACATTTTGGAATGGTAGCACAATCATAAGCTAACATATCTAGTGCTATATCTTAGTATATAATGTGTTAACTGTTCGTATCTTGATAGTTTTTTTCGAGTCTGCTTTCAGTTTTTCTGGAAGAATATTAGAGGAGAGAAGAACAAGTCTCACGAATGAGATGGTGGAAGTACTTCTAACAATGAAAGACTGTGAACAAACTGACTCGCGAGCTCAATACTCTATAGAGAATACAGAGTTGGCAGACACATTTAATAATCTCTATCTAGATGATGACACTTAGAGCATCGATGTACATTGTACCTTTTATCTTTTTTTACATGTACTGCAGAACTATAGGCTATACTCTTTTTTCTTTGTCAAGATTTTCTCAAGTTGAGTTTTTACTTAGCAAATTTTTTAATGAGGCACCCATTTAAACATTAATAAAGCTCATTATTATATTTCTATAATCTATTTTGTATTTTTTAATTCTACATATTTTTCGGTATTATTACATTTTTCAAAATTTTTAGGCCAAAATGGGCCCTCCTTGGCCCATGTCAGACCTGAATTTTACCAATTTCAGAATCATCTGTGAAACCACTGTACTATTCCCTGGATCAATAGATAGTTCTCATAGATATATCACCAAATCATTTTAGACATAACATGAACCATAACATGCATTAATATTACATATTAGGGTTTAAATAGACTACATCGGGCTAAGTTTACAATAAGAGCCGATCAAGCCAAATAGATACATTACAAAAGTAGAAATGATAGCAAAAGAGGAGGGCACATTTTGCCACAGGCAAGCAATTGACTGGGGGGGGGGGGTAAAAGGATGCCTTACTACTTTTCAAGAATTTGGACAATAGATGTGCACACACTCACCAATAGAGTTGGCGTAACTGAGGTAAGAACTACACAACTAGAGAATATCCTAATTTCCACCATCTTCTCCTCCATCAGCTCCTAGAGCATCGTAGTACACATTGTGATCTTGATCCACAGGTTCTAAGGTATTTAGTGAGCGAGGATGAGCACAAATAATAGTGCCCTATGAGCTAACACATAGGATGCAGTATTATACATGTAAAGTTCAACAAAGGTAGACCCGGGTTCTTTCATTTACTAAAGGCATTTACTTGAAAGTTACAATAGATAGAAATCTCTATGACTTAGCATTTTTACTAAATCATATTTTATTAAAAAGAGTAAAAGTGTGCAATATTAATAGTAGTGCGAGTTTCATTTACTTATTACATGGTTTTATCTACCATATTACATGGTTACATCCACCTGTTATCATCACTAGGTAATATCCACCTAGGGCAATCCAAATTTAGGGTTACATTCACCCGATAAATTTTTATCCCACTCATAAAGTTTTAGAAATAGATATTAACTTAAGTATATTCCCATCCCATGCCGTGATCGTAGACACGGCTGTTCGAATAGCTTACACTCTATAGAGTTTGTATACTTTACCTACAAGAGATAATCAACTATTATGTTTCACATATTTTCTTGTACATATGAATTAAGAAGATCACCACAAGGCCTTTACAATGTATCACTCAGCGAAGCTACACCCGCTATGGTTTTACATTAGTGGGGTTACATCCACCCTCACCAAGACCCCCTCTTGCATCATACGACGCTTTAAATCCAACGACACGACCCCATGTCCACAGCGGCTTAAATCCAATGACACAACCTATGGGTCACTCCAATAGTGCAATCCGCACTAGTGGATGCAAATTAATTGGCCAGGTCACACCTATTATAGGCTTGTGATTGTACTATTTTATATTGGAAGGTCATTACAAGATACAATCCTTAGTGTTATCTGGGCGGTGCTACCACAAACTATAATTTCTCATGCTACATCCGCACCAGTCCTCTTACCATCCTCACAGATATGTAAAGCAAGTTTTAGGGTTTTGAGAAGCATTAAACAAAGTTATCTCAACATACCAGCCATTTTCCTCCAATGGATGTCCAGAACTAGTTCATGATTGAAAATGATGATAGGGCAACATAATACCCTCGGGTATCTAAGTAAGACTAAGCATGGTATTTAAATATAGGCATATTCATTTCGGCTTCTCAAAACAGCTTTTGGCTTTTGCTACAGTACCTAACTTTTAAACAGAGTATTTTTTTAAGACAGAGTCTACAAGTTAATTATAGTACACGTTAAAAGTCCAACATCTGTATCATCCAAAATCGCAAGCGAGTATTTCTCTCTTCGTAATCTCTGTCGCGAATAGCTAAAATTCAAAAATTTCAACCAAAAACCATAAGTTGTAGCCATATCAAATAAGCCCTATAACTTATAGCTAGTATAGTTACCATTATACTTCTAGAGTGACAAGGGTTATTGTTCAAAAGTCCAAAGGTGGGGTATAATAATACAAACATTAATAGGCATGTATCTACAATCTTAAGATGAATATAAATTTGCATAACAAATAAAAGCATGTAATTTGATAATTTAAATAAATATAATTTATATAGAAATATAGGTTCAACATGATCAAAATATTGACTCACCTAGCTCACAGTAGTAGGCTGGTCTTGAAAGTCTTGACTTGACTCGAACTGTGGGTCTTCCGTGTCCAAGAACTCTACTCACACTATCACAATGGAAAGCAATTAAATATGCAAGAAACAAATAAATCTAAATAAACTCCAAATAGGATGATTTTATTGCCATTAGATAGATCTTGAATTTAGAAATAAATTACATTAAATTTATAGTTAAAATGAGTGAGAACGAGCTCTCCAAATTTTAAATTAGGAATAAATCCCCAAAATAATCAGAGGAGAGAGATTCTTTCTTACCGACAAGTGGGGTCCACATATTTTAATTTTGTTTTGTAATTATTTCTTTAATGAAAAAGGTCACAAAGGTTGACAGGTGGGACCAATCACTCTATAGGACATAGTAAAAGGGGCCACTCATCAATGGCTTAACTAGTAAAAATTAGATTTAAAAGGTTTCTTAATCGAGCTGGGCCCACATGTCAAAGAGTGATTGCTTAAACTAATGATGGGGCCCGCTTGATAGAGATTACTTAATGACAGTCATTAACTTCATTAAATTTTAAACATAATTTTAACCGATCGCTACAGTGGCACCTTCTCCCACCTAGTAGAGCACGGCTCATCGCCGACAAAGGGAGCCACGACAGTCACCGAACCGCACCTAGGGGTGGTTACGACATTGCCGAAGGCGCACCAGAGGGGCGGCGTGATGGCGAGGGGCACAACAGAGGCACAATGTTAGACCTGGATTTAACCAATCTAGAATCCTATGTGAAACCACTACACTATTCCATAGATCAGTAGATAGTGCTCACAGATATATTATTGATTCATTTCATAAATAATGAGAACCATACCATTCATCAATATTATAGATCAGAGTTTAATTAGACCACATCAGGTTGAGTTTTACAACAAAGGTCAATCAGGCCAAATAGACGCATTACATAAAGCGGAAGTGGTAGCAAAAGGGGAGAGCATATCTTACCACAAACACGTGACTGACTAGGGTAAGAGCTACACTACTAGAGACTATCCTAGTCTTCTCTGTCTTCTTCTCCATCAGCTCCTGGGACATCATAGTACACGTAGTGACTTTGATCCACAGGTTCTGAGGTATTTAGTGAGCGAGAGTGAGCACAAAGAACCATGCTCCGCGAGCTAACACAGAATGCAATATTATGCATGCATTCAAGGTTCAACAAGGATAGGCTTGGGTTCTTTTATGTGCTAAAGGCATTATTTGAAAACTACCATAAATAGAAATCCCTGTGACTTATCATTTTAACTAAACTATATTTCTATTAAAGAGAGTAAAAGTGTACAATATTAATAATGGTGCAAATTCTATCCACCTGTTACATAGTTTATACACCATATGCTAGTTTTTCTTACTAGGGTTACATCCACCAATTATCATTATTGGGTTAAATCCACCCAGAGCAAACCAAAATCAAGATTACATTCACCCGATAGTTTTCATCCCACCCACAAACTAACCTGAGTAAGTTCTCATGCCCGCCGATGACGTGGGCACGGTTATTTGAACAGTTTACTCTCTGTAAAGTTTGTATACTTTATCCATAAAACATAATCAACTTGTATATTTCACACATTTTCTTGAACATGTGAATCAAAATTATCACCACAAGGCCTTTACAATGCATCACCCCATGTAGTTTACACCCGCTCAGGTTTCATCTTAGTGAGGTTACGTCTACTATACCAAAATCCTCTCTTGCGCCACATAACGGCTTAAATCCAGCGACACAACTCATGTCTATGGTAGCTTAAAACTAGCGAGATGACCCGTGGGTCACTCCAATGGGCAACACGCCCTGGTTGATACAAATTAGTGAGAGGCCATCATAGGATTCAGTCCTTAAGTTATCTAAACGGTGCTACCACAAACTACAATTTCTCGTGCTACATCCTCACCGCTCTTACCATTCGTCCAGATATGTAAAGCAAGTTTTTGGGTTTTGAGACGCATAAAATTGAAGTTATCTCAACATACCAGCCATTTTCCTCCAATGCCTGCCCAAAATTTGTTTCATGATTGAAAAATGGTGATAGCGCAATTTAATGCCCTAGTATTTAAGTAAGACTAAGCATAGTGCTTAAATAAAACTTATAGCTAGTATGGTTACTATTAAGTTTATATGGTGATAAGAATTATGTGTTCAATTGTCCAAAGGGTGGGGTGTAACAATAATAATACAAGTTGAATAGATATGCATCTATAACCTTAAGTAAACATAAGTTTGTATAACAAATAAAGTATGTAATTTAACAATTTAAACAAATATAATTTGCATAGAAATATAGGTTCAATATGATAAAAGCATTGAATCCCCTAGCTCACAAGTAGATTGGTCTTGAAACTGTTGATTTGGCTCGAACTACGGCTTTTTCATGTCCTCGTACTCTAGTCAGACGATTACAACGAAAAACAAATAAATACATGAGAAAACAAAATAAACCCAAATGAAAATTCGAATGAACCCCAAATTGAATAATTCTATGACCACTATATAGATCTTCAATTTAGACAAATTCAGAAACAAGTTTCAATAAATTTGGAATTAAAATATGTGAGAACGAGCTCTCCAAAATTTAAATCAGGATTAAATCCAAAATTAAACAGAGGAGAGAGAGTACTATCCCATTGATAGGTGGGGTCCATTGAAATTAATTTCATTTTTGAATTATTTCTTTACCAAAAAAGGTCACAAGACTCACAAGTAGGGACCCACAGGTTTTTAATTTATTCTTAAATTAAATTTTCTAGAGAAAAAAGGGCCAGACACTTAAAGTAGGACGGATATTGTGCATGCCACAATAAATGGGGCCCATTTGTTAGTTACTCTAGTTGTCACCGGTTTTAAAAGAATTTCCTAAATGGACGGGGACCACATGTCAACGACTGACTAACAAAATTAAAGATGGGGGCCCACTAGTCAGCAAAAGAATAATGAAACTTAAAGATGGTCATTAAATTAACTAAGATTTAAACTTAAGGGTGTGGAACATCTTGATTTTTAGAGTTTTTGGAAGCTTTCAAAAGAAAATTCACCATTTGAATTTTTCTGAATTTAATACAAGCTCAAATTGAATTTTTATGAATTAAAATGATTTAATATGACTAAAACAAACATTAATGTTGCTAAAAATATTTTATTTGGGTTCCTTCTATCTCAAGGATTTTTTTCTATATTTTCTGTGAATTATTTGGGTTTATTTGCTATTTTCTAGAGGTCAATTGATTTTATGTGAATTTCTGAAAATAAGAAAACCCTCAAAAATTCAAAAATTGTAATGGACTGAGCCTATTACTGTTCACCCTGGCCCATCGATTATCAATCGTTTGATTCCCCTTAGCCACATGGCAACCATCCAAGCCACCTAAACTTCAACCGACGGATCTGGACTTTGGACACGTGTCAAGCATCGGACCAAGCTGACACTGTTCATCCGTGCCATCCTAGCACAGTCGTCCAATCCTCTGAGCTGCCATGTGTCATGCAACTGTGGGTCCGGGTACTGTTCATCTTCGTCCTCTAGACGGACTCCGTCGCAGCCGCTATCTGCGTCCGCTCCGCCTCAACATCCATGTCCGACCCAGACTCTCCACCATCTCTGAACCGGAGTTCTCGGCATCTGTGCTTAAATAGCTGTGTTGCCCCCTCGGTTCTCATGTCCTACAACCGCACCTTGCCGTTGAGTGCTACCGTGCATCACCACCTTCGTAGCTGCAACTACCTTCATCTTCATCGTCGGCCAGCAGCCGCCTTCGTCTCCACCAATGGTGAGCATCTTTGCCGCATCTTCCGCTCTATTCGGTCTCACGCTGCTGTTCGCTGAGCCACGTCTAGCTGCCGCCCGACCCTGTCGCCGCACCGCCTCGCCATCGCACGCGATGCTTCATGCGCCAAAGAGCCACCCCGGTCGACGCATCATGCTGACATCAACCGTGACACTACTGCGCACCCGTGCCTCACGTCGTTTCAGATTCTCCATGGATCGAGTCCACCATGCACCGAGACACTGACAGCTAGGGCCTACTAGTCAGCCTCTACTATTCCATAGACCCATGGGCCATGTCATCAGTCGAGCCACACTATTCACTCTTCCATGAGCCAAGTCCACCGTAGATCAGGTATTCCATGCACCGAGTCCACAGAACAATAATATTTTTTAATTTTCATTATTTTCCTTTAGATATAATTTTTTTAAGAGCCTGTTCTCCTCCGTCCTAGCTCCGACTAACCCGTTCTTTTTTCAAAATTCATTTAAAATCGAGCTCCATCTTTTGGTTCTAATTTTAAAGTTTTTAGAGTTTATTTAAATTTATTTTATGCCTTATTCATTTTCTCTCTCATTAGATCGCGTCTTCGGAGGAGTAAAAGGACAACCAGAGGATCAAGAATTTATAACTAAGCAAGACCAAGGCAAGTCATGTCCTTTGATCATGTTGAACCCAGATTTTAAATCTATTATTCTATTTATTTTGTTTTAAGTTATCATGCATTGATATTTCATTACAAACCTTCATATGTGGCAGTTATTGTCCAACTTAATTAATCCCCTATTTGATAATTCAGAAGCCATGATTCTGTTGTCACTATAGGGTGAGAAATTATTTAGTGATACCATACTAGTTGCCACATGGGTTGTACGTTTATTATGCTTAGTCATGTTTATCGTCACGTTGGGCACATGTGATCAAGTAATTAATTCGATTTAATGAGATATGAATCATCGTTGTAGCCATAGTTGTAAAATTTATGTGCCATGATATTGGTGCGTAATTGGTATTGGTTATACAAAATTAGTTTCCACTCAGGTGAGTGATCATGCAGTAAAGGGAGAAGTGTGGATTCACTTCGATGTATGTGGATGTCTTACCTGGGTAATTGTTAGAAATAATCTTGTCAAAAACCAACTAGCTAAGTATGTGATTGGAGATACTTTCACGTAGTTGTGTTACCGTGTACAAGTGTATGTGTGAATTCTGCATGTAGCTAATTAGTGTGTTGTGTTTGTTAGCTAATTAGGATCAGTCAAAGTATGGACCGGATCCTGTGGATCATAGCATGCATGTAGGAGGGTTAGTGGTGTTGTGCATGCAGTTAGTAGTGGCTTGCATGGCGTGAGTTGAGGGCAGCTTGTTACCTAGTATGTGTATAAATACATATTCAGTCATTGTATTCAGTGAGTTGAGTAACTAATAAAACAAGCATTTGTGCTCAGTTGTTCTACCATGTTCATCCTCTCCATTGTGCAAGTGTGTGTTCAAAGCCGTGAGCGAGTGTTCTCTTGGGCAAAGCTAACAGTAATATTTAAGAATTTAACTTTGTACACTATTGATCTAAGTCTTACCGTGCAAACCATATGTCTAATATGAGATAGGTCTGATTGATTAATTTGTAATATTTCGATTTCAATCTCACCATTGTGATGAACATGGTTACTGATTTCAATGAGGTGCAAGGGGGTGATGCGAAACCCTAGTTGACTGAGTTGAGGTTGAACATTGTGAAGATCTTGTTGTGATTTTCTTTAACATGAGGATGATCACATCGTGTGGGTATAGTTGTACAACCTCTGCAGAGTATAAAACTATTTGAATAGTTGTGTCCCCAGTTATGGATAATACTCGGTGAGTTCCCATGGAGGGTAGATTTCATGAAAACTTAGTTTGGTTAAATTTAGAAAGTGATTGGTTAGTTCACTGGTAGAGCAACTTGTGAATGGTTAGTTCACGAGTAGTTTATTCAATTCATTTGGTTATTTATTATCATTTTCTTTAAAGATCGCTTTCAATATATTTATTATATTTACTTTAAATTATTTCTTTTTGTAAAATAACATTTCAGCTATCCATTGGTAAACCTTACATATTATATTACATCTTTATTATAAATGACTTGATGAGTACCAATATACTCATGGCTTTATGTCTACTATTGCTCAGTTGAAAAAGAAGAACCATATCAGCAGAAGATACTAGAAGGAGGATACTTCGACGACTTCAAGGATTAGGACTTCGCTTCCCAGTTGATTGCCTGTGGGCATGTCGAATGGCTATCATGCTTATTTGTGTTTTCCCCTGTAGTTTCTTAAGACCTTAAAGCTATTAATTGTAAACTTGGTCATAAGGTCATAATCTGATAATTATTAATATTTGAGTCTTTTCCTTTATTAATTGTGTATATAGTCGATATTACATATATGTTTATACTGTGTGCACTAACGTGATCCAGAACTAGTGTGGTATACAAAGAGAGTCCAGATTTGCATATTCAGATCTCGACAGGGCACTATAGTGCATTTCTTTCCGCCGAGGAGAGCACGGGTCATCGCCAACGAAGTGGGCGACGGGGGTCACCAATGAGGGCAAAAAACGGAACACCCACATCGAACCATACCTCTAGGCGAGGTGACATGGCCTAATTTGGTGGCTATGGTGGTCGATGGAGAACTGAGCAGTGGTGGAGCTCGGGTGAGAGGTGCTACGGCGAACAACGGCAAACCAAGCCAATTACATGCTAAGGGAGCTACTGGTGATTGAGAGGGACTCACCGGAGGTGATGGCCATGCTCGGGGAGGCGCAAACCAGGCTGGCGACGTGGAGTCGAGGCGATGCAAGGGAGGAGTATGGCATCGGTGATGTGGAGATGACGGCGGTCCAAACTAGTGTCAACGATCAACAAGAGAGGTTGAAAGGGGGCTCCGGACGGGAGGAATTGGCCGGAGATGCTCGGAGTCAGCAAGTCAACCGGGCACCAGAGTTCGGAAAGAAGGGGGCTCTGGCAAGTTGCAAAGCCAGAGAAGCCAATTAGGCGTGGTGTGTGAGAGAGTAAGGAGGTGGGGCGAACACAAGGGCATGGTTGGTGAGGCACATGACTCACCGGAAAGGGCTATCGACGGTGAGGTCCGAACGGCGCTAAGCGATTGCGACAGTGAGCTTAGGGAGAGCTCTGTGCGGCCAAGGTAAAGGGGGAGAGCAATGACGGAGTGAGCAGAGGCTCAGCAGACCAAGGTCACTACTTAAATATCCTTAGGGAGCAATCGGCTGTTGGGGTGGCTTCATTGCACGGCAGAGGCCGAGGGCGGCAGTGCCAACACTTGGCGCGGCATAGGGCAGGGAGGGTAGGGCCGGCACGCAGTGCAAAGGGGAGTAAATGCCGATGGGATGGCAAGGAGGCAACGGTCGAGCGCGAGACCCGATCACGCGGTGCGGACGTGGCGTGGGCATAGGCATGGTGTGCGGTGCAACAGCGAGAAGAGAGGGAGGGAGAGGAAGGCAAAGCCTAGGCGAGGTCAGCGTAGAGATAGCGAGCACAGGAGAGGGAGGCGGGGCGTTCTTGGGGCGCAGGAGCCAGGCGCGTGGGGGGGGACCGATGCGTGGGCGCACATAGCGTGAACGGCACGGGGAGGGGGTGGTAGGGCACACAACAGAGTGGGAGGGAGGAGATGGGCTAGGTTGGGCCAAGGCCAAGGCTAGGTGGGCCAAATCGGTATATAGAGCTGTGTCCCCGTATCGGTATTTTTAGAAAAAAAAATAGCGAATCCCTATGTCTGTGTCGTATCGGACATGTGTGTCGATATCTCTACAATATGGCCTGTACACACAGCCGGAGCGCAGCGACCTCATCCCGCAGCGCCGCCGTCTCGCCGTCCCTGCTGCCACCATGGCACCTTCCTTTCTGAGCCCTAACCCGGCTCGCAGGCACGCTACTGATTAGTTTGGTGGATCGGGTTAGATGGGGGATGTGCAGTGAGGAACCTGGCCTGTTAATGGCTCTCGGGTAGTTTTGACCGGTCAAATTCGGTAGTTAGATAAAACTTGCATGGGTTAAGGTGTTTGTTATCTGATTTGAGATCAGATCTCGTTGATACCCGGATTAAAGCCGATGCAATTCTGGTTCCCACGCTCTACCAACAATTCCCTTATGAAGCGGCCCCACTTGGCAGAGAGGAATAAGAGGAGAGAGATATATAGATCCTGTTGACTAGGACAGTCATCCTCTCTCTCTCTCTCTGTACCCTACCCTCCCTCCTCTATAAATAGGCAAATTAATCACAGAGACGATCGTATCAAACTGCTCGA
This sequence comes from Melocanna baccifera, assembly GCA_036346265.1. Taxonomy (NCBI): domain Eukaryota; kingdom Viridiplantae; phylum Streptophyta; class Magnoliopsida; order Poales; family Poaceae; genus Melocanna; species Melocanna baccifera. Next base: position 14,746,587 of record CM070682.1, on the reverse strand, counting down.
AGTGATCATCAGAAAGTTTTTGTCGGATTAGATAGGATCGGAAGCATCGATTCGAAAATGGCGATGGGCAGGAAGACGATCTCGTGCTCCTCCCTGTTGTGCCTAGTCGTGCTGCTGGTGCTGTCGTCTCTGGGAGGCGTCTCGGTGGAGGCGAGGAAGCAGGGGAAGCAATCCCTGGGGTATTACGAGCTGAGGAGAGGGGAGTTCTCCATCGTCGTCACCAACTGGGGCGCCACCATCCTCTCCGTCAGGCTCCCCGACAAGAACGGTCAGTGCTACTACTTGCACAGATTCATTCATTCATCCATTGCCCGATCACAATTCGCGATTATAATTCAGAGCTGCTACTGATACTGCTCTTTTCCCCCCTTCAAATTTGATCTTGTTTGTTGTGAGTACTATGTGTGTTCTGGCGAGTGCTCAGGTAAACGTCGTTGATGTTTTGCAGGGCGCATCGACGACGTTGTTCTTGGCTACAAAAACATTGGAGCTTATGTGGTGCGTTACATGCATGCTCTTTCTTCGATCTAAGTGAAAAACAAGAAAAATCTAATTAAATGCAATGGCGTCGATTAACTTTTACTTTGTTTGTGTTTTTTTTTTTGTCAAAGAATGACACGACCTACTTCGGCGCGCTGGTGGGGCGGGTGGCGAACCGGATTGCCGGCGGCCGCTTCACGATCAGGGACCACCCCTACCACACCTACCGGAACGACGGCAACAACACTCTCCACGGCGGCCACCGCGGCTTCAACCAGGTCTTCTGGGCGGTCCGGGAGCGGGTCACCGGGGACTTCCCCTACATCACCTTCTACTACCGGAGCTACGACGGCGAGCAGGGGTTCCCTGGCGCCGTGGACGTTCTCGTCACCTACAAGATCGACGGCGACTACTCGTACAGCGTCACCATGTACGCCCGCCCGCTCGACAAGCCGACGCCGGTCAACCTCGCGCAGCACACCTACTGGAACCTGCGCGGCCACGGCCGGGGCACCATCCTCGACCACGCCGTCCAGATCTTCTCGTCCGCGGTCACCCCCGTCGGCGCCGACCTCATCCCCACGGGAGCCGTGGCCCCCGTCGCCGGCACGCCGTTCGACTTCCGCGTCCCCGCCGCCCCCGGCGCGCTCATCGCGGCCGTGCCCGGAGGCTACGACATCAACTACGTGCTCGACGGCGAGGCCGACGGGCAGGGCGTGCGCAAGGTGGCCGTTGTCAGCGAGGCGACGTCCGGGCGGGTGCTGGAGTTGTGGGCCGACCAGCCCGGCGTGCAGTTCTACACCGGCAACTTCCTCAAGGGCGACGAGGGCAAGGGCGGCGCGCGGTACGTGAAGCACGGTGGGCTGTGCCTGGAGACGCAGGACTACCCCGACGCCGTGCACAACCCGAAGTTCCCCGGCGAGGTCTACCGCCCAGGGCAGGTGTACAAGCACTACATGCTCTACAAGTTCTCGTTCATGAAGAAGTAGATACGAGAATTGAAGGACCATGATATTAGGTGATCAAGGATTAATGTGCATGCACCATTGTTTGCATGGTCTTGGCTCATTTATTTTAGGTTGATGGTGTGCGCGCGCGCGCGCATTCTAGCATGGAAATAATAAGGGTGTTCTTTTGTGTGTAAATTAAAGAGGTACGATTTTGTTTAGCAATTTCAAGAAGGATAGTATATACTATCTTAGGGTATGTACAACGGGGTGATATAAGACCATCTTCAATATTGTGTTTTAGTCGATTCAAATGAGGAGAGAGAAGTCATTGAATCAATTCAATATATTGAAAGGGTCGACTCTAACAAAAAAAATGTATGGAACCGGACTCTACTTAGAAGTCGTTTTAAAGCATTAAACAATTCATATGAGTATTAAACAACTGCGTATAAGAGAGTGCGGTTGAGAGAGGATATTATTATTTTGTGATTTTTTAATATAACGTGGGTCCCAGCTATTAGTAGGAATCGGTTCGATACATAAAGAAAAACAAGTTTAGTTCCTAGATTATTTACGTAGCATAATTTTGAACCTATCTTGATTCAATACATTGTAGATGCTCTAAGTTGTCTATAAGATGTGCTATATATGAATTTTGTTGAGGTGGATGAATTATAACGAGGAGAGAGAAGGAGGTCGACTATAATTTTATAGACAGTTGAAATGCAATAAAATAGCCTACTATAGATGACTTTTATGCTATTGTACTAATCTTGTCTATATCTTTACTACTTTAAAAGAAGTAGTTGGTGATTGATGAGTCCTCACTCCTCTCTTCCCAACCATTCGATCTGGTTACAAAATTAAATCCAAACCGTTCATCCCACCTCAGGCGCCGCTCCTCCCCTCTCCCCACCCCGCGCGCCTCCCACCCCACGCGCCGTCTCCTCCCCTCTCCCTACCCCGCGCGTCGCCTCCTCCCCACCCCGCACGCCGCACCTCCCCTCTCCCCACCCCACGCGCCGCCTCCTCCCTCTCCCACGCCGCCGCTCTCTCCTCCCCCCTCGCGCCTCCCCCTTTCCCCACCCCGCGCTCCGCCTCCCACCCCGCGCCGCCCCTCCCGCGCGCCGCCTTCTCCCCTCCCTCCCACTCCGCTCCGCCTCCCCACCCGCGCGCCGCACCGCCTCTCCTCCTCCCGCCAAGCACGGCTGGATCTGGACGACCCCTCCCCCACCGCCGCTTCCACCGGCCGGATTTGGTCGTGCCCATGTGCATGTACGTCGCCTCCTCCCCACCCCGCGCGCCGCCTCCTCCCCTCCCTCCCACTCCGCTCCGCCTTCCCACCCCGCGCGCCGCCTCCTCCCCTCCCTCCCGCTACGCTCCGCCTCCCCACCCCGCGCCGCCTCCTCCCCTCCCTCCCACTCCGCTCCGCCTCCCCACCCCGCGCCGCCGCACCGCCTCCTCCTCCCCATCTCAGCACCGGCCGGATCTGGACGACCCCTCCCCGCTGCGCTTCCACCGGCCGGATTTGGTCGGGCCCGTGTGCGTGTACGTCGTCGCATTGGAAGGTGAGTCAAATCAAGCTTTGTAGCATTAGAGCATCCTTCTCCCCCAACGCCGCCGCCCCCGTTGCCTCCTTCTCCCCCGGCGCTGCCGCCCCCGTCGCCTCACCCGACGCCGCCGTTGTTGCCTCACCCGACGTCGCCTCATTGATTCCAACAACAGCTTGCATGTTCGATATTCTTTGGAGATCTCACCCCACACATAACTCCGCCAAAGTGCCCACAACCTGTAAATAGTGTTTTGCTACATCTCTACTTAATGGAGGGCGCCTATTTATATTTCATTCAGTGCAAGCAAGCAAAGATACTTTGGTCATTGTCTAATCATCCGATGCATTGCAATGTTCGGATAGCAAAGTTGTGCATGATACCGCATCACGTCTTCTCGAGGTTGTCTTTGATCATGTACATTATTCAAGGACACAAAGTGAGCATAATGGTTGTCTCGATAGGAGTTGCGATGCGATCGCATCGATGTTAGTGTGAATGCAAAGGTGTGGTCGCAATTTGTTATAGCCGTTTGAGCACTGACTTTGCAACAATATATAAGTTAAACCACCTATCTTGTATGGTGATTTCTTATCTATATGCTAGCCAATAATATTCCTCTTGTAGTTGTTCTTTGGTAACTACAAACTTTTTTAAAAGATGAGTTATTACTTGGTGGCACAATAGTTCTTGTGGCTTTGCTTTAGGATTTTTTTCCTTCATTGAGCATGGAAAGAAAGTCGATGCCAATGTTTTACATTGGTGGAATGAGATGATAACATTCTTTATGCCCTCATGATATGCGTAATGTTTACGCACACATTATCACTCCATTTTGAAATGTGCAATGCATTATTTTGTTTAATCGACAACCGCATGTCATTCTTCTATTATTTGATTTCCCTTGCTGCCCTAAAATTTTTGAGAATTGTTCTATCAGTGAGCACTGTGGACTGTGATCCTATAGTAGACCCAATTAAAAGGTTCACAATTTTAATTCTGCTGTAATTTCCGTTCTTTTTGCAAAGACGCTCATTTTCTCCAATGTAGTACTCTCGAACTCATTCAACCACCTAGGCCACTTTTCTCAAATTTTTGAGCCAATTAGTTCATGTTGTGAGATTGGTGGCGATGTTTTGGAGGCTAGGAGCTGGTATTTGCTATAACTAGATTAGCTTTTCACAAACACACTACGGATTATTATTTCCGTTGTATTAGGAAAGTTAGTTAACTATAAGATGGATGCGACATAAATCTGTGTATGTCTCTGGGAAAACTAAGGCCATGCATGCATCCAGAATGGTTCAAACATGAAACATTATTGAATCTTCTTCCTACAATGTTACTCACATGAATGCACGATTAGAGACCAAATATATCAAAAATTGCATGACTTTGTCAATGTTTCTTGGTGTGCTTAGCACAAAAACAACTGAAAAACAAAGATTTATCCTTAGTCCGTTATGTACAAGGGGTTAAAGATGTACCTTAAAAGAACTCATTATGATAAAATTGTGCATACAAAATAGGTGGAGACATCCATATCTTTGAAAAGGAGTTGTACCTAGGTTTGAGTGATTAAATCTGCTATCCTTCATTGCTATCACCTAATAGATTATGTGCTTGTATAACTTGAGCATTAAAGGATGTGAGACCATACTTGCTCACTTTTTATTTTATGCTTGTGGTTGCTCGAGATGATGATTAATGATTGCAAGTTGATTTACTAACACCCAAGCTATGCAGCTGATGGAAAACTTTATAAGCTTGAGCTATATCCATGCTTGATGATGAGTTTCAAGTCATGAATAACCAAGATAGTATAAGTTATTGTTGACATTGTCACTAGACTGCTTTTTCAAATAATGTGCATGACAGGATTTAATATATCCTATATATACTTATTTGACAAAATAATCCTACAAATTTATTCTTAACAAGACCTAACAAAATTAAAGCTACATAATAGTCAGTGTAGGCTAGCACTTGACAAATAAGCATGTTGGGGGAGTGGTTTAGGATGAATGGATAGAACATGCATGACATTTGCTATAAATTTTGGTTTCGTTGCAACGCACAGGCATCTTACTAGTTTTATAGACAACTTACAGACAACCTATTATAGAAGATATCTTTAATATAGTCTACATATAACATGAAAGGTTACTATAGACAATAGTTATCTATATCATTATCGAGACCCGAATATGCAAATTCGGACTCTCTGTGTATACTGCACTAATCCAGTATCACACTAGTGCACACAGTTTAATATCAATAAAATATCAACCATACACACGCTAAAATAAAGGGAAAACTCGAATATTAATAATTATCCAAAGTACGACCTTATGGCCAATCTTACAACTTATTAGCCTGAAGGGCTTAAAAACAAGCAACAGAAAGAAACAAAATAAGCGTAGTAGTCATTCAATATTCCCACAGGCAAACGACTGGGGAGCGAAGTCCTAATCCGTGAGATCGCTGAAATAATCTCCCTCTAGTACCTCCTATTGGAAAAACTCCTCCTCAACTGAGCAACAATGGTATAAAGCCGTGAGTACATTGGTACTCAGCAAGTCGTTCGTAACAAATGAATGCAATATAATATGTAAGGCTTAACAATGGAGGGCTGAAAGGTTAGTTTATAGGAAATGACATTTTCAGATGAATCCAACAAACAGATGGAAAGCGAACTTTAATGAAAAACATTAGTAAATGAATAATCAACGGAATTAAAATTAAACCACTTGTGAACCATCCATCCACAAGCTAAACCAATGGTGAATTAACCGTTCACTTTCCGACCATTACCACATGTTGCTATAAAATCGCTAACCCTCGTGTGAAATCACCGAGCATTGTCCATAACTAGAGATATGGCAATACGAATAGTTTTACACTCTACAGAGGTTACACAACTGTACCTACACGATGTGATTAGCCTCGTACTAAGTAAATCACAACAAAGCCTTAACAATGTTCAACCTCAACTGAATCTCATCCGCTAGGGTTTCGCATCACACCCCTCCCCCATAATGGCGAGATTGAAATTGAAATGTCCCAAATTAATCAGCCAGATCTATCCCATACTAGACATGTGGTTTGCACGGTAAAGCTTAGATCAATGGCGCACAAAGTTAAATCCTTAATGTTACTCGGGCGAGCCTTCCACATCCCACGAAGTGAATCCACACTTCTTCTTTTACTGCACGATCACTCGCTCAAATGAAAAATCAATGTTGTATAATCCACGCCAATTACACACCAATGTCACGGCCTCAATTTTATAACTGTGGCACCAACCACGATTACATATCTCATTAAGTCAAATTAATTATTCACTTGCAAGGATAAACCTATCGTAACATAAGCAAGGCTAAGCATACTACTCGTACCACCATATGACATCTAGCATAACATCACTAATTAAATTCTTAACCTAGGGTGACAATGGCATCATGGTATTTAAATTATCAAGAGGGGTAATTCAATTTGGGTCGATAACTACCAAGTACAATGGTGTGTAATTAAATAGCGATGCAATATAATTTAAAATAAAATAATTAAATAGTAGATTACAAACTAGGTTCAACATGATCAAAGAACACGATTTGCCTTGGTTACGCTCAGCGAGGTACTCGGGATCTTCTGGCGGCGCTCCTACTCCTCCGAAGTCGGGATCTAACGAGACAGAAAGTGAGCGAAATAACAAAAATAAATCAAATAAAATTCAAATAAACTGCAAAAACCTTGAACTAGAACAAAAAGATAGAGCTCGATTTTAGATGAATTTAGAAAAAAGAACGGGGTCAATCGGAGCTAGGACGGAGAAGAACCGGCTCCCGAAAAAATTAAGTTACTATGTTGTGGACTCCGTGCACGGGAAGTCGGGTTCACGGTGGACTCGGTCTATGGAACGAGAACTTGATCGGCGACGCGGCACGGTGGGTGACATGTAACCTTCGCGATGTGGCACTAGGGTTGGGCTTTTGCTGACGTGGCACTACCACGTGGCTAGGGCTGACACTTCCAGAATCTTGATCGGGTACTCTTTATGAGGCAGATTCCCCTGAAAATCAACAGCCTCAACTGGCACAACCTCCTCTAGCACTCGCAGGCACTTCTTCAACTGGGACACATAAAAGACGTCATGTACCCTACTGAAGGACGCAGATAGCTCCACCTGGTATGCAACCTCTCCCCTGCGTTTCAAAATTTTGAACGGTCCAACATATCTCGGCGCTAACTTTCTTTTTAACTGAAATCTCTTCACACCTTAGGACAATGTGATCCTGAGATATACAAAATCAACTCTCGACGTCTGGTATCTACATATCTGTTCTGTCTAGCTGTAACATCCTAATTTTCAGAGCTTTTTAAAACCTGGAATTTAAAAATAAATTTTTGAAATTTTCTGGAATTAATAAAGCTTAATTTGATTTTTTCAGAATTTAAAAGGATTTAATGTGAATAAAATAAATTTTAACATAAGCTGAAAATATTTTATTTGGGTTCCTTGTGTCACAAGGAATTTTCTGGTATTTTTGGTGGATTTTTGGGATTTATTTGCTATTTTCTAGAGCTCTTTGAAGTTATTTGGATTTTCTGGAAAGAAAAAGAAAAAGGAAAAACCATCTGCCCGATCCTCTCTCTCTCCCCACGCGTCGCCATCCGGCCGCACCCCGCCGCCGCCCGCTCCCGCCGCCCTTCCCCGCTTGCCGCGTGTCACCGGCCCGTTCCCGTCCTCACCCCACGCGTCAGCCGCCACCGCCCGATCCCTGCCCTTGCCGCGTGTCGCCATCACCAGCATCCGCGCGCGCGCGCCCAAACCCTAGCGAACCCCACCGCTGCCTCCTCGCGCTCGAGTCGCCCCGTCCTCCGATTCCCGCCTCTGCCACGTGGCCTCCATCCGCGCTCGCGTCCGCGCCTCACCTCGCGTCCGCGTCGCCCTGCCGTTGGATCGCACCCACACCACGCGTCGCGCTGCTAGTGCCTGCCCGCGCGTAACCCTAACCCTAACACGCTCACGCCCTCGCCCGTCCGATCTCTCTCGCGCGTCATCTGGGCCGTCCAAACCGGAACCGAGCCGCGCCCGCGCTGTAACCGATCTGGACACCTCGGTTCACCTGATAAAACCCCGCAGCCTACCTCGGTTCGCGTGCCACTGCCCCGAGCCCTCGCCTCCGTCCTCGCGCTCGCGCCGCCGCTCCCGGAGCCGCCTCGCCGTCGCCCATGCGTCCCCGTCGCGCCCTTGGAGCCACCGGAGTCGCCGCCACCGTCGCCATCACCGGTGAGCGCCGTTGACCTCTCCCTCCGCCCGGTCGCCGCCCGCGTCGCCCGTGTCGCCTGAGTCGCGTCCGCGCCGCACCCCGCGCCCGCTCCCACGGTCGGCGAGCCAAACCCGCGTCGCGCCCACGTGTGCTTCGCGCGGCGTGCCCCGAGCAACGCGTCGCCCATCGGCCGCCGCCCCGCCTCCGCACCGCCCAATCCGAGCCGCTCATCCAGATTTGAGTGAGCGGCCCGGATGCAGCCACGCGTTTCCCTCCGCGCCGTCGGATCAAGCCGCGCCGCCGCGCGCCCGAGCCGCCCACGTCAACCCAGCCTCGTCGCGTCAGCACCCTCTCTCCCGCGTGCACTATTCCGTGCGCCGGGTCTACCGTGCACCTGTCCCTCGTGCGCCCGGTCCACAGCACTGTAATCTTTAGGGTTTATTTTTCGAGAGCCCGTTCTCCTCCGTCCTAACTCTGATTGATCCCGTTCTTTTTTCTAAATTCATCTAAAATCGAGATCTAGCTTCTGGTTCTAGTTTCATAGTTTTGGGAGTTCATTTGCTTATCATTTTATGTGTTTTTCTTGTTTCGATCGTTTTCTCTCTCGTTAGATTCGGATTCCGGAGGAGCAGGATCTACGCCCGAAGACCAGGAGTACCTCGCTGAGCATAACCAAGACAAGTCATGTGTTTTGATCATGTTGAACACAATTTACAATCTATTATTTAATTATTTTGTTTTAAATTACATTGCATCGCTATTTTTATTCAAACCCTTGTATTGGTAGTTATCGTCCCAATTGAATTCATTCCTCCTTGATAATTTGGAATGCCATTATACCATTGTCACCATAGGTTGAGAAACATACTAGTGATGCTAGGTTATTTGTCACATGGGTTGGCACGATAGAATGCATTGCTTTGCTTATTTGTACGATTGGGTTTATCATCACACGTGAATAATTAATTTGACTTAATAAGATATTGAACCGTGGTTGGAGCCACAGCAGATCGTGGTTGGTGCCATAGTATTAAAATTTGTGCCATGATGTTGGTGTGTCATCGGCGGTGGCTATACAAATTGGTTTTCACTCGGGCGAGTGATCGTGCAGTAAATGGGGAAGTGTTGGAGCACTTCGAGGGATGAGATAGTCTCGCCCGGGTAGACTTAAGGACTTAATTTTGTGCGCCATTGATCTGAGTCTTACCGTGTAAACCACAAGTCTGGTATGGGACAGACCTGGCTGATTAATTTGGGATGTTTCAACTTTAATCTTGCCATTGAGATGAACATGATTGCTGATTTCCATGTGGCGCAAGGGGGGTGTGATGCGAAACCCTAGTGGGCAGATTGAGTTGTAACTGAACTTTGGAAAGGCATTGTCGTGATTACCTTAAGCTGAGGCTAATCACATCGTGTGGGTACAGTTGTGCAACCTCTGCAGAGTGTAAAACTATTCGAATAGCCGCGTCCTCAATCATGGACAATACTCGGTGATTTCACACGAGGGGTAGTTATTTCTGAAAACTTGTGTATTGTGGTTGGGTAGTGGATGGTTAATCCACGATTGATTTAGTTATGGATGGGAGGTCCATAAGCGGTTGGTTTAGTTTGTGGATGGGAGGTCCGCAAGTGGTTATGTCTTTTCCTTTGATTATTTATTTATTATTGTTTTACTTAAAGTTCTCTTTCAATCTATTTACTGTATTTACCTTCAACTGTCATTTATGCAAATTAACCTTTCAGCCTTCCTTTGGTAAGCCTTGCATACTATATTGCATTCATTTGTTGCAAACGACTTGCTGAGTACCAATGTACTCATGACTTTATGCCCAATGTTGCTCAGTTGAGGAAGACGAGTATCACCAGCAGGAGGTTCCAGAAGGAGAGTACTTCAACGACTTCACAGATTAGGCTTCATTCTCCACTCGATAGCCTGTGGGCTTGTCGATTGGCCGCTACGCTTTATTTTGGATTTCCGCTGCTAGTTTTTGTTAAGCCCTTCGGGCTAGTTTATTGTAAACTTAACCATAAGGTCGTACCTTTTGGATATTTATCGATATGTGAGCTTTTTCTTTATTTTATCGTGTATATGGTTGTGATGACATCTATGTTTGACTGTATGCACTAGCATAATCCTGGGACTAGTGCAGAATACACAGGGAGTCTGGATTTGCATATTCGGGTCTCGACATTAGCCTGGGCAGTCCTCAACCTTTTCTGAATTAAGCGGACCTTTTCCTCAGCTTCTCTTAAACAATCTGGACTAAACACCTGACCTCCTCCGTCTCTTTCCAATCGAGAGGGGTCCTGCATTTTCTGCCATAAAGTGCCTCAAACGGTGACATCTGCAAACTGGCCTGACAACTATTGTTGTAAGAAAACTCTACAAAAGGCAAACAGCTGTCTCACTTGGCTCCATGATCTAGCACACATGCTCTCAACATATCCTCAAGAATCTAATTTACCTGCTCAGTCTGACCATCTGTCTGGGGGTGATATGCTGTACTGAAATTCAGGTAAATTCCCATAGCTTCATGAAAACTTCCCCAAAAATGAGAGGTGAACTGCAACCCATGATCTGATACTATTTTCTTTGGTACTCCATGCAGACTGACAATCCTCGATATATATAACTCTGCTAATCTGTCACCGGCATAAGTTGTCTTGATTAGGATGAAATGAGCAACCTTGGTTAATCAGTCCACGATGACCCAAATCGAATCAAAACCCTCTTTGGTCTTTGGCAAACCTGTAATGAAATCCATATCAATCTCTTCCCACTTTCACTCGAGGATTTTCAATGGCTGTAGCAAACCTGTCGGTCTCTAATGCTCGGCTTTTACCCTCTGATATACATCACAAACTGCCACATACTCAGCGATCTCACGCTTCATGCTTGGCCATCAGCTCTTGTCTGTAATATCCTGGTATATCTTGGTACTGTCTGGGTGAATCGAATATAACCACTCATGAGCCTCTTTTAATAACAAATCATTTAACTCGTTCTTATTTGGCACACACAATCGCTGCTTAAACTACAGAGTTCCTTGGTCATCATCTGTAAATTCTGACTCTTTTCCTTTACTCAAGTTGACCTTGATCCGCTGAAATATCTCATCCTCTGACTAAGCTTGAAGAATCTGACCATCCAAAGTTGGCTGCAACTCTATTGCGGCTATAAACCCTTGCTAAACCAATTCCAAACTAAACTTTTGTAATTCCTCATGCAAAGCGGGCTGACTTTCCTTAACCATCACCGTATTACAATAAACTTTTCTGCTCAAAGCATCTGCGACCACATTGGCCTTCCCGGGGTGATAATGTATACCAACATTATAATCTTTTATTAACTCCAACCATCTTCTCTGCTTGAGGTTGAGCTCGGCTTGGGTAAAGATGTATTTCAGATTCTTGTGATCCGTGTAAATCTCACACCGGTTACCAATGAAATATTGACACCAAATTTTCAAAGCATACACTACGGCTGCTAACTCCAAATCATGTGTAGTCTCAACTGGCGCGATGTGTATGCTATCACTCTTTTGTCTTGCATTAGCACGCATCTCAATCTTTTGCGAGAAGCATTGTAATAAATCTCAAAATCCTTGTTTATATCCGGCAACACTAGCACTGGGGTTGTGGTCAAACTCTCTTTCAGTTTCTAAAAACTCTTCTCGCACTCTGAGGTTCATATAAATTTCTTTTCCTTTTTAAGCAACTGTATAAGAGGTCTGGCTACACTGAAAAATCCTTCAATGAAGTGACGGTAATATCCTACCATACCCAGAAAACTCCTGACCTGAGTCACTGACAAAAGTGACTTCCAATCCAAAACATCCTTTACTTTTTTGGGGTCAATTACGACTCCTTCTGCGGACATCACATGGCCTAGGAAGGCGACTTACTTCATCCAAAACTCAAACTTACTGAATTTGGCACAAAACTGGTGATCCCTCAATTTATGTAATGTCATCCTCAAGTGTTTCTCATGTTCCTTCTCATCCTTGGAGTAGATCAAAATATCATCGATGAACACAACAACGAACTTATCCAAATATTCCATGAACACCTTATTCATCAAATACATAAAATAGGCTGGAGCATTGGTCAAACCGAAGGATATCACTGTGAACTCGTATAGACCATAATGAGTTGAGAAATCTGTCTTAGGCATATCTTCCTTTCGAATCCTCATCTGATGGTATTCTGACCTCAAATCAATCTTCGGGAAAACTCCTGCTCCCTTAAGCTGATCAAACAGGTCATCAATCCTGGGCAAAGGGTACTTGTTCTTGATGGTGACCTCATTAAGAGCTCGGTAATCCACACACATGCACTGACTACCATCCTTTTTCTTGACAAACAACACTGGTGCTCCTCAATGGGATGAACTCGATCTGACATAACCCTTGTCCAAAAGCTCCTGAATTTGCCTCTTCAATTCTGCTAAGTCATTGGCAGGTATTCGGTAGGGTCTCTTGGAAATCAGAGCGATACCTGGTACAAGCTCGATCAGGAACTCAACCTCTTGCTCTAGTGGCATACCGGAAAGATCATCTGGAAACACGTCGGGATACTCTCTGACAACTGGCAAATCCTCCAACTTGATCAATTTGCTTTGGCAAACCAAGACCTTCTCTGGCTGACTCATACTGGCTGCAAACTATGCTTTACTCCCGTCTGAACTGGTCAAGGTCACTGCTCTGCTCCCGCAATTCAACACTGGCTGATGCTTTTTGAGCTAATCCATACCCAAGATTACATCCAAAGACTAGATATCCAACAAAATCAAGTCAGCACTGAAATCAACTCTCTGAATGGTTATCTTAACTCCTGGACAGCCTAGGTTCGTACTCAACTCGAAACCCGGGGTTGGATTAAAAAAACAGATCCAAGAACAATAGTTTTCAACCACTGCTTTAAAGCAAAACTCTAAGAAACAAACAAATGCGAAGCTCCAGAATCAAACAAAACTGTAACAGGGCATGAATGGACTAGAAACTTACCGATCACAACCTCTGGTGCTGCCTGGGCCTCCTCGGCAGTGACATGATTCACTTGGTCTCTCACAACTTGCGGTGTCCTGTTGGTCTGGCCTGATGCCTAGTGTGCTCCTCGTCCTGCTCCTGGGGCAGGAGTCTGATCTGGTGTGACTCCTAGATTGAAGCGAACCGGCGTAGGGGCTTGCCTCTAGTGGCACTTGCTAGCATAGTGTCTTGGCTCATGACACTTGAAGCAAGTGACGGACACCGTTGGGTTGGCGCTCCTCTACTGTTGGCTGCTTGATCCATTAGGACGCTGTCCTGACTAAAACTGTCGCGGCACTGGGGCCGGTGTCCTGAAGACTGACTGCTGAAGTACTTGTGCAGGCTGATATGTGTCAAATCGGGCTTTCTAGGACTGATGCATCTGAGATCCCTATTGCATCATCCTCCTCTTGCGAGATTCCTCTAGCTCGCGGTGACTCTCCTCAATAAGCATAGCCTTATCCATCATATGCTGAAAGCTAGCATAGTTATTACCCACCACTTGTACCTTCAATCCTAGATTCAATCCTTTCTTGAACCTCTTTTGGCGAACATCGTCCACGGTTACGTCCTATGGCGTGTAGCGAGCTAACTGAGTGAACTTATTAAGATATTCACTTACTGACATATTCTTTTGCTGCAACTCACAAAACTCTATCTTCTTCATCTCGATCACCCCATCCAAGATATGAGCGTGATGGAAGGCGGCGGTGAACTCTACCCACATGATGTTGTTCTGGTCCTCATGAGCGATGCAGTAGTTCTCCCACCACTCTGCTGCGGCTCTCTCTAGCTGGTGCACGGCATACAACACCTTCTCTCTGTCGGTGCACTGGGACAGGTTCAGTTTCTTCTCAACTGAATGGATCCAATCGTCTGCCTCCAAAGGCTCTGAAGATCTAGAGTAGGTGGGCGGCCTCGTCCTCATAAACTATGCATATTGGATCAGCGACGAGCGCCCGAGGTGCTCTTGCCTCGTGCCGACGTTGCATCAAAGCATTCATATTCTGCATCATCTATGTCTGAGCCACCAAAAACTAACTGAGGGCTGGGTCCAAGGTCACTGGCGCTGCCTGAGGTGGCTCAGTGGCACTGCTCCCTAAATCCTGCTGCTCTGAAAAGGGAAACAACTGCTGACTTTCCAAGGCACAAAGGTGAGAGGAAAAAAGCATAAATAAGGGGGTAAACTCGTCTAAGGGGGTTTCTCTAATGGTAATCTAAACTAAACAACACTTAGCCGAAAAAGGCTAACAACAAAAATCGGAAAAAATAACTCCAATAAAAATATTAATATGATCGCAATATAATACTTTTAAGGGCAAGATTTGCAGCTCACATCGCACACAACTGCAAATAAAATCCAATGTTATACTCGTGCTTTCTAATCTAAAGGCTCTCACTCGAGTCCTGATAGGTAGGGCTCACTACTCTCGTCCTCCGAATCGTTGTAGACCACTCACGAGTTGCAGATTTACGGCGACTGCTCTTCAGCTGGGGCTGGAATAAAGTGCTGAAGATACTCCTATCGGTTGCTGGTGATGCGTCGTCTCTCCTTCGGGCTCGACGGTGTAAGCAAGGGTAGAGGTACTGGCGACTGCGGTCGAGGCTCCTCCCTGGCTGGCTCCAGTAGGCTGGGGGTGGCTCCATATTGCTCCTTGAACTTTTGAATGAGTTTGGACATATTGATCTTGTATAGCTTGCATAGTCGTTGGATGGCCTTGTGCGCGGCTTATTGTGCTGACCATTCCCCACAAGTACCAGTGTTCTTGAAGCTGTGGTGTAGAACTTGCTTGCCGACTCTGGTGGTGAAGTACCACCTGGTGATGCTCCTGATGTGTTGGCCTTTCTCTTTCTCGTCCTTGGTGACGTAGACAAGCGATCTCTTCAATCTAAAGCTCCACAACAGAACACGAAGAAGTCCTCTCCATCCTTCCGTTTGATTGAAAGAAGCTTGAGACATCTAATGCATTTATAAGGTAAAGATCAGTTTAAGAATTTGTGAAAACATATTTTATGAGAGTGAGGCGAAAACAGATATTTCTTAGTATCCAATTTAGTTGGTTTGATTTAGAAAATAATTTTTTGGGGCTAGACGACCATTCTAACTAGAGCTTCGTCCTACAGTCGATATGGCTCTGATACCATCTCTGTCGAGACCTGAATATACAAATCCGGACTCTCTATGTATACTGCACTAGTTCAGGATCACGCTAGTGTACACAGTTTAACATCGATAAAAATATCAACCATACACACGCTAAAATAAAGTAAAAACTCGAATATCAATAATTATCCAAAGTACAACCTTATGGCTAAACTTACAACTTATTAGCCTGAAGGGCTTAAAAACTAGCAGCGGAAAGAAACAAAATAAGTGTAGTAGCCATTCAACATGCCCACAGGCAATCGAATAGGGAGCGAAGTGCTAATCCGTGAAGTCACTGAAGTACTCTCCCTCTGATACCTCCTGCTGGTAAAACTCCTCATCCTCAACTGAGCAACAATGGCATAAAGTCGTGAGTACATTGGTACGCAGCAAGTCATTTGTAACAAATGAATGAAATATAATATGCAAGGCTTAACAATGAAGGGCTGAAAGGTTAATTTGCAGGAAATGACATTTTAAGATGAATCCAATAAATAGATGGAAAGCGAACTTTAATGGAAAACAGTAGCAAATGAATAATCAACGGAATTGAAATTAAACAACTTGTGAACCTCCCATTCACAAGTTAAACCAACAGTGAACTACCCGTTCACCTTCCGACCATTACCACAAGTTGCTATGCAATCGCTAACCCTCGTGTGAAATCACCGAGCATTATCTATAACCGGAGACACGGCTATTCGAATAGTTTATCACTCTGCAGAAATTGCACAACTATACCTACACGATTGATTAGCCTCGTACTAAAGAAATCATAACAAGGCCTTTACAATGTTTAACCACAACTCAATCCCGCCCGCTAGGGTTTCGCATCACACCCCCTTGCGGCTCATGGAAATCAGTAATCATGTTCATCACAATGACGAGATTGAAATTAAAATATCCCAAATTAATCAGCTAGGTCTATCCCATACTAGATATGTGGTTTGCACGGTAAAACTCAGATCAATAGCGCACAAAGTTAAGTCCTTAATGTTACTCGGATGAGCCTTCCACATCCCACGAAGTGAATCCACACTTCTCCCTTTACTACACAATCACTCGCCCAACTGAAAACCTAGTGTTGTATAACCCACGCCAATGACACACCAATGTCACGGCCCAAATTTTATAACTGTGGCACCAACCATGATTGCATATTTCATTAAGTCAAATTAATTATTCACATGTGAGGATAAACCTATCGTAACATAAGTAAGGCTAAGCATACTACTCGTACCACCATGTGACATCTAGCATAGCATTACTAATTAAATTCCCAACCTAGGGTGATAATGGCATCATGGCATTCAAATTATCAAGGAGAGGTAATGCAGTTTGGGTCGATAACTACCAAGTACAACGATGTGTAATTAAATAGTGATGCAAGATAATTTAAAATAAAATAATTAAATAGTAGATTGCAACATGGGTTCAACATGATCAAAGGATACGATTTGCCTTGGTTACGCTTAGCGAGGTACTCGGGATTTTCTGGCGGCGCCCCTGCTCCTCTGAAATCGGGATATAATGAGAGAGAAAGCAACCAAAACAACAAAAATAAATCAAATAAAATTCAAATAAACTCCAAAAACCTTAAACTATAACCAAAAGATAGAGCCCTATTTTAGATGAATTTAGAAAAAAGAACGGGGTCAATCGGAGATAGGACGGAGAAGAACGTGTTCTCGAAAAATTAAATCTAAAGAAAAATTCTGAAAATTTAAAAAAGTTACTGTGCTGTGGACTCAGTGCACGGGAAGTCGGGTTCATAGTTGACTCAATCTATGGAATAGTAACGTAGGCTACTGACGTGGCTAGATCTGACAGATGACATCGCGACGCGTGGCGGGATTGCAGCCGTAGATCCAGATCCAGATCTACAGTCGAGATCGGGGCGGGGGACCGTGGGATCTTCGACGCGTGGCGGCTCGCAGTACGAGGCATCGCGGGCGCGTGTGGACGACGGTCGAGCGCGGCGCCAGCGGACACAGCGGGGAGTTGGCTCCGGCGGCGGGGACGCCGCGGGTGCGGGGGGTTCGGCGACGAGGACGACGCAGCGTAGGTTCCGGTGGGCACACGGGACGGCAGTGGAGGGAAGCGGCGGGGACGGCGGCGGCTTACCGGTGAGGAAAATGGGTGCGACGACGAGGTCCCGGTGCGACGGCGAGGCGACGGAGGTGAGGGTTCCGACGGCGCTCGGGCACGGTGCGACGGCGGCGGTGGCGAGGTGAGGAGAGAAGGCGGGTGGTGACACTTTTTTAAGCGCGGAAACCGAGGATGTCCGAAACAAAAACGGCGCGGTGATGAACCCGTATCGGAGACGATGACGGGGGGGCCGATGCGTGGCATGGGAGGAGATTGGATGGCGGGGACGCGAGGCGAGGCGCGAGCGCAAGGGAGCGGCGGCGTGCGGCGCGGGCGTGCTATGGCTACGCGGGCGGACGCACGGCGTGGATTGCCGACACGTGGGCGAGGAAGGGATCCGGAGGCAGGGCGCGAGGCGAGGTGCGGGCGGTGCGGGCTGCAGCGCGCGGGGGGCGACTCATGGCACGGGCGTGGGTCGAGGAAGATTCGGCCCGCGGGATTTTAGGGTTTCTTTCCGATTTTACTTTTTAGCAAATTTAGATAAAATCAAAATAGCCCCAGAAAATATCAAATAAATTCTAAAAATTCACTAAAAATTCCAGAAAAATCCTTGAAACACCAGGAATCTAAATAAAATATTTTTAGTTTATGTTAATATTGATTTTAATCATATTAAATACTTTTTAATTTCTAAAAATTCAAATTAAGTTTTATTAATTCTAGAAAATTTCCAAAAATTTATTTTTAATTCAAAAACTTTAAAAACTCTGAAAAACAGGGTGTTACAATTATTGTACTTGCCCTAATTATCTTTTGTTCAAAATCATCAGAACCACTGTCTCTTTTGACTTTTTAGTACTAGCTCTGACTCACAAAATTTCTATCGCCGAAATTTCGTCGATAACTACTGGTTACCGACTTTATAGGTGGGGATCGATAAAATTTTATACTGGTCAAAAAATTTGGATTCATTAAAATTCATCTAAAAATAAAAAAATTTCAAATTCAATTCAAAATTTTCATGCAAAATTTCTAGTAACCGGCGGTTACCAATCATATCGCTGCTCTCCAATAAACTTTTTGAACCATACATTTTTCACTGGCTCTGACCCGCAACGAGCATGTGTACTCTTTTAGATGCAAACAACCATAAGGGTATCCACAGTGTGTATATCACAATAGATCTTAAGGTGGATCCCACCTAATTGTTAAGGTCAACTCTGTTATATTTAAGGCCACAGCTCGGCCTTAAGGAAGGTCCCACATAATATCCCTCATATCACGGTGATTGGCTGGTGGGGGAGAGAGAAAACATGATTCAAAAGAAAAATTATATTTTAATGCTTATGACCAGGTCTTTAGCTTGAGGACTGATTTTAAGTCTTTTTTGCTTATGACATGTTTAAAGTCGACCCTGTAATGTATTAGGTCGACCTTAAGGTAGCTTAAGACCCTCTATTTTCATACACTGTGGATGCTCTAAGTGTGAAAGAAAATGGCCACTTCAACACCTCGCCTCAGTACATTCAGCAGTGAGCTGAAGGTGTGTATGCTAACTGCCGAGTAATGTGCAGCTGACCATATGACAATGTTGCGTACGTTAGCATTTGTTCGAGTACAGAACGAACGAAATCTTCATGCATTCATCAGGCATCCTCCTATGCTACTACTACTGCTACTGCTGCTACTAGTACTAAGAAAGAGCAAAATTAAACCTAGCTATATTCCGAGTAGTTCATCAACTCGATCGACCCTAGTCATCACGTCCTCGTCGCCGTCGAAGCCGAGGCCGAACATCACCGCATTCATCACACAAAGAGGCATCATAACCACTCTCCCCAAGGAAAAATGTATGGTTCTAAGTTGGACTCACTGTCTAGTGAGGTTTCAGACTAGGTCGGCCGCTTCACGCGCTATTAGTCGGATACTCGGATTAGGATCTCGTGGGATTAGTGTGCTAAAAAAGATTTAAGGATCATATTAGTGCCATGGGCACTGACACCTAAGGGTGAAAAAAAACTTGAAACTCGCGAGCTAACTCTGCTCATTAAGAACTTGGCTCGAACTCGATCTCTTAACGAGTCAAACCGAGCTAGCCATTTAGCTCAGTCCCTTAACGAGCTAGGTTCGAGCTGGCTTGTGAGTTACCCGGTTAACACGTTTAGCTAGCCCAGCCAGTAGCAAATGCGTCAGTCCAACCCAGTTAGGCGCAACCCTAACTCCCCATGAGGATAAGATAGTTTCTATTATTGCATATGAACTTAAGCATTGGAAACTCAATCATACTGTGTATTCCTTTGTACTTGTCCAGGTATTTTCTTTTCTAGATCACTAATTATGACCTTTGCATACCAGTTATTCATCTAGTTTTTTGTTTGCATTGCCATTTGTGTACTTGTTGGTTAAAGATATGGTAATCGTCCAATGAACTCATGTTAAAGGTGTTGGTTGGCCCAGAAATCCTCCATTGGATTTCCTAAAGGGACATGTGCCATTGTTTTTGCCATTGTTTTTCCTGAAAAGATTTATGTAACTGTATCATTGATTAGTTGGTATGGGGATATACTAGATTATTGATTATTATGAACTTGTGATCTGTATGGATGTTTTATAATATCGATTGCATGGATATTTGTTGATAACAAGTCTAACGAGCCAAGTTTGAACTTTTTAACAAGTCGAGTCAGCTCGTTATCCACTCTTACTGATACCTTGGGCCCACACACGGTGGATTTTGGGTCGAGGAGCCTCTGATCCGGTGGGTCCCCGGAAGGATACATGGGCATGGCATGACCGTAGATCTCTGCGGCGGATTGGCACGAGCTCAGCAATTCACCAGTCTTCTGTCAGTAGTCTCTTCTTTAATGAGTCAATTTTCCAGTCCAGGTTCAGAAAGCCTATCCATAACTAGCCAAGAAACTAGCAACCCTTGCCGGTTCATCCTCGTACCCCTCCCCCCTTCGATTCCATCTTTCACTACAATAGCCATATTACTGCATCTAGGATATGTTCCAAATCAACACAATTTTTTACTGAAGCCAAGGCAGGAGTTCTGCCATTCATCCATAGAAACAAGAGAGAGACTAGATGATTGACTGGTGGTAGTAATCTGTGGTGGGGAAAGAAGACGAGCAAGGAAAATGAAGCGGTTTCCAAATCGAATAAAACGACAAGAATTTGTTTACCAGCAAGTTCTTGCACAGAGACGAACTCTATTATTCATCAGGCCTTCTCCCATGCTAGTCTAGTCCCAAATTGTTTTGCCGGGGTCGATGAAGGAACAGTTGCGGGCGCTGAGTTTTTTTCCCCCTCTTTTTCGGCAGGTTTTTTGTGGTGTGATTAATATAGACGCCGGTAGGGGTGAAACGGGTATGAATCTGATTCGGTCTGGTCTTTTCATATCCTAGTTCATATTTTTTTTTCATCGAATACAAATCTAAATGCGGATACCTCAGATACAAATGCCAATTCGAAATTTCGAGATACGATTTATAGGATGAGGACAGATCGAGTTCAAGTCAACCCTAGATAAACTAACAGGTCATACACAAAAAGAAAAAAAAGTAACTTTGTCAACTAAAATACCAATTTATAACAGGGTAGAGAACTAATTATCATACTTGGATTTCGGATGTGTAGGAAAAATCGAAATCATAGAAAAGACTAGAGAGCACGGCAAATGTCATTGATTGTTACTCGTCGAAGGAACAACAACATCGCCCTGCTTTATGAGTCCAAGTCCGAGTCCGAGTCGGAGTCCGGGTCGGATTCGGGCGCACGGTTCGAGTCGATCGGATTTGGATTGCGATCGATGTCGTGTCTCCATTTCCTCATCAACGGCTGTGGGATTTTTCGTGGTTGGCCCTCGCATCCAACGGTGGAACACGATTTCGGTATTTTTACACTTCACGCTGTGACAGGTCCTTGCTCTTCTTCATCTAAGCATCTTCGTTTTGTTACTTTCGTCACCTGTTCACCCAGACAACCAGCACCATCTCGAATGCAATACAAGAAGCATATTGACATGCCCGAATGTTCATACTTACTAGTTCTTACATGTTATAGGGTAACATAACTTAGATCCTGTTCTAAACGACTTTAATTTCTGACTTTTTAAGTTCAAAATCAATTAGAATATATTGACTTCTAATTTTGTATTTTGTATTTTTTTTATATTATCCGTAAAAATATATTGATATTTTTATTTTTTAATTGAATGATTTAAAAAAAATTAGTCATCATTATAATACAATTTTAGCCAATAGCCGCAGTTGATTGGAGCGACACCTTAAGGAGACGTTCGTTTTAACGATGACTTTTGCCTTTTGATTGAAATTTTACTGTGCTGACTTTTTTTTACTGTAGTTGATTTAACTTTTTAAGTATAATTAAATTTTAAAAAATGTAAAAATAGAAAAAAAAATATTAACCCATCACGGACAATACAAAGGAATACGGGAAAAAAAATACAAAAAAATCTAAAAAAATTCAAAAAAAGACGAATTACTAAATAGTGAAAAAAAACTAAAACCAGAAGCTAAAAAAAAAAAGCTGAAACGAACAATGCTACAGCAAAGCAAAGGAGGTGGACTCCCGAGCCGGCCGGTGATCGAGGGCACCCGAGCAAGCGAATGCTGGCGCTTGCGTTACAGATGACGGCCTGAACTGCGCTTGCGGCGGAAATGGAGTCAAATGGTGGACAGAGCAAGAGCAGCACCTCCCTGAGCAAAGCCCGGCAGTACGATAGAGGCAAATAAGGATTCATACATTCCAGATTGAACTTGTGAAGACCATTAAAGCAACAGGGAAAACATTTCTCGAGCACCACTGAATTCACATGTTCATCGGACGATAAACTTAAAAAGACCAAACAAGTCTATGCAACGATGGATTCAAGAATTTTAGACAACAGTACACCCTCGGTGGCCAACTTCGGCTCCAACTCATGTAACAAAATTAGGTCCTAACAAGATAAAGTGCCCGCAAAATTAGGTCCTAATAAAACCAAGAGCTGACATCGCGTGCTCACTCTTCCTCCTCGTCACCATCACCGCCGCCACCGGAAGCCTTCTTCTGGTTCTTTCTCTTGACCCTTCCAGGCTCACCACCACCAAGTGGGCTGGTAAGGGAGAAGTCAATGTGCTTCTCTGAGTCGAGTCTCACCATGAACGAGGGAATGTTGACAAGCTGCCTGCCCACTCTGCAGAAACAGATTGAATTACATCGAGATAACAAAACTTTCGACAAGCCACATAAATGAAATCTATTGAAAATAAAACCATAACATGCAAATGAATATTGTTAGCTTAAAAACTTTATTGATAGCTCAGCGTGAGACTACAGGCAAATTAACACATAATTATCATCCTCTACATGATATGATGGAATCACCAATTTGTCTCTTTAATGAAAAATATTATCGCAAGTGTAGAGAAGTAATGTCAGAACGACAATTTGAGAAGCAAGAACATTACTCAGGAAATTGTTAAGATAAACAAACACCAATGTTTTGTTCACACTGAAGTACCATAGAGCAATATCAATGCTAGTAGAAATAATCATCTATTATACAAAGTAAAAACAAGGTATTCCACAAACAGGAAGCTGATAGGTACATGATCCTACAAGCCCAAGAGCAATAATAGTTCAGAATCATATTTCAGCAGAGAAAAAAGAATCATATTTCAGCAGAGAAAAAAGGACCCAGCACAATTACAGTTAGGGAAAAAAGTTTATCAAGTACAAAAACATTTTAAGAGGCACTCAGAATGAAAAGGACATTTTGGGTCATTGGCCGCTTTTGACCTCATAGGTACAAGAGCTACAGACCTTTTTTATGTAGAGATGAATCCATTTCACTACTCAAAAAGTATCAACTGACAGAAATTGCAACCTAGTGACCTACCCCTCAAAACAGAGATTAAACATCCAGTACAAATATAAAAAACAACACACAGGACACAAATAATGTATACAGAAAAAAGGAACTGCAGGGGCATCAGAGAAAATATGGCTGCACCATTACACACTAAGTGTCTCAGACGACCGTCGTGCGTTGCATATGGTTTCTAATCACATGGCCCAAAACAATAACAGAAGTTCAGTTTGCAACAACTCTCAAACTGCAAAAATATTTCAGTTAACGCAAAAGCTAAATGTTCACCCATGTTCATTAATTATCAGTTCTACATCCAAATAGACATGTTCATCTGTGCACAAACATTTCAGGACTATAGGCTATTAAAAAAATGCATTACTAGACATACCACAAGTACATATTCTCCAGGAGAAGAAATCCGGCTATTTATACCTGATATGGCGTTGCCTGATGAGTACACGAGCATGATGGATGGATTTCGCCATGCCATTCTTGAAGACAATGGTCTGGAGGCGGCGCTGCAGGAAGTTCTCAACAGTGAGCGCAAGCACATAATCGAGCTTGTTCTGGCCCTCACCAAGGAGACCATAGCGGTTCATGCGGCGCAGGAGTGCCTCGCCCTCAAAGATACGTCGAGGGTTCTTCTCATCGAGGGTGAGCAGCTCCCTTGCAGCATTACGGATGCGGCTGAGGGCATACTGCACACGCCACAGCTCACGCTTGCACCTCAGGCCATACTCACCCACCAGCTTGAGTTCAGCATCAAGACGCTCCTTCTCATACGGGCGCCTTGGCTTCTTGAAAGTCTTACCATCTATGTCACAATAACAATGTGAAATTAAGAAACATATATAGCCAACACATTATGTGCATCACCAAGTGTACAAATACTCCCCTGAAATAAAATGCACATTCAAAAACTACAGCCTTTGTGTAGAGATTCATTTAAAATCAATAGCTACAGCTTTGCTGATCATGAAAGAACGCTTCTATGATCTAACCTCCTACTAAGCAAATCTGTTAATTTAACTTCTAGGATTCGAAGGGTACATATTTGAGTAATCTTTTTCTTCCCAACTCATAGCATTTGACCCCGACCATTGTACGATCAACCAAAACTAAGCACTTTGGCTTCCAAAAAGAACTAACATTCTACAGTATCACGCATTAAATCGTTAATAGGTCTAAACGATAGTAAAACTTAAAATCTCGTGATGAACATGAAACATACGCTTCGAGGTCAAAACTCAGGACGGGATCTCGGGTTCCTGATTCAGATGCGCAGCTAAGTAGGACCACGAACATAGACTAGCGCTCGAGATCAGATGCTACTGTAATTACACGCTGGGGTCGAATGGATCACGGGTACAGAGATGCAGGGAGTAGCTTACAGTTGCGGTAGAAGCTGACGTGCACCATGGCTGACGCTGCCTCCGCCGCTTGCCGCCGGTCTCGGACGCCGCCGCCGCAAGATGGGTTGTGAGGTCGGGGAGGTAATGGAGGCGGGCGAGAGTTGTGGGGGCGGAGTTCTTATAGAGGAGGCGCTAAACCCTAACCTAGAGCTTCGGCCTTAGTGGGCCTAGTTTTTTTGTGGGCTATAGCACCCTTCTTTTTGTTCCCCCTTATTCCCTTTCTCCCTTCTAGACGTGTGCTTGTTATTACAAACCGAGATAAACATTTGGATTTCTCTTTGTTACTGTACATACTAATCATCATCATCACCTATACAAAGTTGGGGATTCACAGCCCCCAACTATGTCACGCGTCTCTCCCCCTCGTAATAGCCTCCAAAACATTTTTATTTACATATAAATTCTCAATTCTTACAAATAGATCCCTAAATTTTTTCAAAAAACCTCTTACACTTTTTTCCCGTTGATAGCGACCCGCGATTTTCAAAAAATACGTACAAGTCCTCGGTACTTTCAAAATAATCTTTGATTTTTTACGAAAAAACCCATCAACTCTCTTTTATTGCGAAAAGGTTTTTAATTTTTTACGAAAATATCCTGTTTTCCCTGATTGATAATTTTTCGTTAGGAATGTCGAGCCGAAAAGCCGAAAATATGCCCCCCGAATACACGAAACGAACGCTCTCAGCGGCATTTCGCCGAACACAGGCCATACACTCGCTCAGGCGCGCCCTTCGCCTCCCCATATCCGCCGCCACCACCGCCTCCTCCTGCAGCCTCCGCCGCCTCTCCTCCCACCGCCGTGCGCCGCCGCTGCCCCCACCGCGACCACCGGCGACGACGAGTGGAACGACGAGTGGAACGACGCGTGGGAAACCGCATGGCTCCCGGGCGACTCCCCCGCGCCCGCTGCGCTGTGGGAGTTCCTCACCTCGGCAACCGCCGCCACCGTCCCAGCCATCTCCACCGAGGTGGACCCTGACACGAAGGCCTTCGTCGCCGACATGGACGAGCGCTGGGCCGAGCGCCGCGCCGCGTTGAGGCGGCCGCGCGCTCCCCGTGCGGTGGCTGCCGAGGGAGGGGGCGGCGCCGTGGCGAAGAAGGCGCGGGCGGACGAGTACAGGACGTGGAAGCAGCGCGTGCACGCCGCATTGTGGGTGAAGGAGATCGAGAAGATGAGGAGGCGCGCCTCGGCAGCGCCGACGACATCGACCGACTGCTCGACTCGTGCTCCGAGTGCGCTGCTTCTCCACTTTCTTTCTTTTTTGCTCTTCAAGTGCTTGGTTATATTTGATTGCTTGTGATATACCCTAGTTGTTGGGGCTTTGCCTTCGATTATCTTCCTAAGATTCCCATGGACAGCCATCTCAAATAAAGAATCCACGAAAATTGCGAGTTCAGTTATGTTTGTGATTCATAGCATCACATCGATCGGTTAATTCCAATCTCATGCTTATAGAAAATGTAGCTTTGAAAATGTAGTGTTTCCCTATGGTGCTCCTACGTCTTGCAAGGAAGTTACATCATTTAGATAGGTTGTGAAAGTGTAACAAGTTTCAATTGCATGCTGTAAGTTAGATTAGCTAGTGTGATGAGCAATGGGAGGATTATGGCTAAATGTAGCTGGCAAGGTCCATATGTAGTGACAAGGCTGGATTTCCTTGTTTCTAAGTGCAGTATGCTGTTGTGGTGATTTGTTGAAGGTTGGTGGATTATTCGGTGGAACCCTATACTTTTTTTATAAATCAGACTAAATACTGTATTATATGCCTGTGATGATTGTTCAATAGCCAGCAGTCTGTTACATGTAAAATTAGACAATGTTGAAGTGTTGTACTGAGATACTTCAAGTGAGATTTGGTGCTAACATGTTCATCGCCTGATGGACAAATTATACTATACATGCTGATTTTGTCTGATGTGGTTGATCCAAATTATAATAACGATTCATATATCATTATCTTCATGCTTTCAATCTACCAGCCTGACCTCACAAATTATGTGTACTATGGCGGTTTATCCTGGATCATGTACAAATCTTATTTCTTTCATTCTCAGATTTGAATACTGTTTTTGTTCAAGCAATAGCTAATCTTGCACTTTGCACTTGAATGCCTGTTAGCTCTTGCTCAATAACGATCAAATGTTAGCCTTGTTCTCCTTTGTTGCCCATTAGTTGACAGAAGTAGTCAGCATCTAAAACAAACATGACAGATTGACCAATGCACACTTGACACTGTAGTTATGCAGTACTTGTTTTGCTTTGCTTGCATTGCTTCGTAACCAGCCAAGCTTGGTCATTAGGCATTTATAACTTCTGGGTAGTATGACACTAGTTCAAGACTTCAAGTGCTTATAGAAGCTTTGCATAAATTCAAATTTGTCACTGTTACTTGTCTTCCTGCTATAGGAATTTATACTGCATGTTTGGGTAGGCTTGGTGGGTTTTGTTAATTTGCTTAGCACTTTATAAGATATGGTTTGCTTATAGTCCTTGTGAAATGCAGCATCTTTGATTCTGGCAACACTGATTTTGGCAATTCAAAGATTCCAACCACCGCTGACATCAAAACTAAGCCTGACGGTTGGGAAACCACCTCGAGAGGTCAGGATGGTAACATATGGGAGATCTCACAGCGCAAAGAGGACATTCTTCTCCAAGAATTTGAAGGGCGCATTGCTTTCGGTAATCATAAGGTCACAGACGATATTTCCTTCACCAAATAGTCTTCTTGTTAATGTTTCTGGAATGATATTGAAACTGAGGCTGCAGATTGCTAGCTTCATCAAAACTCACATATTTAGTCGGAGTCGTCCTATCGACGGATGGAAGTACATGATCGAAGAAATCGGCCCTAATGCAAGAAAAGGAAATGGGAGCGTACAGAGACTACCGAGTGTGACTGATCCTGCTACCCAGCCATACAGGGGAGATACACCGGCAATTCCCTCTAGCTCCTCCTCCAAAGGAAACCGGCAATAATGACATTCAGTATACATACTCTCTTGCCGATTTTCATTGGTATAATCCACACAGGCCAAGGCTTTTTATCTCCAAAAAGGTACTGGTAGATATTTCCTTGAGGATAAACATGGTCAGTTTTCAGATTCCTTCCGGGTCATATGATTGTGTACTGGATACAATGCCTTTGAATGACATTAATGGAAACGTTTATTAAGGTTGTTACATGGTAGTCTGTTTCTGTAGCCAAGCGCTGCATATCTATAATGAAATGTGGTTAGTTCGTCGATCTGGGAAGGTTCTTACATGTTGATGGGCAAAGATGGGGTGCTGGGTACAGGCGTACAGCTCCACTAATCTTTCGATTACCCATGACTCTCGCTGTAATTTCGCTTTGCAAATATCACCTCTAGATCAATGCACTCTTGCGGGGATGTAAACAAAAACTGCAACAAGGGGGTGAAAAGGGTACTATTCCCATCAGAGTATCATCTAGCATTCCGAGATCCAAAATGGAGCCTGGTATATACACGCGCGTGCATCAGTTGCACATTCACTACGCTCAAAGAGAAACTTTTTTGATTGGTTGGGAGGCTTGGAGCTGATCTACTCAATCCCTACCTGTGCTAGCTTCCTTGCTACTGCTGCCGGTCGTGCTGCTGCTACATTGCTCGTCTTCCATTCTCGGAAGACCTAGGCTTACAGGCCAAGAAGCCGCTTGCGTCGGGTACCTCGCCTGCGGTCGCGCCACATGGTTGGGGGCCTCCTGGTCTCCGGACAGCCCATGGCCTTCGACGGCTGCGGCTTCTGGGAACAGCTTCAGCTCCCGCGGCGGCGCGGCGTAGGAGTGCTCAACGACTGCCGGCTGCTGCAGGGGGAACGCAGCGCTTGTGATCGTGGTGTGAGGAACGGGGAGAGGCGACCCGGAAGAGCCGTGGCCCCAGCCCGGATTGCCTGCCAGCCGCATCCTGAACTCGTTCTGGAGCTCCGAGATTTCGTTGCGGAGCGCACGGTTCTCATCCTGCAGCTCATTCCTCTCCGTAGTAACCTGTTTGTGGCAAAATGAACATAGGGTATTATTAAGAACCACTGAATGAATTATGTCGGAATGATATGACAGATGCAGTGCCGCGATCCGAAGATATCATCGAATGATGATGTTGGCATGGAACTTGTCCCATGTATAGACCAAAGCATTTACCAGCGTATAAAATTAGACACTAATTCTAAATCATCGAGCGCAAAAAAAAGAAAGGGAGCGATGATTCGTGCGCGACGAATGAAATGTAATTTCCAGATTAGAAATAACTTACATAATGAGATTCATTCTGCAGGGTGCTGTTTTCCTGCCGGAGAGATCCTACTTGAGAAAGCAGATCCCTTAGTATTCGAGTGGTGTCAGTCAATATGCATGCCTTCCCGTTGCTCTGCCTATCTGCTTCTGCAAAGGGATGTTGCGTTTCATCAGAATTACGTTTGATAGCAAACTTAAGAGAGATTAAATTGTTGGTAATACAGAGCAAAAGCAGGTTGAAGTACAGAAATCCACCCATACATGGTCAGGGCTGAAGGGTAAACATGAAGCATATTTGGGTTGATCGATGTGTGTGTATCAACCCAAATACTTGTAGGAGGAAACTTCGTAACACATAGTGTAACCATGCGAGTAACATTACCACAAACATTTTAGACAGATATGGCAACGCCATGAAGATTCACAAATCGCATATCCTTGTGTTTGGGGGCTCTGGGCTTAATTGCAACTCGCAAACAACCACATTCAGGAGAGTTGTGCGTGATACCCTCCAAATTCAGAAACATGGACACTCAAGCAATACTGTGATCTAGAGAGCTAGCATATAAGATATATATACCTACTTACCTAGCATATTACCCAGCTCACCAAAGAGATCATTTAGCTGGTCGCGTTTAAGCTTCTCCCTCTCGGCTTTATGAATCTTCTTCGGGGCCGTCTTCTGGCACTTCTTGTCAGAGACAGGCCTGCACAGGGTTCTAATGGAACTACATCAGCAAGAATGTAGCACGAGCACCGCTCTCATTTGCATTTCCTCCCCGCGAAAAAAGAATAGGAGGATCGAATATTGTGCTTGACTGCTTGTGCCTACATTGATTTGCTATTGAACCAGCTATAACTAGCAATTCTATACTCTGGAATCCGCAATGAAAACGAACTACCAAACATGCTATCCATCAGAACTCCAGGAGATACGAAATTTAGCATCTCCCCCTTGCAGGTTTTTTGCTTTCTAAGAAAACTGTAGCCCGCCCCCTCCAAGAAGGCAAGAACTCTCACCCATGGACGAGCTTCTCGGCGGCGGCGGTGCTGACGGAGGCGGCGACGCTTCCCCTCTCCGCGGGTACCATGGCGACCAAATCTTGGCCCCAGCCTCTTCCTCCCCTGCAGAAACCAACCAAGAAACCATCGGAATCTCTCCTGACTGCACCTCCCCAATCCAAACCCAAACAGGAAAACATCACAGAGAACAAGAGCTACCTCGGACCGGAAGCCGAAAGGTCAAAGACTCGTGTGAGGTGCTGTTCGGTATCTCCCCTCTGGTTCTCTGCCCTTGTTCGCGCACAGGGCGGCTGCAACCTGCAAGCGAGGGAAGGAGGAAAGAAAAGAGAAAGCGGCGTGGGTCCCACCCCGCGCGGGAGGACACGTAACGGCGCGTGCCGTGCCGCCGTTGGGCGCCGCGCCGGTGGAGTCAGCCCGACGAGCCTGTGGGCCAGGGGAGTTAGGGAGCCCACGTGTTGGCGGAAGGGTGGGGGGGTGGCGCAGGGAGCACGCGGGCGCGCGTGGGCGGCACCCTCCGGTGCCTCCGCCGGGCGCGTGCCGCTGCGTGGGGTTCCACCACCCAACGCATGCGTCGCCTGCACGCCCCCTCGTTTCTACGCATTTCCTTCCTTTTATTGCTGTAAAAATGGTTCTGATTTTCTTCGGAGTAAGCTGTATCAATTTGGCCCTTTTTTTTTGTAGCTTTTAGTTTTTACTATAACTAATCAGCTGATATTTTTTTATCGTAATTAAAATAAAAAATATATTATCTTATTACGGACAATGCTAAATAATACGGAAAAAAAGACAAAAAAAATCTAGAAAACTAGAAAAAAACAAAATTAAGGAATAGTAGACTAAAAGCTAAAAACCAAAAGCCAAAATTAACGAAACGAGTGGGCCTAAAACCTACTCCAAGCGCTTCTATTTCTGGTTTCTTATTTTCATCTTTTGTTTTTTTTTGTTTTTCTTATTCTTTTGTATTGTATATGATGATATAATTTTTTATTTTGTAAATTTAATTAAGCTAAGATAATAGTAGGTATATTATATTTTTAACTGTTACAGTGAAAAAAAACTAAAAATTTAGACTTATAAATCTAAATAAGCACTACCTAAATTATAGGAATTCCTCCTACTCTAACAAAAGTGGTAGCAAACTCTCGTATATATTGGCATTGGTAAAGGGCCGATGTCCCGGATGATGGAGCCTAAGCCTTGCAGAAAACTATTGGTATTTAGACGATAGTTGACCTCCAGACAATGCGGTTCTACCTTCCGACGAGCGGCGGTGACTACAGTGGCCAGACATACTGTGTGCCTGCCCAGGGAGGTCCTCGTCTTGTATATGAATTAACTTATAATTATATGTAACTTGATTGTTATAATCTGAATATACCACAATCGACAATATATATATCTTTTTTTATTGATTAATGTGGTAATTTTTAACCTCTAAGAACTATCATGGTTACTATTTTTATCTTTCTTTTAATAATATAATAGATAGTGTTAGGAAACTTGGGCCTGGACCAGCAGCCCTGGCTCATGGTGGGCACCTCACCAGAGACTATAAATAGGGAGCTATACCGGCGTATTTTGTACACACATACAATCAGAAATTAATAAAGAAAGATTAGGAGTTCTCTTTACATCTCTGTGTGTTCAATCTATTATTCTATCTTCTGTGATTAATCGATTTGTTCTAAGCAGTGGAATCGATCAGACTGGTCACCAGTGACGGTTCCTCAACACGTTATCAGCATGAGATAGCTCCAGTGAATCGAAGGTAATCATTGAAACCCCAATAGATTGAATTATCTAGATCATTGTAAATTCACAATTTTCGCATTCTAGATTGATTTTCTACAGTACAAATCTGCCCTAATCTACCGCGAGCAAACCTAAAGTCACCGGCACAATATCGATCGGTAGATTGCATCACAGGGTAAATGTTGATTGCACTGTAGATCGAAAATAGGGAAAAAAAGAAAATTAGCACGTCAGCCACATACGGCCGCCACATGTGAAGATGGCGTCGACCGGCCTCGTACGCACCGACCACCGGCCTGTCACCGACCAACAGCCAACGTCGCCTCACGGCGGCGCTTGCCGACCGCCCGCCTCAGACGCGCCGCCCCGCACGAAGCTGCTGCCGCCGCCGTGCGCCCCGCATGAAGAAGCCCGGCTAGAAGCCGCCACGCGCCGCCCTTGGCACCTCGGCATTGTCGCCAGCACGCGCGCCACCCTGGCCGCTCCGGTCCACGTCGCCCAAAACTAGCATCACCGCAAGACGCCGCGCCGGCCGCGGCCGCGCGCCGCCGCCGCGACGCACTCCACCCAACCAACACCGCCAAAGCCGCCTCCCGCGATCGTGCCACCGCTGATGCCGCCCCACGATCGCTCGCCCGCCGCGGCTAGCACTGCCACGCCCGCGCCGCACTCCGCCGGTTAATCGAGCCGCCGCCAACCCCTGCCCTTTGAAGCCGAGCGGTGGGCCGCGTGGGCCGTTCATGGGCCGAGGAATGGGCTGGACGGGAAGGAAAGGCCCGGCGGGGGCAGCAATTTTGCAGAAAATCCCTCAGTAAATCAGGAAAATACGCCAAATCTTTCTCTAAAATAAAAAACGTTTGCGCAGAAACCCTCGAAAATTGCAAAATTTGCTGAAAATTCATATTCTAGCATAAAAGGGCCTTGGGAATCTAAATTTTGAATTATTTTTAGCATTTGAAATATATTTATTTCTGCCATTATTATTTTCTGTATTTATTTACTGTTTTGGTTAATTGTAATTGTTTAAATTGCTTTTAATCACTGAAATTAGTAGTAAAATTTATAGAAAATGCATAGAAAATTATGAAACATTGCGAGAACCTTTTGTACCATTTATTTACCTGCAGTAAACTATTTCATGCATGTTTACTAGCAGTAAACTTATTTATTCCGTTCATACACATGCAGATGACTGGCATCACGAACTGAGAGTTCGAGGAGCTGACCCAGCATTACCAAAACTATTTGACGTGGGCATCCGATGTCGAGATAGTGCTTGGAGCTAAGAAGCTCTGCGCGGCTATTGGGATTGGCGGACTGCATGACGCCCAACCCACGCCTGAGAAGAATGATCAGGCACTCCATTTTCTCGAGCACCACCTCTGCCTCACTCTCAAGAATGAGTACATGGCGGAGAAAAGCGCGCTAGCAGTCTGGACCGCACTCAAGAAGTGGTTTGAGAGGCTAAAGTACACCATTCTTCCTCAAGCAGAGCAAGAGTGGATCAGACTGAGGTTTACCGATTTTAAGACGGTCGGGGAGTACAGTTTTTCCTTGCACAGGATTTGTATCAATCTTCAACTCTGTGGCAAGCAGATCACAGACGAGCAGAAGATTGAGAAGACTTTATCCACCTTCCACCCCCAATGCAGTACAATCCACCTGAAACTATCATCAAGACGGCTACAAGGAGTATGCTGAATTGATTGATATGATGTTGGTTGCGGAGGCTCAGGACAAACTTCTCCGCAAGGATTACGTCACACAGCCACCAGGGAGCTCCGCTGGCCGTGAGGCTAACCCCGAGAGCTACAAGGTGTGAAAACCCTTAATGAAAAGAAGGGAAAGAAGGGTAAGGCGATTGCCCAGTGTCGAGACCTGAATATACAAATTCGGACTCTCTGTGTAAACTGCACTAGTCCAGGATCACGCTAGTGCACAAGTCAAACATAGATGTAATCACAGTCATACGCACGATATAATAAAGGGAAAACTCAAATATCGATAAATCTCAAAGGTGACAAGCCATCACTAGTATATAAGCAAGCTAAGCAACTCTATCGTACAACCCATGTGACAAATATTCTAGCATCACTAGTATATTACCCAACCTAAGGTGACAATGGCATAAGGGTGTTCCAAGTTGTCAAGGATGAGTAATCAATCTGGGACAATAACTACCAGTACAAGGGTTTAAATAAAAATAGCGATGCAATGTAATTTAAAACAAAATAAATAAATAATAGATTGCAAACTGGGTTCAACATGATCAAAGGACACGACTTGTCTTGGTTATGCTCAACGAGGTACTCCTGGTCTTCGTGCGTAGAACCTGCTCCTCCGGAATCCGAATCTAACGAGAGGGAAAACGACCGAAACAAAGAAAACACATAAAATGATAAGCAAATGAACTCCAAAAATCATGAAACTAGAACCAAAAGCTAGAGCTCGATTTTAGATGAATTTAGAAAAAAAACGGGGTCAATCGGAGCTAGGACGGAGGAAAACGGGCTCTCAAAAAATTAATCCTAAATTAAATCGGGAAATTGAAAAGGTTCTCGTGGTTGGGACGGCGCGCGCGTGGCGCACGGGACGCGTCTTTGGAAGTCCGCCACGTGTCACCGACGTGGCGTCTTGGACGTGGCACCGGGGCTCGGGTTTAGCTGATGTGGCATGACACGTGGCTGCCACGTGGGCTTAGGGCTGACGTGGCTTGCCACGTGGTAGGGCTGACGTGGCGGGGTTTGGCGCGGGCGACGGCGGCTTGATCCGACGGCGGGGAACGCGTCGCGTGGCGCAATATGGATCCTCGATCCAGATCTGAACGGGTGGCGAGGATGAGGCGGCCGGGCGCGGGCGGCGGGCATATTGCCGACGCGTGGTCGGCGCGTCGCGCGGGTGCGGGCGGGTGCGCGGCGATGGCTGACATGTGGACGGCGCGCCGCGCAAAGCGTCACGCGCGGACACGGGCGTGCGAGGGTGCGCGGGGACCGAGGCACGCGCGCGGGGCGACGCAGGGTGGATCGGGTGACGCGGAGGCGACGAGGACGGCTCGGGGCTCACAGGCGGAACGGCGTCGGCGGCGGCTCCAGCGGCGCCGCGAGAGGACGGGGAGGCGCGGGGCAGCGGCGGAGCAGCTACGGCGACGGCGCAGCGAGGTGAGGACGGACGCAAGGGGCGGCGCGAGGGTTCGGTGACGGGCACGCGAACCGAGGAGCGAGGAGCGTTAAAAACACGCGAACCGAGGAGTTCGATCCGCGCACGCGCGCGCGCGGCGGACGCGGCTTGGACGGCTCGGATCAGCAGGGAAAAGATCGGACGGGCGAGGACAAGCTGCGCGGTCAAGGTTAGGGTTACACGCGGCCGGGCGGATCCGACGGCTGGGGAAGGGGCGGCGCGAAGATTGGACGGCTGAGGAAGGGGCGAGGCGCGGTCGACGCGCGCGAGCGCGCGCGAAGCCCGGTGTCGCCGCGTCGGGCGGGATCGGCGCGCGAGAGCGGTGCGCATGTGGGAAGGGGTGCGTGGCGGCGCGGACAGCGGGGATGCTGACGCGTGGTGGCGACGGGATCGGGCGGCGGGGAGATTTTTATTTCTTTTCTCTTTTCCAGAAATCCAAATAAACTTCGAAAAGCTCTAGAAAATAGCAAATAATTCCAAAAATTCACCAAAAATACCAAAAAATTCCTTGAGACCTAAAGAATCCAAATAAAATATTTTTTAACTTATGTTAATGTTTATTTTAATTATATTAAATTATTTAAAATTCTAAAATTCATTTGAAGCTTGAATTAATTTCAGAAAATTTATTTTTAAATTCCTGACTTTAAAAATAGCAGAAAAACAGAATGTTACACCCAGAAAGGCAAGTCAGATGCTCTGAGGGACAAAAAGGCTAAGGAGAGTGGTAAGACCTATGGCCAGCAGAACCAAGATTGCAACAAGTGTGGCAAGTGGGGGCATTGGTCGCGGATATGCCAAGAACCGCAACATGCCATTTATGCCCACCAAGCCCAGAAGAAGAAGGATGGCATAGGGCAACCTGAAGCCCACTTTGCAGCAGTTGAGGTGGAGCATCCTGAGCAGCTACCTAAGTTGATGGAGGTTGAGCCTATCCCGGCAGCAGCACCCCCTTACGACCTAGAGGTAGCCACCGCCATGATTTCTCTCGAAGAGAATATCACCCCTGAGAAGATAACCGAAGAAGTCTCCGATTTTCTAATAGATTCAGTTTGAATGCACAGAATACATGAGACTTTAATTGTCATTTATTTTGTGTTAAAAGGACAAGTTAGAACTTGCATGGATGGTACTTTAGCATTTATTTTCTCGTGATGGTTGGATGATTTTAAGTAATTCATTCATTTATTCAGTTTATGATAGCATCATATGTTCTGATGTTGGAGTATTTTATTTATGTGTTGAATACCTTCTAATACATGTTAATAAAATACCTTATGTTAGAACACGTGTGGCGCTCTATGGAGGAAATGTGTCTTGCCGACAGCAGCACAATAAATACCATCTTAAGGGAGACTAAGTATTTTCAGTCGATTCGTAAGAGCACTAGCAACCTTACGACAATCGCCGGAAGTGATGCATGTATAATTGGTTCCAGAAGAGCCACAATTATACTCCCAATGGGCACAACTTTAGTCATTGAAGAAGCCTTATTGTACTCATAATCGACTATAACTCTCCTAAGTTTTAAGGATATTCGCGCAAACGGTTTCCACGTTGAGACTGAAAAAGAGTACGGTAAGAAATACCTACTCATTACAAAGCGCAAAGAGAATGAAAAAAGGGTATTATAAAAACTTGCTTTACTAAAAACTGGGCTATATTATACCAACATCAAGGCACCTACAGCCTACACTGTCCTGAAGACAGTATTTATAAGCTCTAAACTATTCTGTCTCTAGCATGACAGATTAGGCCACCCAGGTCTTGGAATGATGAGAAATATAATCAACAATTTCTAAGGGCATAATATCAATGTAAAGAATTTTCTGAGTCACGAAGATTTTGTGTGCCACCGAGAAATTAATTATTAGAGCCTCCACTCTAAAAGTGAAGGATGAAGTCTCTGCATTCCTGGAACGCATCCAGAGAGATATTTGCAGTCCCATTCAGCCCATCTCAAGGCCATTTAAGTATTTCATGGTGCTCATTGATGCTTCCTCGAAGTGATCATATGTGGGTTTATTATTCACAAGAAACCATACTTTCGCTAAGTTGATCTCGCAGATCAGTCGCATCAGAAATGTGTTCCCTGATCATCACATCAAGTCCATTAGAATGGACAATACAGGAGAATTTACTTCAAAGGCATTTGATGATTATTGCATGGCGATAGAGATTGCAGTTGAGCATTCGGTACCGCATGTCCATACCCAGAATGATCTGACAGATGTATTGATCAAAAGAATTAAATTTATTACCCGACCCCTTTTGCAGAATTATAATTTGCCAGCTATATGTTGGGGACACGCAGTCCTATATGCAGCGAATCTCATCAATTTTAGACCATCGGCCTACAACATCCATTCATCTATGCAACAAGCACAAGAGCCAACATCGAAAATTTCTCATCTTAAGAGATTTGGATGCAAGATTTATGTACCTATACCCCTTCTGTAGCATACTGCAATAGGCCCTCTCCATAAGATTAGGATATACGTTGGTTATGAGACTGCATCCATAATCAGGTATTTGGAATCCATGTCGGGAGATTTGTATACCGCCTGCTTCGCTGATTGCATTTTTGATGAGGATAATTTTTCAACATTAGGGGGAGGAAATCAACCCCTTGATGAAAAATATCGGAGAATTACGTGAGAAGCTACAGGAATTCATGCACATGATCTGCACACTAGTGAAACACAAAAAGAGGTCCAAAAGATCATTGACTTGCAAGTATTAGCAAACCAATTGCCCGATCACTTTAGTG
Organism: Melocanna baccifera; assembly: GCA_036346265.1. Lineage (NCBI taxonomy): Eukaryota > Viridiplantae > Streptophyta > Magnoliopsida > Poales > Poaceae > Melocanna > Melocanna baccifera. The sequence continues at coordinate 14,708,802 of CM070682.1, read as the reverse complement.
ATTTGAAAAGTGTGATTAAGTCTTATGTGCCTACACGCAATGCACCGGAGAGGGTTGAAATACCAAAGAAAGCAGAAGATATCCCTAATCCCGTCCAGAGGCCGCAGAATAAAAAGACGAGAACTCCGACTCCTCGAATCCTAAATAACCGGGGACGTCCGGCGAAAAAGGATAAGAAGGACTTATCGCAGCGATCACTGAAGTCCCCCAGAATGAGAGGGGAGCCAGTTGCGACCTGACACCAGTATGGAACCCTCAGGAAAGGGCATACCGGATTTGAACATTCCCCTGTAGGGAAAAACCGGCATGGATGTGTACACACACATCGAAGCCGAAAAACTAAATGGATTTGCCATCGCAATTAGAAGAAGCGATGTGCAAAGAGAAGCTCTAGAAGAAGGAAACGCTCCAGAAGATTATTCCTGTGTGTTTATACGGTGATCCTAGAATGAATTTTGTATAATCTCAGTGTATGCAGATGATCTGAATATCATCAAGATAGAAGAAGACATAAAAGAAGCAAGCTTCTACTTGCAGTCGGAATTCGAAATGAAAGATTTTGGCAAGACCAAATTCTACTTAGTCCTGCAGCTCGAGCATGTCCCTGAAGGAATATTAGTACATCAGTCGGCCTACACCCAGAAGGTGTTAGAAAGGTTTGGTTTTGAGAAGGCATACCCATCGAAAGTACCGATGATCGTGAGGTCTTTACAGCAAGAAAAAGATCCTTTTCGACCTAGGGAAGAGGGGGAGGAAGTCCTGGAACCAGAATTCCCATACTTGAGTGCAGTGGGAGCACTCATGTACTTAGAAAATTGCACTAAACCGGATATTACATTTGCTGTGAACCTATTAGTAAGGTACAGTGCAGAACCTACCAAAAGGCATTGGCAGGGTATAAAGGACATCTTTCGATACCTCCATGAAAGCAAGGATCTTAGATTGTTCTATAGAAAGAATCAAGACCTGAACTTGATTGGCTATGCAGATGCCGGGTACTTGTCTGACCTGTATACCGCAAGGTCACAAATAGGCTATGTATTCCTGTATGGTGGAACTGCAATTTCCTGAAAATCGTCCAAGCAAAGTCTTGTAACGACTTCGACGAACCACTCAGACATTATAGCACTGTATGAAGCTGCACATGAATGCACTTGGTTTCGACGAATGATTCACCACATTTAGCAGTCATATGAAATGAACATTATACAAACCCCTACAATTATCTATGAAGATAATGCAGCTTGTGTTGTACAAGTGCAGACGGGCTATGTGAAGAGTCATCTCACAAAGCACATCAACCCCAAGTTCTTCTATACTCATGAATTACAAAAGATAAACGAGATTAAAGTACTGCATATTAAATCATCTGAAAATCTGGCAGATTTATTCACTAAGTCACTCCCTGCATCTAGCTTTGAAAGATGTGTGCAAGGAATTGAGATGATTAGACTTAGAGAAGTGCAGAATTCAGGAGGAGAATTCTCTCAAATCCATTAGTAAATCTTGATCATGAAGATTAAGTACTCAAAGGAATAAAGTTCTAAAGACTTAATGAAATTGGGTGAATTGTACTCTTTTTCTCTTGACGAGTTCTCCTGACGTTTCTCGACCAAGGTTTTAATGAGGTAATTCGTGCATCGTAGCATAACATGTATCATGTACTCTTTCTCTAAATTTTTCCCACTGAATTTTATGGAGTTTTAACGAGGCATGAACGTGTAGGGTGAGTGACCAAGGGGGAGTGTTAGGATACCTGAGCCTGGGCCAGCAGCCTTGGCCCATGATGGGCACCTTATCGAAGACTATAAATAGGGAGCCATACCGGCATATTTTATACACACATGTAATCAGAAATTAATAAAGAAAGATCAGAAGTTCTCTCTACCTCTCTGTGTGTTCAATCTATTATTCTGTCTTCTGTGATTGATCGATTTGTTCTAAGCAGTGGAATCGATCGGACTGGTCGCCAACGACGGTTCCTTAATAGATAGATGCTTAGACCAAAATACGTTGGCATTATTTGCTACTTTCTGCCAAACCATGGGCGAAAGGCTTTCTACAACTTGCGGAGTTTGTGTAATCTCTCTGCCTACTTTTAGTTTTCACACTGAGATTTTGGCCATCACTTTTCTAAACGATAGGAAGCACTAAAGTAGCTGCACATCTTTTTACTATAGTATTCAGAAAGCATTTTTCACGATGAAATATGAATGACTTTTTAATGTGGTTGAGCTAGATAAATTTGCATTTACTAAGGCTCTATTTGGCATTGCAATGTTTTTTTCAAAAGTACTTGAGTTGCCTTTTTCCTTTCCTTTTTTTTGGCGAGGATACATGGGTTAGTTATGATTTTTTTCTCCCCATACAGCACTTGAAGGCACACTTACTAGTAACCAGATTCCGGTTCCACATGGCAGCACGGTGACCGCAAAAACAGCCCTGAACAAGTCCTGAAATACTCCACGTGCGCCATGTGACGAACGAGGGGGAGGCGCGTGGTGCACCCGAGGCGGGCACAGGGTGGCCTCGTGCCCGTGGCGGCTGCGCTCCCGGTTGGTGAGCTCCGACCGTCCACGTCTCATCTCGCCCGATCCAACCGGAGACCATGGGCCGCCGCTGGATAAGGAAACCGGGCTTTGTCCACGTGGTGACATCACAACGCGACAAATTTCTCCAGCTTGGACTGCACTGGATGCATGACGTGCCGCAATCCGACCCGGGATCTTGGCACGTTCAAATCGTACGCGCATACTTTGAAAATTGCTGAAAGGGACTGCGGAGGGCTTTTCCTGTAGCCTATAATTTTTTATTATATTTTTTAAGACAATAGTAAATAACAGAGACATTGATACGAACGATACATGTAATTTTAATCTTAGAAAGTTGTGTGAAGAATCTGCTTCAAAAAAACATCCTATTTATTTTGGTGTTTGAAGAAGACAAAAGGCAAAGTGCCAAAAATTCATGGCCATATTTCACCCATCTCTGTGTCGTCGTCAGTAAATCGCGTAGCTTATTATGAACAAAATGGTTCAACATTTCATCTACAAAAGAAAAATTGCCTCTGTGGCGTTTGATGGGCTGTCCATGTTCACTAGAGATGAACACAAAAAGCAGGCCGATATAGTGGGAGGGATGCCATTAGGGGCGGAACCAATTTAGCCCTGTCGGTGTCATAGGAGACTAGGCCCAAAATTTTTTTAGCAAAGATCAACATGTTTAGTCTATATATGAACTTGTTAGTTTAAACTCAGTGCACTTGTTCCTTCCTTGAAGCCTAACAAATGAAGTATTAGCAGCTCAATTTTTTATTAGCTAGTAGCAGCCCACGAGGAGTCTCCACTTCCTTTAACCTATGAGGCAACTACAACAGGCTAAGTCAGCCCTTGAGCCAGCCAAGAGGGAGGACAGCAACAGGCCACGACATTCATTTGATCGACCCCCAAAGCGTATCACCTCACAGCAACCCTTGACACCTATTCGTCTCGTATAGTCAGCTATTATCGTATATCTTTGTGCTTCCAGCTAATAATGTTTGCGATTTTCTAAATTTCTGATTTTTAGGGGACATGTACAAATTAACACCCTACACGTTGCACAATAATTATTTTCTAATGCACTATGAATTTTTATTTTTCCCGGCAAGTAGTTCATGTACTTACAGCTAATAATATTTCTGAGTTTTGAAATTTCTTACTTTAATGAGATATGTAAAAATTAACACTCTACACATTGCGTACTAATTATTTCATAACACACTATTTTTTTGTCAAATTGCATGTGTTCTTCCAACTAAAATTGCTACAAATTTTTGAAATTTTTTACTTTTATAGGACATATCAAAATTACCACTGTACATATTGCATATTAATTATTTTGTAATGCACACAGTGTTTTCAATTTTTCCCATCAAATAGTCTGGTACCTTGAGCTAATAATGTCTCATATTTTTGAAATTTTTGACTTTTATAGGACAAGTACAAAGTAACACTATACACATTGCAACACACTCATAATATTTTTTTCTAATGCGCTAATTGTAACACTTTTGCTTGCATGCAAACTCGTTTAGCTAAACATAAGCAAAATAACTCATGTAAATACCATGACTGAGAATACTATGCCTTCTAAGTTAACTACGATCATAGACCAAATACACAAGACTAACTACTACTTTTCTACACTAATAACATACCATTTAGCTAATTATATACTAATCGTATTGCTAAACTATAGTAGCATATAGATGAAAATTACCTTTTCTGCATGCTTGCAAGTCGATCTACAACCTTCACAACTACGTGAACTTCAAACCCAAATCAAAACCACTCAAAATTTTGAATCTCCACTCCCTTTCTTCCTTCCTCCCCCCTCTCTCTTGAACTCTTCTGGCTCTAGATGAAATGGTGTGGAGTAGGGGATTGAACCGAGGTTTTATTGCGCAGGCAGAGGCAGCGGGGCGGGGGAGCCAGCGTTGGAGCGAACCAAGGTGCAAACGTGTGCGTAGGGATGGTTGCGTGCCCCGGCACGAGAGAGTGCGCGGGGAGGGAGGCAGCACACTCTCGCGGGGAAGGCCGACGTGTGGTCGTGCGGGCCATGCAGTCGCACCACGAGAGGGCGGAACCAGGCCTATGGCCTGCTATGACCAAGGGCACAGAACCTCAGTGGGGCCCACCACCTGTCGCACCCGGCTAAGTGGTGCGAAGGTGACACGGTGGCAGCTGCCTGCCACGCCTGGTAGCATGGTACACACCACATATCGCCCCCGAGTCTTTTCACACTTACTAGGGGCTAGATTTGCAATTTTGTGACACATAGGACCATTTTTCAGATTAACTTGGCACCACGGGACTAAATAAATAAAATATTCCTTAAGGAGATGGTTTATGCGAAAACTCTCCTGTCACTTTCGTCCCACTGCCCCTTGCACACTCGATCCCTTCACGTGGCAGGCCTTTTGGACAAAAGCGGCTGTTTGCGGCGTCATCATCCTGCCATAAAGGGTGGGGTTTTTTCCAACTATGACTTATGTGAACGAACCGAATATCGATAAACCACTTCAAACAAGTTGTCCTGGTAAATCGCTCTAAAACAACGGCAAAAAATAATCTTATTTATTTATTTAAGAAAAGACATAAATTAAAAAAAAACTCGCCTAAGGACACGTTTGCGCTACCCCACGCCAATGGAGAGTACCAGTACCTACCATGCCGCACCGGCATCACCATTGCCACCAGTGGCAACTACGGCATGAGTTACAAAGCTCCCCAAGATGTCTCTCTATCTCCCTCATCAAATCACATCGACTTTAATCGAGCCATACTGTTTCAAGGAAAAATAAGAGAATAGAAGAAACTGCAGGACAACAACATGGAGTAGATATTTGATTTATCCATACAAAAAATCACAAACCCGGACACATTTTTCCATTGATTCATCGCAAACTTGATACTAAATTGATGTCTTCCTACAAAAATAATAAAAAGAACCAGAGAGAGATGGATAGAACATATCCACGAAGCGCTACTTGGATGTATTATGAATAAAGTTTATACAAAAATGTAGCAGACTAGTAATTTAAATACGCAAACGAAATGCAATGGACACGAGTGATGGTTAATGGGTCCTGTGCGTGTGATTTCTAACATTTCGTAGGGACTGGCCTAGTGATAAATAAATTTTTTGCTAACACAAGCCCACGGATTTTGTGGCAGAAAACACTAGGTACATTATATTGGTTTGTGACACATAATTATAGGCATTATAGCCTAGTTGTTTTACAATAACCTGATGTTTTCTTCAACTTGTGCCATAAAACATGTGGGTCTGTAGTTTACTCAATAGAAATTCTATGTGTTCCATGAGCAATCTTGGTCAATTGGCATGTATCATGATCCTACTTGGTCATTGCAACCAAACAAGTACCTTGTGACAGACATTCGTTACGCAGATCATTGACAAAAGAAATTTTGGAAGACAATATGCAAAATTAGGCGACAATGTTGAGTAAAAATACATATAAAGCGCAAAGGAACAGATAATCATCAAAGTTCATTAAATGCAATTTTTAAACAAAAAAATAAATATAGAATGTTTTCTTCAACAAATGGAATTTTCAACGAATTAGATGGCAACTTAAAGCAAAGAGTTGTAAAAGCATGCTGACGAATATATAGATGAAAACCGGTATTAGAGGTAACAAAATCTCTAAAAAAAAATATTAGACGTAGGGGGAGGGCTGTCCAATAACCCTGGAACATTTAAAATGCAAACTTGATCAAACTTGCATAAGAGAATAAAATTGATAAGAAAACATGAAGAGTAATGAACAATAAAAGATCGTTGTTAATATTGAGCTTTGTTTGTTTTATTTTTTGTAAATATGATCAAGTTTAATCCTGAAACTCTACAGTATTGTAGAACCACTAAGATGGAGGTTAGCACATAACCGGCATATATCATAGTGGAACACTACATTACCATATCAAGGTAACCACAAACTATAATTTTTTAAATGATAGCAAAATATTATGTCATGGTCTAAAAAATATTGCCAATTAGGTAATGGACCCATGGAGATAATTTGCCATGCAAACTTAGAGATTATTAATATAATTATTCTAAATATCTTATAAGGAGATATTTTGGAAGTGTATGTACAGCTTTACCCTAAATTAAATACTAAACTAAAATATGGTTATAAATAAAGTCCCATATACTAACTTAGAAATTTCCAAAATAACATTTAGTCAATATTGTTCACATTAGATTAAAAAAAATATGTGAAAGTGGTCTTTATTCCCTATTTTTAGGCTCCATTTGGAATGTGGGAGTTTTTTCTATTCCTGCAAAAATTGAATTGTTTCATGGAAAACACCTGTGAAATAGCTACGTTCGAAATGAGGCCTTATGAAGAGTCTTACACCTATTTGCTAGCTCTGGTTTGATATTATTTGATATTATCAATAAAAGATTTTTTATTTAAAAATGAATTTCAATTATAATTATATTAAAGTATAAAATTACCCAAAACTATTAATAGTTTTTCCCAAAAAATATGGAATACATTTGTTCTTAATAAAGACTGAATGAGATTTAAATCAATATACGTCATCATATAAAATTATGTGAAGGTATCGTTTTTTGCTTGGGTTATTGCACCACCAAACTGGCTAATATATCACATTAGATATTATGTTGAAAGCGGAGATTATATAGAACTGTGAGGTTACTAGGGCCAAGTTCTTTAATAATTGGGATCATGTCACTGTTCAGAATCTAAGACGAACACATGTTGGAGTTGAGTTTATTTAAGAATATCCTATCTCTATAAAAAATATTACTTGCAAAAGATATAAAATATTGTAATGTTTTTATATCTGTTGTTGCAATGAATGGCTCAACAACTGATTTGTGTGCTTATCGCCATTGTGGTTTCCATTGGCAACTTGCTACAGGGATGAGACAATATGACCATTACATATAAAGAAAGTTATCTTTGTTGTATGTTGCGATAAGTAGGGTTTTAAAATTCCATACTGGGTTAGTTTAAAAACACGTTATGACCTCATAATAAGTACAAGGACAACGAGATAATATCAATACTAGCATTTTGAAACTGATTAGGCTTGTTTGGATAGCTTATAAGGAGTAATGTGGTTTTTTAAGATAATATAGTGTCAAATTTTTGAGGTGTTCAATGCAACAAAAATTGTGGTGTTATAAACCTAGTATCTCAAATAACATGTTTTTTTTAGTTTTAAAAAATCTACTCCAACCACTTTTTTCCTAAACCGAGCTGCTCTGGCCTTCGATTGCTTGACAAGCAGGCGCCACTACAACCAACTTTAAAAGTTGGTTAAAGAAATGTTGTTTGTGACTTCTCCATCAGACATTACATATATAATACAAACCTTCATCTTTAACGTGCTTGTTTATACTAAAAAATGTGCTTATTGATAAGTTAGCATTGGACTCTAATGACCTTTAATCATCAGTATATAAATCGAGTATTATATTGTTACTTCTAAATGACTAATGTAGCTATAATAAAAATGTGTGTTGAATAAAAACTAAGGCGATGTCCAGGATATGTATATTTATTTGTTGAGTTATACATTACATAGTGTGGAACACGTATATTTGATTGGCTACCAAAAAAAATATTTGCTTCTTTTGCGTGTTGATCCTGCGTGTAACTGATTTGAAAAAAAGAATCATTTTCTGTTTTGATTCCAATGTCCCACGATCTTGCAAAAATTTCACATAGGGTGAACTGTGCTAAAATTATTTCGAAAAGACTAATAAAAGTTAGTAGCCGATGGTTTATATTAACTACCGGCCATTGGTTTATCACAACTAGTTTTGTAGCTGTAGGCAAACCAAAACTCCATTATCCTAGGACGTAATGGCCCACACTAAATTGTCACAGAAAGTGAACTGCATAATTGTCAGCTACTTCACAATTCTCCGACAAACTCATTGCCGACAAAAGATTCATGATGGTAAACTGTCTGGTACTTGGTATATGAAGATCACCGATGGTGATTTGGAAAGATTGGATATCTTGTAGTGAGTGCACATGTCAGCAAAAGTACTTTTTAATAGAAAGGAGTGTTGTATCCACAAGAAGTGAACGTGAGCTTTATTTCTTCATTCTGAAAATTTGGTCTGGGCATAAATAATGACAATTTTCAGCAATTTATGAGAACAGGGCCTAGGATAATTTGGGTCGCTGCATTTATACGAATGTAGGTAAAGATAGTAGGGGAAAATCTTAATTGTATTCATGTGCTAAGTATTCATGTGTATTGTAAGCCTCACGAACATACCCATGAGAAAGATAGCACTATTGTCCACCACAAAACCATTCTGTATGGAAGAGTCCATCCAGCAAAAGAGTTGAGCTGTACATTGCACAAGCGGATGAAGAAGGGGCGCTGCGGCGAGGATTTGTGAGATAAGTGTCTGAAATCTGAGTAGCTGCCGGGCAAACGCAGTGTTATGGAGTTTGTCCCATGCCTGCTAGAATAGGGCGTGCTGTTTACTTGCGGCGCATTGGAGATTGGACTAGGCCGCGCTCAGCATCACAGACGCTAGCGGCGGTTGGGTGATTAACTTTTATTTCACTGTTGATTTTTTTTGTGTTTTATTTTTTTTAATTATTTGGTTTTTTTGTGTTTTATTTTTTTCTCGTATTCCTTTGTATTGTCCGTGATGAGCTAACATATTTTTCTATTTTTAAATTTTTTAAAATTTAATTATACCAAATAAGTTAACTCAGTTACAGTACAAAATCAGTCAACTACAATAAAAAAATCATAAGCTATCGTTATTCCGAATACTACCTAAGGCCCTTTCATCAGCTTACAAGAGCTGCACATTTAACTGGATATCACTGGACTTGACATCAATAGGACCTTCAGAAATGATTGCCATGGAAATCTTTATTTGATCTTGTCGGTTCTCGATATAGTTTCGTCAGATAACGCCTTTGCAGATGTAGACAAGTCAAGGCAGAGTCCCCCTCACAGCGGGGCAATATCTATCGTGTCTGTTTTACAACTTTACAGTGGTCATGAAGTTGTCTCCCGTTAATCCTTTTAGTAATTTGTTCATAATATTTGTTATAGCGGACAGTACAAAATATATGCTATTAAACCAAGAATTAGAGTGCATAAGCACACCTAAAAATGAATAAGCAAGGGGATGAACTCTGCTCGCAGTCACAGCTGCATTTCCCTCTAAAGCTGCAAAATTACTTGTATCTGGTATCTAAGTGATACAAACAACCAATCATAGGTTAGAGATTCGTCTTCCATGTGGCTAGCTACCAAGTCACCATATGCAAATTTGAACAATTAAGCATTGCGCTGCAGTGAAACAACTCAAAACTTCAAAACTAAATTTGAACTTCATTGCATTTTCTTTGTCTATTTTCGGTTGCAATCCTGGCCCTTGATCCTTGCCTTGAGATTTGTGCCCCCACCTCCCTTGCCTTCCCGTTCTCTCCCTCCTTTGGCGCCCCAGCGAGAGCCACCTCCCTCCCCCTCGCAGCTTCGGCACCGCGCTGGCGCGCCCGTGCCCGTGCCCTTGCCACCTCCCGCTGCGTCGGCCACGCAGTGGCCCCACGCCCCCTCGCACCGGACGGGCGCGTGCGTTCTCCCGTCGCGGCGCTCCCGCGGACCGGTCCTGCACCGTCGCCAATTCCCGGAGCTCTTCCTCCCCGCCAATCCCCTGCAGACAACGTTCACCTACCCGGCATGGACGCCTCACCTCGGGAAGCAACTTCCCCCACCTTCTCCCATCAAGCGCCATGGCCGTCCATCTCCCCTCGGCAGCTTCCCCGCCTCCTCGAGCTATTATAACCCGATTGCGCTCGCCCGTAAGCTCCTGGTACTTCCCTTTCCCTCCCCGAGCATTCAATTTGAGCCCCCACATCCCCAATCTCCCCTGCCGTTCTCCCCTAGTCCGGTGAGCCGAACACCCGATCTCCCGCTCCTACCGACGAAAATGCAATTAACTCCTGCTAGAACCTCACCTCACCGTCGCATTCAAGAAGCCAGGCTTGATTTTGCATTAACACTTCCCCTTCGCCTTGTCCTCGTGCACCTCCATCCGGCCACTGCCCCCTCTCCGTGGACAGCCTCCCTGAGCTTCTTTCAAGCAAATGTCGTGTCGTGCCTCCCCTCTCTTCCTCAATCCCCAAGGATGGTGAAACCGGAGCCTTTTTCGTCCGAGCGTTCCCGAATCACCCCCGAGCCATCTCCTCCCTCATCTCCTTCCCCTCGGCCGGCGACCGTCCCCTTGAACTCTCTTGCTGCTTCAAGCTCAAGGATGGAAGCCCTTTCTCCCCTGAGTCGTCCGGTACCGGCCACGGGCCCTGAGGACCGTCACCGAGGCCAGGCCGCGAGCTGGTGCGGGGCTCTGTTCTTCACCTTCGCGCCCGAACGGAGGAGGAAGAAGACCTCCCCGAGGGTGTCGACGTGGCCTCATCCGCACCATCGGCACGCGATCCAGCGGCACCCATTTAATCAAACCGCTCCCCGCGTACCGGTTCGACTGGGACGACGTGGCTGCATCCTCGCCCTTCATCCCCAATCCTCCGGTTCCCGAGCAAGCTCCAAGAGTTAGGCCGTTACGGTCGATTTCTCTCCCTCCCTCTGGCCGTCGTGGCATCATCCTAGCCGACCCCGCGCCATCCGACGGCCACACCCCCCACCCGGTCATTTTTCTCGCTGGCCGAAACGCTGTGGCAAGACGGCATGGGCCGAGGCCGCCGGCCCACCCGCCTTTTCAAGCGCGCGTGTGGCTTCCAGCATAGCGGCGGGCCGACCCTCTCTGTAGATAGCACAGTGCACCTTCTTCTTTTTCTAGAACCGATTTATTTGAGTAATATGTCCTTTGATTCGTCTCGAAGCCTCAGTTCCAAATCTGATGTCCATTGCACCTCTTTCCACCTCCAAAAATTCAAGTTCAAACTATTCTACCATTTTTGTACTTATTTAATTTATTTCTTTTATTTTCTTTTCTAGTTTGTTTTAAAGCAAGAAAACCTTATTGTTATTTTATGTGTTTTCTTTGCGGTAGCTTGCGAGGAGTCCGAGACAACGCGGCAAGGTTTGGAGCAGTCTTCCATACATTACGAGATCGTCGAAGTGGTCGACACGCAAGGCAAGTTACAGATTTTGATGCATATTGGACCCATGAATTCCCGTATTTATTAATTAAGTTATTTGCATTACTATTACTTACTCAAATTGATTATTTAATTAAAATAAAAATGTTTAGAATGACATGTATAGTTTGTAGTTATGACCTACCACTGGACAAATGCCATGTTTACTTTGAGACCACATTCATCTGGACAAACTTAGTAATATTTAATTATTGTGTAAATAAACCTCGCTTATTCATCGCATGAAATGACGAACTATCGAATAAATTTGATAGTTCACCGGTTTCCAAATAATTTAAAATTTTTGTCTAGGGTAAGGTGGTAACTGTGAAGTGCCCGATGAGTGGGCGAGTCCACGATCTTACCCTAAGGTGGAGGGTGCAACAGACGGGTGTCGTCTGATCCGTGTCGGTTACACGGTTGTAGTTAGCGATGTCGGGGAGCAAAAATAAGGACGAGACCCTTATGCTGAGTATAGAGCACAGAACCCGCTCAACCACAAGTATTGAACTGTCAATCCTGGTCCGGTAGCTGCTCATTTTAAATGAACCCCTACAGGAGTTTGGAGAGGTGGTACGTGTGTGTGGACACCGTATACACAACAATGGGTCTTTACGAATTTGGGCGGTCGTGTTTCGCATTGGCCCGTGGATACCCAATTCAGTAAAGATTACAACCTGTCGGGTAGGGTCTATATAGTAATTTGAGCAATGAAAGATCTTGTTTTCTCAATTCAGTCGCACACTAATCGGAGTGTGTATATAGCTTGACATTAGTAATTGAGAATGCTTGTGGGTAAAGCTGAGCAACTCTGCAGAGTGAAAATAATTGTATTCGAATACGCCGTGTTTTTGGTTAATGGAGCTGTGCTTGATAGGTGAATTCAGTAATGTAGTATAAGTAGTGTTTGGATGGTTTAACATGTGAAATTAAAGCGTTAATATTTTCAGACCTCCATTTCCTTAATTATAGCATAATGAAGTTATTGTTTCTAAATTATTTACAAATAAAACTCCATCCACCCAAATTAATAAAACCCGTATACACCATTCATTTGAAATTCCATGCATATAGTAGAGTGAGGTTTACCATTGTAACTTGTTGAGTACGGTGGTACTCAAACTTGCTTAAACACAAATTCAGAGAATGCCTGTCAAGGAGAAGGACAAGAGTACGAAGAGGATTCGGAAGGGCTCGATGGTGCCGATGAGCAGTGGTCGTAGGTTTTTAGCCGCCCTCAGGCATGATCTTAGAAAGTTTTTTGTAATGTACATTAATTGGGCTTGCCGCCCGCTCCGCTAAAACTTGGCCGATGTGCTCTATGTTGTAATATAATTTGGATCTTAAGTGTGTAAGTTTGTTGACTGTGATGTACATTTCATGCGACGCACGCCGCAAGCTATCACGATTCTGACGATTCTGCGGACCTCCAAACGCTCGAGAAGCAGGGCGTTACATGCAGTTCACCCTTGGATGGCTTACATCACTAATGCACGGTCAACATTACTTGTTTCAGATTTCATTATCTATAGATAGTAAATGCAAAACAATAACTCATAACAATTCATATTAAGAGAGAGAGAGAGAGAGAGAGAGAGAGAGAGAGAGGGGGGAGAACTCATATTAGATTCCATGCAGTCTTTGGTAAAAGTAGATTTGTTCTGTACTTGTGTCTCTACCAACATCATAACTTTTCAAGTAACTATGATCAAAAGAATAAATAACCGTGCTATTTGAATTGAATGGTGCTGCTTTAATCAGTGCATCATCATTACTCTGATAAGATCAATATCTTATCTGCTCTAATATGATCATAGTGCTTTTGGGCATTAATTCCTTATATACTTCATTGCTTAACAGAGAAGTAAATTTTAACTTGTTATTTGTGGTGCCTTTTCTGATCTAGTATGTCTAGACCTAATTTTCTGTCATAAACTATCACGATATGGTCACTCTTTTTCTCATGGGATCCTATTTTATAGGTTGTCATCCTAAATGAAAGCCTTCCATTTGTAAGTCCATGGGCACTTTAGCGAGAGGCAAATGCAGCCATCTGTTTGCTTTGAAAAATAAAACATTTGAATGAACACTTTAAGATCCTTCACCCACCTTTAATCTGCCCTCTTTTCTTTTGCAGCAAGGAAGATCTTGTGGGCTCCCTTACCCACTTAACAAGCAGCAATCTTAGCACAATCTTGATCTCTTTACAACGATTTTCTTCTGGTTTTCTGTATCTAAGTGCCCAACATTGCTGCAATGTAATAAAATTTGCAGCTAAGGTGGCCTGCCTCCACTTTAAAAGAAGCTAGTAGCTGCTGTTTTTGTTAATCTTTTTGCTTTGGTACCAATAAAATGCCTTCCTTGGACCATGACCGGTCCAAACATACACAGCTCCAAGAAATCACACCCGTCCTCGGATCCCAAAAATGCTTTAAGATTCACCACTCTTTGCATTCTGCACTAAAGCAGGTATATAAAGCATTGGATAATAGTAGCCTAGATAGAAAATTGTGAGGAAAGTCCCGCAATATATAAGTCCAACACATATACCTAGGAAACACATTACTTAAGTAATCTTTAATAAAATTTGACCATAGTGCTTTTTTTTAGATAGACATAGTAATAATCTTTCTATTAGCATAAATATGATCTAATTTTATTAAATGTTATTTAAATAATATATCTTCTAGATATGTGTATTGGACTTATATTGTCGGACGGGGGTATTGAAACTTGTGCAGTTCCTTTAAGTTTTGAATGCTCACCTTTGATGGCCTTGGAAGATTCAAAGGGGAAAGGATGTTGCAAGAACAGCAGGCACCAAAAATGCAAAGCACACTAAAGCAAAGCCTTGCACTGTATTACTGCCTGCTGCTCTCACCGCTCCACTCACTTGTTGTTTCACCACTATGCCTGCTTTTCAGTGTTGGTTTTACTGAAGTAGCTAGCTAGAGGAAGACATCAACAAGCTTAAAGCACTTGCTGTTGCTCCTCCTATTCCCCTACATTGCCACTTTAGGTTTATCTGTTGAGAAAATCTCTGGCCTCTCCAATGACTTTGCCAAAATCTACATATGCCTCAACTGCCAGGGTTCAGAACCTTCTATAACTGCCTTAGGCATGCTATGCTGGCTGGCCGGCTTCCCTAGCTAGCTTGCCCCTTTGTGCTTTCGGACTTGACAGGGCCTGCTGGGCTACTATATCTAGAGACAAGACATTGTTATGATTGATCATTGTACAACCAAACTAGAGCCCAGACAAACTTGCATGTCTCCACCTGAGAAGCTGCAGCAACATGGCAGACATACAAGCTGCTCCAGGCTCCTTGCCCTCTCAGCCTTCGTTTGCCTCGTCCTGATGGTGCAGTACCCTGCAATGGTGCATGGCCTGAGAAGAGCAGAGCTTGTACTGGGGCCGGCTCCGGCTCCAGTGGAGGCGCCTCCTATCGCAGGCGCCAGTGTCGTCGTCGGCATTGACACGACGACGAAGCGGTTCGCTGCGACGACGACAGCGGCCACCTTTGACGCTGCTGCGCAGACGAGCAAGTGGAGAGTCCGGCGGGGCTCGGACCCCATACACAACCGGAGCTGAGGCTTCAGCTCCGGTTGCTGCTGCTGCTTGATATCCTGGAGAGGGGGTCGAGTCTGACAAGACAGACAGATGCACTTCTCTGAAGCCATCTTTGAGGGCAAGCTGCAGGGCTCTGAAAGGGCTTCTTGAGGTGCTCATTCCTTCATGTATTTTTGTAGAGGGAGAAAGAGAAACTTGTGGTCAGAAAGAAGAAGATAATCGAGGAGTCTGAAGAAGATTTGTGCTCCGATCAATTTAGGCGATGAAAGGTTTGGCAAGAGGGTAGTTTCTTCGCTTAGCTTTAGGATAGCAGGTAGATCAATGGTAATAATGTAGGCTATTCAGTTGGACTGTAATATAGTAATTCCTCGTCAGAGGCTAAGATGGATTCTTATTTTCTTTGCACATTCATCCCAGGTAGATGTTTCTGAGCACCTCCTAACTTTTCTACTAATGCGTTTGCTATATATAAGTGAAAACTAATCCTTGTCCTTGCTCAAAACGCTAAACCAGAGTACGATGATTGTGAAACCTTGGTGTGTGTGCAATGTGCTAGTCCAGTGCTCCTCGAGCCCCTTTTGCTTCTCCGACCATATCCAAAACTCGCGACGATTGATATGTATGCTTAGACTCTTCGAGCCTTCTCCACGTCAGCACTTCTCCCCCTATCAAATGGACCGAGCAGGTGACATCTGAACCGCTCTAGAAAGCTAGTATATACTTAGGGAAACGATTGCATTTTCACTCAAAACTCCAAGGCCGTGTCGCCACATTGCATGTATACACATACAAGCTGACATAATGTACGCATCAGGATCACGTCGATGCAACAGGAGAGGTGGAGATCCGTTTAGATTCTTAATGGCACGGGAAGCGCCCGGATTAAGATCCTATTTTTTAGGATGCCGCTAATGATTTTTATCTGTGTTTTTCAAGACAGCAACGGATGACGGATACAGATACATTAACATAAACGATATACATAATTTTAAACTTATAAGCTGTTTAGATGATTCACTTTTAAAAAAATTATCCTATCTAGTTTGATTTTTTATAGGAACCAAAAGTCTAAAACACATAAATCTCTCGTCTTCTTGGAACAGAGGTGTCATTATTCGTGTGGTCCTTGCGATGCTTACCAATCCGCCGTACCGTGTAGCTCAGTCAGATCCTATCGTTTTAAGGTTTATTACAGTTTTCGCCACGCGTTCGCCGTGCGTTTCTAGCGTCTTTTTCCTTACAGGAGATGGCACCTACGAGGACCTGAGCACAGTCAGATCCGCAGCGTCGAAGTCTGAAACCGACGGACGGGATCACGCGAAACCTGCCGGGTGGATTTTGGGAGCCGCACGGTCGCTGTCCGGCGCGGATGCGCGAGTAATGGCGCGACCGGCCGTGCCGGCGAGTGGTTGTGGCCGTGCCGACGACGATGATCCGGGAGCCGGCGGAGGCAACACGGCGCCCTGCCTCGTCTCTGCCCTTGGCGGAAGGGAAACATCAGCATCGCTCGTCGATCGAGTAGAGTAGAGATTACTGCATGACAACCACTGTGCCGGTGTTTGTTTAGTGCTCCTCTTAATGGAAGAACGCGAGGAAGAGAGATCGTCTAATTAGACGATCCAGATCTGCCTAGCTGGGTTGGAATTTTGGATCTTGATCAGAGCACTTTATGATGAACCGAACGTGACATGTCGGCCGGCCTGACCGATCAAGCAAGGCAATTAGCTAGGCAAACGGGCCGGCCATGGCCGACCTGGATACGCGTGTACACAGTCATCAGCACTAGTACTAGTTTGGTCCGTCCAGCGACGAACAACAGTATTATCTTTTTAAATCTCTATTGATAATTTTTTATGGTATAATATATCTTATTTTTTATGTTATAGTCAACTATTATATAAAAATATATACAATAGTATAGATAACTAATGTTTGTAATATCCTCCATGTCATCTATAGGCACTAAAGACGACTTATACAATATGTTGTCTTTTTACATATCTTTATAGACAGATTCTTCGTAACACAATACGTCTTATTTACCGTATTATAATTGACTACTGCATAGTAAATATCTCAATTCTCTATGTTTCTCCTCTCTCCTCCACATCATCTCTCTACATCAACTCGTGTCCTACTGACATCACACTATTGCATATAGCCTTACAACACAATCTCTATGCTCCACCTCTTCTCCATATCATCTCGTATCTTATGTGATAAGATATCAACCGTGGGACTAATGGGGGAAAATTAAAAGTAATTAATGGAGCTTTTGCACCTTAATTGCCGATCGGTATGGGAGTAGGCTGATGCAGAATGCAGATCGATCTCGATCCGGATCGGACCTCCGAAAAGGAAAGCTGTTGTGTTAGTTATACGGTCCAGTGTCCTGCATAAAAAAACACGTGGTACGGCGCCACAGCGACAAGCCACCTATACTAGTAGGTAGAGCCGTAAATACGTCTACTTATAGCGCGCATATATGTATTCTGGTAGTAGTAGTGTATAGTACTCTGAGATGGTCACTGCCAAACGCGACCGCATTTAGCACCTTATATAGGTGTAACTTGCCATTCAAAATTTAAAGCTCTTAATAATTAGGATTTTATTCATGATCATATTTACGTTGTTAATTAAATTGAAATGGTCAAACAACACTCAACTAATTTTTTAAAGGAAATCATATCTACATCACGATTCATGGTATGATCCACCTCCATCTCCGTCTTCAACGAACATCCAGCAAAGCTAGACTTTTGAGTTCACTGATTTAGGCCCTTCGTTTGATTTTTTTCATCTTGACTTCTAGTTTTGATTTTTTTCACTATTGATAATTTATCTTTTCTGAATTTTTAGATTTTTAAGCTTTTTGTATTTTTCTTTTTCCCGTATTCCTTTGCATTGTCCGTGATGGGCTAACATATTTTTTCTATTTTTATATTTTTAAATTTAATTATGCCCAAAAGCAAATCATTCTGATAAAAAAATCAATTCTGATGAAATTTCAACCAAAAACCAGAAGTTATCGCTAAAACGATCACCCTTTTAAAATTTAGGCTCACCTAAATCCCCACGATGAAGGTGGAAAGGTAGCGAGATGTGGGATGGCAGGAGGACAGTGGGTGGCGCGGTAGGATGGCAATGTCTCTAAGGAATTTTGGTGGTGGCCAACGGTGACGGTGAGTTGCATGAGATAGAGAAGAATGCAGTGCAACACGAAGGAGGTGGTGGAGGGGCGGTGGATGAAGACGGGAGTGGCACTTGACAGACGAAAAATGGCCGTGCCTGTTTTGTTTGTTTGCTTCAAGCTGGAAATGCTTGCAGCAAGTGCAACTGTAGAAGAGGACAGAAGATTTGCAGCGGTCACGATCATACCCTGTGACGAAACTGACTAATCGTGACTTCCGTACCTACGTGTCCCTTTTGACATTCGTGGTAAATGACAAAATTCGAGCATTTTGATGACAAATGAACGGCATTGGCACACGAACAACTTGGAAATCCATTTCAGTACGTACAAGATTAGTTCTACGAGTTCAAGTTAGGACATACGAGAGTCGTCGATCTGTTGGGCTCTTTTCCACTTCCTCTCGTTTAGGGTTGAGTTGTTTTTCATTTTAGCTTTGATTTCAATTTTTGTTGTTATAATAATTAGCTTTTAAATAATACGTTTTTTAAAAATAGAATTTATAAGTAAATTATAGTACACACTATATTAAATTCAGCTATATCGGTCAAAATTGTATACGATTTTTTCCTTTTCGTATTATCTTTTATGAACAATCAGAATTCAAAGACCATAAGGTAAAAACTCAAGTCACGACTTAAAAGAACCTAACCCAAATTTTCAAGGGTATCCTCCATTAATTGAACCACAAGGGATGCCAATAATGCGTGCATTTTACTCCTTCAGTCACGAAAGGTTGACGTTTTAGACAAACATAGTCACCAAAACATGTCTTTGACCATTAGTTTTTATTATAACACATTTATAAATCCTGACAAAATTTTAATATTATATAAAAAAGTTTTGAGCTAAATCTACCTATATTACTTCCGTTTGTCTATTCTAAATATTTACAGAGATATTGATAATCAGATGATAAACATATTCAGTAAATATGTCACCTTTGTGTGACCGAAGGAGTACAATTCTACACGGCCCAAAAAGGTCCAACCCGATCGACGCTCCGTAGGTGCGTTCTTCCATGCTCGAAGTTATTACCAGACACGCTTCCTCAAGGTAACGTTCCAACTCTAAGGACATCTTGGAAAGGAGATTTGGATATAGTCTGTTCTTTTTAGATACGGTTGATGGCTTTTAGCTGTAACTGATAGTTTTTTGGTTGTTTACGATAGAGATTACGGAAAGAGAGATACTCGTTTGCGATTTTTAATGGTATAGATATTAGATTTTTAACGTGTACTACAATTAACTTGTAGACCATATCTTAAAAAAATACTCCGTTAAAAGTTAGTTACTGTAATAAAAGTTAAAAACAACTTTTAGAAATCGTAAAGAACAGAGTCAATGTAAACTCATTAGGATTTAGCTAAAGATTCCTAGAGCAACCCGTCTCTTCCAAACAACCCCCAAGTATGCAACTCCTGTGGGACCTTAAAAACTGTACAGTTGAGACTTTGAGACTGCCAAGCTTTGAACAGTGTTGAAATGGCGCGGCGGGGCCGGCAGCACCGGCTGCATTTAAGATGGGGAGGGGAAACGGCACGTACGTGTCGACCCAATTAATCTTTGCTTCTAGAAAAAACCATACCCAACCACATGAGCACAAACCAGCGACGCCACGGGCTGCCATGATTTCGTCGTATCATCCCCTTCAATCTGTGCGTTACTCCGTTCGGAATTACCTGACATTCTTGCCCCGGTCACGTGAAACAAGATGGTGTTCAATCCTTTTATTTGTGATTTGTTTGCATTAATGCCAACCACTTTTTAATAGGGGCTATTTGGAAAAAGACAGCCTAGAAAATCCAAAGAACAAAAATAAATTTCTAAAATATTATTATAAAAGAACGGATGGAGTATTACGCAATATTTGCTAACATATCATCGTTACCTTGGGTTTAAACCTTTGAGGCCATGTAATCTCTTTTGCCCTGAGCAATGTGTTTTCAGTAGCAAGAATACATATCGCTGGGAGGTTCTTAGCTGGTGAGAAAGCTATATATGGCACCTATACAAGAGCATGCTTATATTGATTACAGCTTATGGTTTTTAGCTATAACTGATAACTTTTAGCTAAAAATAAATATTAATATCTGAAATAAGTAATTATTAAAAAAAGAGAACCTGGGAAAAAATACAGGAAAGATACATACACGAGATTGAAACAAGAGAAATAAGTCGCGTGATGCACTCATGATTCGACCCTTTACTTTTTCAGAGTGAGAAAAATGAAAACGTGTTTTAAGAAGTCAGGTATTTATATTATAGACACTTGAATCCTGGCTAACCTCTGGTGTTGAATCTCACAAACTACACCTCAGCGTGTAGATTTCAATGATAAGAAGTGCTTAGTCTTAGAATAGCTGTGCGAACCAACACCGATTAAACGATTAAGAGAAAAACATATATGCTTTGTACTAATGAATTACTAACACGTGCTAATGGTGTAAGTAATTTACATTTCGGCTTCACTTCCATAGTTTTACCCACTGATCACTTGGCCCATGCATGCAGATATCCGTCTACGTACTCTTGTACGGACACAGAGTACTACTAGTTGTACGGAGTGCTATGCATCTAACAAGCTAAAGCTAAAACGAACCACCGTAGAAAAGCAAAATTAATGGCTCCGTAATTAGTTACTATACTTGATCGAGACCTAAATTTAGACGGCGTAATTACGCAGGACCACATCAAGCAGGAGGCCCTCCTGTGCAGGCTGCTCGCTGCTGTCGTCCAGCAGCAGCCACGACTCGATCGCCGACAGCGGCACCTCCTCCCGCGCCGCGGCCTTGCTCTCGTGCCCGAACAGAGGCGACCCGAGCAGCGGAGCGGCGCAGTTGGACGCGCTGGAGCCGGAGCACTCGGTGAGCTCCGACGACCCCGACGCGCTCTCCGCCGCGCCGGGTGTCGCCGGGTATCCAACGCCCCTCCCGGGCGCCCTTCCCGGGTTGGGCTCGCCCGACGCCGGGCTGGTGGCACTCGCCCCGGGCGGGCTGGCCCCGACGTCGACGGAGAGGGCCTCGCGCAGGGCGCGCCTGGCGAGGTTGATGTCCGTCTGCAGCCTCCTCTCCCACTGCCCCTTGTTGGGCGGCGGCGACCGCTGCTGCTCCGGCTGAAGCGCCGATGGCAGAGCGGTGGTGCGCCGCAGCTTCTTCTTGAGGTGTGTGTTCCAGTAGTTCTTGATGTCGTTGTCGGTCCTCTCCGGGAGGTAGGAGGCTATGGCGGCCCAGCGGTTGCCGAGCAGCGCCTGGAGGTGGACGATAAGCTTCTCCTCCTGGTCGGAGAAGTTGCCGCGCCTGATCCCCGGGCGGAGGTAGTTGGTCCACCGCAGGCGACAGCTCTTGCTGCACCGCATCAGCCCTGCATGCATTCGCGCGAGCGCGCGCATCAGAAAAGATCAAGCCCAGGACGCAAATCGGAGGGAGGCTCAACTGAGCACGTGCATGGACGGACGTGTACCTGTCCTTGCCGGGACGGCTCGCCAGTTGCCGGGGCCGTGGTCCTGGACGTAGGAGACGAGGATGATGTCCTCCTCCGGCGTCCACGGCCCCTTCTTCACGCCCTCCTTGTCGCAGCACGGCGGACGGCCCATCGCCGGTGATCCGCTCCACCACAAGGACAAGATAAGATCGAGCGTTCTTGCGTGATATATATGGATCGAGCAGAGCACTACCACTAGAAGGCTACGTGCTCCGCGATGAGCTCTGGTGTGGGTTGGTGATGGGTGAGGGCGAGAAGCGTAGTGGACTGGAGCTTATGCAGCAGAGGGCAAGGCAAGGCAGTATGGCTCAGCGCTGGCTGGCCTTTATTTAGGAGAGACCTTGACCCCGCCATCTACTCTAGTGCATGCGATCGACAGCAAATGCTGTACAAGTGACTAGAGTACAGTAGTAAGGTGGGGACTGGGGAGTCCAAGCTGCGGAGAGATAGCGTTTACTGTGAGCTAGCTCGCTCATGCATGGTGAACCAGGGTCAAATGACGTCGTTGTACATGCCCATGCTTGAATCATTTTTTATTTGGCCCGTTTTGCTACGTAATTTTAAAAGGAAAATACTAAACAGCAGTCGAGTGTTTTTAATTTTTCTCCAAAAAAATTACCCTCCCTTCCATAAAAAAAAGCTCTTGGATCTTTAATCTAAGTGCCTATAACCATAAAAAAAAATACTTGAGTGTTTTCTATATATCACCATTTTAAAATTAACCCTGTACAATATGAAATTAAAAATCTAACCCCTAACCAAGTGAAGAATGGCGATACTTCTGCTACACCACCCAAGTGCGGAACCAAACAACCTCGCCACCTAAGCGTGGAAGCAAGCTTCCATACCCCGTTCCGTGGTTGCATGCTAATTAGCAATGCATAGTGATTAGGGCATGCATGACCGATGTGCTCCTGCGGAACATGGCCGCGGGAGCTTGCTGCTTGCATCCGTGCTCAAGTGGTGTAGCAGGAGCCATATTCATGTTTTTTTTGTACTCATTAAAGATTAGATTTATAATTTCATACTGCTAATTTAATTTTAAAATTAAAGTTAGCAGTTGATGGACTGATAGGACAATAATAATATTAGTCGACTACTTGTAGGTCACACTTTGTCAGAAGAATTAGGGGGTGATCGGAATAGCGATGGTTTTTGGTTTTTACTGAAAAAACACTGTAGCTGAGTTGGTTTATTGAGTATAATTAAATGTAAAAAATATATAAAAAATCGAAAACAAAAAACGAAAAAAAGTATAAGTAAATTTAAAAAAAACGAAATTTTTTTACTGTAGTAAGTATTGTAGCTACAGTACCTACTACAGAAAAAATCACCATCGCTAACGATCACAGAAGCTGTATTAAGCGCCCCCTTAAGCAAGCCATGGTGGCGGTTCTTCAAATGGAAAATCTCCAAATTGTTTGGTTCCGTTCTTTTTAAACTTATGTTTTTTAATAAACAAACAAAATAGTTTTTCATTATTTTTTCAAACGGTTTATTAAGATAAGTTTTTAAAAATAATTTATTAACTTTTCAGTAGACCGCTAGGGGCTTACTCGTGAGCATGGCCGCTTCGAGTCCTACACGCTAGTCGATCTGTCACCTCGCAATGTCACGGGCTAGTTTCACCATCTCCTCATATTTTTCCTTTCCTTTTTTTTTTCTTTTGTGTTTTTGACCTGGTTAACTTCTGCACGCTCGACCATGTGCAGTCTCCGGTTCTGTACCTTATCCAAAACGTCCACTTCGATCGTCATCTTTTGACCTGCTCTCACAAATGCGAGAGAGGTGTGTGTGACCAAATTGCAGTGCAGTTATGACTCGTCCAAGTGCTACTGTAATTTGGAGTATACGCAACCCCTACAGGGAAATGCTAGGACAGTGCCAGTACTCCATGTCGAACCAAACAACAATGTACAGAGGCCCACGTCCAGAAGAAGGGGCCAAAAGTCAGCACTGTGTCCGCGGCACGGGGGTCAACCAGCGCGAATGCACGACTTGTACGCCAGATATGCTCATTTGATCGACGAGACACGGAGCGGTCTAACCCAAAATGCAAGGGATAAAGAATAGTGCGCAATCAAAACGATATTGCTCATCTATATTTTATTTTATATTTTTTAAGTTAGAGTTAGGTATAGATAATATCAGATACTTATTTTTTATTTTGTATTCGTTCCATAAGCTTTTAGATAATCAGCCGGATAGAAATTATCTGCTTCTTTACATAGAATATTAGACAGTATGGTGCAATCAAAATGAATACAAAGAAATTAATCGTCGAGATATCGAAAGAAAATCACTCACTATTCTTCGTCTATTTAGATGTATCAATCTATCTATATATTATTTTATTTCTAAGTAAAATCACAACAAACTTCTTTATATTACTCGACATACGGATATATATATATATATAGATCACTCATCTCATATCTTATTTTATATTTTTTCATCAGAATCGAAGTTAGACACAAATAGTACTAGATAAATCTTCAATTAGGCCCCGCTCGTTTCAGTTTTTTTTCAGTTTCAGCTTTTTTTTCACTATTTAGTAATTCGTCTTTTTCTGAATTTTTTTAGATTTTTTAGGCTTTTTTACATTTTTCTTTTTTTCTCGTGTTCCTTTGCATTGTCTGTGATAGGCTAACAAATTTTTTCTATTTTTATATTTTTTTAAATTTAATTATGCCGAAAAAGCTAAATCAGCTACAGTAAAAAAAACTAACTACAGTAAAATTTCAACCAAAAACCAGAAACCATCGCTAAAACGATCAACCCCTTAATCAGCCGAAGAAAAATTATCTACTCCGTTTGTAAACGCTAATAAAGAAGCTACTCGTAATCCTACCAACCAAGCTAAGTAAAAGAGGAAGAAAAGACCGGGTCATCCGGATGATCTCTCACGATCGTCGACACAATTTAATGCGGTGTACCACACTGATTTTGGCTCCATGTACGCAGCAAGCGTGCATGCCACAATTACGCCCATCAGAGTAGCAAAACTTCGGCGAAGTTTCGGAACCTACAGTGTTAAGGCCTGCGTAGTCTGCGTGCGCGCGCGCGCATGCTCAACACTAATACCCTGTTAGTACTTTTCCTAACCCTGAAGAAAGGAGCCTGCACATTTTGTAAATACAACAAACTCTACCCAAATGTCCTGCACTCAAATCAATAATACAGCAACCAAGAAACCGATGATGAGTGTACGAAATTACTACGGTGTTTCCATTAACACTTTTTGTTAAAAAAAAATCATTCATCCTTACGTGTGTAGCCTGCAGCGAGCTCAGACAAGTACAGATCATGTGGTAATCAACAATGCATGAACAGAGCACTGAGCCTGACGAGTTTTATTGGCAATTGTCTCAGACATGAAGCATTGGTAGTGGTACTAGACCAGTGGTGCTTGCTATTACTAGATAGGAATTGAGATTTTGCAATTAAGCAATAGGAGATCATTTCCTTCCCAGCTCGATCCGGTGCTGAGCGCCAAAATGGCAAGCAAGATGAGGACATTAATGTACCGGCGGCCAGAAGAAGTTAGGTGGCAGAAGCAGAAGCTCTGATGAGTAGGGCTACGCCGCGCTCAGCGAACGCCACCAGCGTTCGGCGGTAATGTCCGGTTTTTTTTCTGTTCAATTTTTTGTCTTTGTCTATTTATTTTTTTATTTTTTTCTGTATTCCTTTGCATTGTCTGTAATAGGTTAATAAGTTTTTTCTGTTTTTAATTTTTTTAAATTTAATTATATTGAAGAAGTTAACTTAGTTACAGTAAAAAAAATAAATCCGCTATAATAAAAAACCATAAACTAATGTTATTCTGAACACCCTTAGGGGGTGATCGGAATAGCGATAACTTTGGCTTTTTTTGAAAAAAACATGTAGTAATTGAAAAAACACTGTAGCTGAGTTAGTAGATAGTGTAGTGAATAGTGAAAAAAAAGCTGAAGCTAGAAGCTGAAGCCGGAAAAAGCTGAAACGATCACCCCCTTAATCTCACATAGAGTAGTTATTACTAACATGGTTGCAAGGACACAGCCCTTGATTAATCACACCCCTCTGATCGATCAATTCCCATCGACCTCTGAAAGGCCATCGGAGAAGGGATCGGCCGCGGCTCGAGTCTAGCTAGCGAGGGGACTGTACATTTTCTGGCCCGTTCTGTCAAGCAACCGACAACTAACGAAGATCGCGGAGCTAACTTTAGATAGGCAAAAAGAAACCTAGGTTACACGATGGTTAGTCCAGAGCAGTTGGCATTTTTTTTCATCTAGTAACAATCCTTCCACGAGGACAGTTGTTTTTTAGAAGTAGATTGTGGTAGAAAAATTAGGTTCTCAACTTCTAGGGGTGATCGTTTTAGCGATGGTTTCTGACTTTTGATCGAAATTTTACTGTAGCTGACTTTTTTTTACTGTAGCTGATTTGGCTTTTTAGGCATAATTAAATTTAAAAAATGTAAAAATAGAAAAAATATGTTAGCCCATCACGGATAATGCAAAGGAATACGGGAAAAAAAGAAAAATTTAAAAAAACCTAAAAAATCTAAAAAAAATCAGAAAGAGATAAATTACTGAATAGTGAAAAAAAACTGTAGTTAGAAGCTGAAGCTGAAAAAAAACTGAAATGAGCGGGGCTTGAGTGAGTAGCAGCTATCTTATCAGTTGGACAACAACTATCTGAGATGGCTTACTGACGTCGTTTTTCGTCTCAGTGACTGTAACATGAAGAAAAAGAAAACGAGTCTATGCATCGCCAACTCGTAGCAAAGCTCGACTCGCACGAGTCTTATCCAATCCAATGGCAATTAACCAATCCCAAGGGAATTCCAGTTAGGTCAATGAGACACATCAGGTCATCGGCATCACAGGTCCTCTTGCAAATTTATTAGAATAGCAACCCGCACATTCAAGGCTCAGTTCTAAACAACGATGGTCTCCGCCTTATAGCTTTCAAAAATCAAAAGTTATTTGAAATGAGTTAACTTTTTAACATGACTTCCCCCTTCTTTTTATTTTATTTTATTTTTTTCTTTATATTATTTGTGAATATATAACAGTGTTTTTATTTTTTCTTTATTTTTTAATTAAATACATCAAAAAAGTTAACGACCGTTACATTTTAGCTAAAAATTAAAAGACACAATACTTTAGCTGTCCTTTGCATTATTTTGCATATTATTTTAGCTAACAATTAAAAGACACAATAATTTCATTCCAAACAACATGGTCTCTGCCTTATAGCTTTCAGAAATCAAAAGTCGTTTGAAACGAGTTAGCTTTTTAACACACCTTCCCTCTTCTTTTCTTTTCTTTTGTTCTTTTTCTTTATATTATTCGTGAAGATATAACGGTATTTTTTTCTTTATTTTCGTTAATTGAATACATCATAAAAAATTAACAGTCGTTATGATATTATTTTAGCTAAAAAGTAAAAGACACAATGCTTTAGCCGTCCTTGAAGTAAGGTTGGCGCGGCGCGAGATAAACAAACCGAAGGCGTAAATGCTAGTCGAGTTAGCATCAAGAGAGGACCCCCATCAAATGCAATGTTGGCGTACGCGTGAGCTAAGCCTTACATTTTTTTTTTAAAAAAAGAGGAAGAATACTTTTGTATATATTCGAGGGTGCCTATCGATTTTGGGAGGGTCGAATTAATAGTTGTAGCCCAACTGGCAAGGCAATGAGCTTCTCCTACGGGCGCGGCGTACTTAATGCATGGATGGGCGGAGGCCACGTGGCTTCCACAGCTGAATCCTCCCATCACTGGGAGTGCATCAAGGCGCTAGGCACAAAATTTTTTGTATTTTAACCTAAAATTTGAAAGTTTTTTTACATATAAGCCTCTAGAGAAAAGGTTTACAAAAATAGATCTTTAGCACGGGGCCAAAAAATATAACGCCAAGGGTACATAGCACGGCGTCATATACTTTGGCGCCGTGCGTGGATAGGTAAGAGCCACGATGGCATAGCACGGCGCCAAAGCACCTGGTGTCGTACTGTGTAAACACGGCGCTAAACGTCGTGACGCCGTGCTCTGAGACTTAAGCTCGAGCACGACCCCCGGGCCCCCACCCCCAGTCCCCAAACCGAAACCGAACACACACAGCACCACTGCCCCCACTCTCCCCCTCCAAATCCACTCGATTTCGTTACTTTTTCTCGCGATTTTACTTCAAAATTGATCAAGCAAGATGAACTCCCTCCTCTCCCTTGATTTTTTGCAATAGATTTGGTTTATTTGAGGTACATTTCGTAGGGTAAGATTTGAAACTCTAGACGAAATTAGTTGAATTTAGCTCGATTTTAGGTTGAATTTGCATTGAATATGTGTAATGTAAGAGTAGTTATGGGTGTAGATTCATTTTTAGGGTTTGATTTGAGTGAAATTAATGAATCCATGTGCTAGGTTTAGAAATAGGGTGTAGATTTGGATTTAGAGTTTTTAGGGTGTAAGAGTAGCCCTAGGCTTAGAAATAGAAAAATAGGTAGAAGTAATGAATGTGATAGAGAAATTTGCGATTAGTGAGATTAGTAATTTAGTTTATCCGATATGTTACATCGGTTTTCGTTAAAAGTTATAGCATTTTGTTGTTGCGGCTGATTCGACTGAGATATGTTTGCTTGTTGTACTATAGATGGATAAGCTTGTGACTTTGCACCATGGTGAAACTGTGAAAAGAAATGATAATGGGGGTGTTGATTTGGAGGGCATGGAAGAGATCACGTTGCTATTTAGTTCACGTCCGTCGTATGGTGATGTTATTTATCGCTTGAAAGAGAGACTGTGATGGACAGATGAGTATGGTGATGTCGTTATGCAAAGATTGATTGATGTTAGGTCGTCAAAGGGGCCGCGTATAAAGAGGTTGGTTTTGATTGGTAGCGACGGTGAATGTGATAACTATGTGGTCATTGTTTTGGACTCAGAGGTCAGAGCACCTGACTTGTTCGTGCGGATGGTGGTGAGAGATCCATCACCTCCTAGGGATGGCTTTCGATCTCAATGACTTACCGTTAGTTGGGTCACTGGCTCATGAAGAGGTCAAGATGCAAGTTAAACCCTCGACTTAAGTATGTAAGGTTCCATTAACTCAGGTAGAAACTAATTCTGAGGATGTCAATGACCGGTCTGTTGGTGGATTCGACGAGGAGACAGTGTTTGAGGAACCCATGGTTTGTGTAGCATCTAACAGGGTGGATGTACAGTTTGCAGGAGACGAGGCTGCTTATGAGGATGCGAAGGCTGTGGACTCAGATGATGACAGACTAGTCCCAGGTTTGACGTCTAGCAAAATTGAGCTGTTGAGAAGAATGTTTCCTGGCCGTGATCCGCTGTGTCCGATTACAATGACCTAAGCAACGCACATAGAGCTGTTGCGGATGAAGGGTAAACGTAGAGGGACATACTTAGGTCTGGGGCTAGTATCATAATCCACAAAGGTCATGTCTTTGAGGATATATCGGCATTGAAGATGTGGTTGAAAGAGTACTCGATCGTGTACAACCGTCCATACCGGGTTAAAAACTCATACGCCAAACGTCGGTACACCATCAAATGTGAGAGCACAGGGTGTGCATGGAAAGTCTGTGCCAGGAAGGTGAAGGGTACAGAGAAGTTTAAGAGTACAATTATGGATGGACCGCACAGCTGTGGGTCTTCTGAGCCTGGCCAAAAACATCGTCAGTTGACTTCTCGTTCATTACAACTTGCATGTACCCTATGATAAATCATATGCCGACGATGCGCATGGCAGCAATGATAGAGACCGTTAAGCTAAAGTGGCACTACACAATCAAGTATGGGAAAGTATGGAGGGCGCAACAACGTGCTTTGAAGTTAATTTATGGTGATTGAGAGAAGGCGTATGAGCGTTTACCGGCTATGTTCAACGCAATGAAAATGGTGAATGTAGGAATGCAGTATGAGTACGTGCCTAAGCCTGATGTATGGGTTAATGGGAGTCAGGTTTTCTTTTGAGCATTTTGGTGTTTTGGTTAGTGTGTCGAGGCTTTCAAACATTGTAGGCTTGTTTTGTCAATTGATGGGACGTTCCTGTTGGGCAAGTATGAGGG
Organism: Melocanna baccifera; assembly: GCA_036346265.1. NCBI lineage: Eukaryota > Viridiplantae > Streptophyta > Magnoliopsida > Poales > Poaceae > Melocanna > Melocanna baccifera. Next base: position 14,678,801 of record CM070682.1, on the reverse strand, counting down.
GGCGTTGTTGATTTCTATTGGCTGTGATGCGGACAACTCGCTTGTGCCGTTGGCTTTTGCTTTGGTGGAGAAGGACGACAAATCCAGTTAGGCTTGGTTTCTACGGCTTGTACAGATCCATGTGGTTGGCCCGATGAGGGAGGTATGTGTGTTGTCTGACAGGCACGTTGGGATCTTGAGCGCCATTAAGGTAGTGATATCAGGATATTTACCTATGCATCATCGTTGGTGCACAAGGCATCTTGCAGAGAACTTGTTCATAAAAGATGGGGTGAAGGACAATTTTGCACTTTTTGAGGAGCTATGTCGCCAGAGGGAGGTAAAGCTGTTCGAGGAGAAGTTGGAGAAGTTGAAAATGAAAATTAATGTCAAGGGCTGTGATTGGATAAGGGGTTTAATGATAGATGTGCAGAAATGGTCAAGGGCTCATGACCCATGGGGAAGGAGGTATGGGTTCATGACTAGTAACATGGCAGAATGCTTCAACGGGCTGCTTAAGGGATCATGTGAATTGCCAGTTACCGCAATTACGGCCTTCACTTTCTACAAATGTGTTGCATGGTTTGTTAACTGGCATCGGAAAGCCTCAGACATGTTAAAGGCACATGTACGTTGGCCACCTCGTCCTCACGGCTTCCTTACCAAAGCGAAGCTGTAAGCCAATGAACAGGAGTACCACTGTTTTGACCATGTGACGGGCACGTATGAGGTTGTTGAGGGTGGAGGGACGACCGAGGATGGAGAGCTCCGAGAGACCCGAAAGCATAAGGTCGTAATTACATCCTTCACATACACATACGGTGTTTCTGACAAGTTCCATTTTCCATGCTCCTACATGGTGACCGCATGTAGGGCCCAGAATATCGAAGTTGAAACCAAAATCCCGACATGTTCAGCGTGGATGCGTTGGTGAGGACCTGGACCCCACGGTTTGAGCCATATCGTGATGAAAGCGAGTGGCCACTTTACTCGGGTCTCAAGTATATAGCGGACGAGGGGTTACGTTGGCACAAGAGGGGCAGTAGGAAGCGGTCAAGGTACAAGATGGACATGGATCGGATATCTGGTCGCACTAAGAGGGGTAGGGCAAATCCCTTCGTTGAGAACCCACATGAGACACTACGGTACTTATGGTCTAATGGGTCACAATTCATGGACATGTCTACGTCGTTCCAGTCAGGTTAGCGACGTTAGATCTAGATGACATAATTTTTAAATATTTTGAATCATTAACGTACTTTGTTATTCTTATCATTAACGTATTTTTAAATACACAGGATAGCGAGGTACCAGTTGCTGGACGAGTTCTACGAGAGGGAGCAACGCGGCAGGCTCACGGAGGACGGTCATGTACCTGTGTTATCGAAATGTAATTTTCTTGTGTTACATGTGTTTTCATCACGCAGCTAACTTTTAAAGCATTTTCCAGAAGATTCTCATACTTCATCCTTGAACCCATGATGTGTTCCACTTGATGGTCTACGATAACCGCTATACTCCACTGCTTCACCGTACTAGCCTTCACACGGTCGCCAAAAAGAATAGACTCTTAGTTTACTGTTGTTGTATTGTGCTTATTTTTTAAGCTGCTATGAAAAAAAAGGTGCAAAAAGTCTATTACTCAGTTTGTTAAATCAGATTAAAGCTCGATCAATTCTGTTATCCCATAATTATCCTCTCACACTTTTATCTCATGTTTTGGAATGCAATAATGTATTCATTTGCAACTTGATTAAGAGAAAACAGTTAGCCAAACACCCAAATATCTAAAAGAGGTTCAACCAAACGAAATTATCATGAATCCACCGTAACGACAAACGAAGCATTAGTGTGTGCGTGTGCCGATTTTCCGTGCTCAACTTGTATGCAAGAGTTTTCAGAATCACAGCTTTCTAGTTGCTCTCACCACGTTGGGATTTCGATGCTTACAGTACAACAGTTCATATTCAACTTGTTAAAGTATAAGCGAATTACTCATCTTTCCTCGTAATCTTAAATTTTTGGATAAACTAGTTGATGCATATAACTCAATATGGTATCAGAGCTAAAAGATCTTAAGTTCGAAACCCGGTTCACGCAATTAAAAAAAATTGCAACACACTTTTATTCCATGTCTTAGACCTGATGGAGTCTACACGTAAGGAGAAGTGTTAAAGTATAAATAAATTATCTATCTTTCTTCATAAGCTTAAACTTTTAGATGATCTAGCTGGTGCATGCAACTCAATACAACTGTTAAAAACAAACAGAGCACAGAGGCATTTTCCGTTAAACAAAAGGTATGGGCGTATGGTGTCGAAAAAAAAAACTATTGTACACAGGAAAAAAGGACAAGTGGATAGCTCTAATTCTTTTATTTTTCTCTCGTTAAGAAAACTGAGAATTTGCTACCCCAATAGTCAATAAATGATAAATACGGGCCTCACCTGGACCAAACATCTCCAGAATTATAGCAAGGTCACATGGATTTTTTTTAATTATCTACGCATAATGGCATCTTCGCTGAGTTTTCAGTCTCTAAGACGGTACATTGATTTTTTTCAATCTTCTTGCAGTGGAAATCAGTAAATTTGCATTTGACTCGACTCCCGGCGATCAATATATGGTCATAGCAATCACTACTCACAATGAAGAATTTGCCTAGTACGCATGACATAACTTCATCTAGCGGCAAGTTCAATACTGTTACATCATGTTCTAAAATTCTGAATAGACAGCATTCCTTGAAAGTAGCATTCAAGGGCAGCGCTGCTGATTTAAAATCTAAACCCTATCGTGACAGATGACAACTAGAGCAGTAGATACTGCATGTCAAATTCTGATTGTGCTGCCAAATTAATGAAACTATGAACTCTTCACAGGCCATCTTCACTTCGTCAACATATCTATGATAGATGTGTCCTCTTCGTCAACATATTCCAAACGGCAATATTAACACGCGCAGACCAATTGTAATTTGTAAGAAAATAAGGAGGGTTCAGATGGGACGGAAGGAAGCTTGAGCACTTCTCTTGGGACGTGTTTTCACGAACTGAACAGGTCAGAAATCAGATCCAGAATATTCGCAGAGTCAATGACACAGGAAAAACAAATTAGGTTAGCCACTTGGCTTTATTCCAAGAGAGAGCTAGCTTGCTGACACATTAATGAATACATGCAAAGTATTAAAGAAGTCTACAATTCACCAAAATTTCATCCTAACACCATAAAATTGAGCAAGACCAGCAACCATGCATAAAGTAAAGGTGTATACTGACAAAATCATGAATGCAGTGAGGGAAGAGGCAGAAAGTGTGTCAACTGAGAGATTTACTAGACCAGTTAGGATATTTGCCTGTAAGAGAAAGCTAAAGGTCAGTTCCTTCATACTGACAGCCTAAATAAGTTGCAAATCTGCTAGAAATTCACAATTAGGTTCCATTAGTTGAACATTTCCATTTTGGTGTCAATAATAAAAATATCAAGAAATTATCGTACCAGAAGGAATGACCCAAGCATATTTTGATTGAATGCATCTTCAAGAACCAAGTTCTTTTGGTACGAAACGGACCCTGCTAGTGTGAGAATAGATGTAACCTGTTGATTAATAAAAGTCAGCATCAACAGCGGAACCTGAACACAAAAATTTAGCAGCGCTATACCTGGTAATGATATAATCATAAGATTAACAAGGCTCTATTGTTGCTAAACCCTTAAGAAAACAGTCTACTTACTCGGAAAGTAACAAAAGTATGTGACTGTGAGTCGTGAAATTTGTGGATCTTGCCAATTTTCCTGGTTCTGATGATATCAGAAAGTTGCTTCCCAATCATAAACCAGCTGGTGAGGCTATGAATATAAAGGGGTAAACTTAAATTTTGGACCATGTTGTGAACATTATATTGAGTTAAAACTTGTATGTCATCCTCATTTAAGAATATGAAAATATGCAAAGTAAAGATTATGAAGATTTTTCACGAACACTATCCTTGTCCTTTGGGAGCTGTTATAGGACAATTTGAAGGTACTATCAGTTAAAGTACATATTGTTCTTGAGTCCATAACTCATGATGTGGTCCTAGTGTGTTAACTGTTAATCACTGCTGCATATTCAAAAATTAATTATCCAAACAGCACAGAAAAGCTAATTTGACTAAATCTGGAGGTTCCGAGCTGACAATGAATGTGTATTATGAAGTTTACATAAGTAAGCAAGAAAATAATGATACATTGATACCTGAAAGTTCTGGCCAAACACAAGCATAACATAAGCGAAGTTGCACTGCAAAATGAAATGGTCGAATCATTAAAAAGACAAAATTAAGTTCCTGGGGTTACTTTATCCTAATTACAGAGTGTTGAGTGCACAAAAAGATACCAGTGTATGTAATAACCGTACCTATCTCCTCTCACTTTGAAAAAACAACATTCAAAGAAAAAGAAATCTGAACTTCTCAAGAAGCATACACATCAAGAAAGCTAAGTTGTTTGCACACATTGTAGCTTTGTCCCATGATTTTTAGGAAAGTAGTTGTTCATATATTCATTTGTGTTGGAAGAATCACATTGAATGAAAGGAAGGTTTATGTCTCAGCAATGCAGAAGACAATTAAAAATAAACTATGCTTCATGTTTGTTCTTACTTAAAGTTTACTTACTCTAAAGCTAAATTCTATTAGTTTTTTATGCCATACTCGTCCATTTCATCGTTAGCATGTTCATTTACTAACATAACTTTTCCATTTAGATATTAAGAGCGCAACACTCTGGTCTACATACCATAAAGCTGCTGTTACAATGCATAACTATCATAAACTTTCTTCAAAGATGACTTCATAATTTTTTTTATTTAATGACAGAGTAAATAAAACCATAGTTACTTAGTATCCTACCATTCGTCGAGAAACTCTTTCAATAAAGCTGTCAAGAATGGTTGCCAACATCCTACGAATATGCCAAGGGAGGAAATGTTAATAATCAGGAAACATTAAAATCGGTAATCATGCATTTTGTTATTGTTTCCTACCAAAAAGATGCAGCAAGAACCCAGACTTTTACCACTTGAGTGCTCCTACTCTTGCCTTTTGAACTAATGTCAAAGAACAGATAGTAACCCAGAGAAACACCAATCAGGTACATACCCCAATATCCTGTCAAAGGAGGCAATTGATTAGATTGCATAATGTTACAGCAATTTAAATAATGAGGTGCATGCAAATCTATGACATTCTGTACAAAAAGGATCCAATAGCAGGCAATCAGCATATTGAAATTCAGCAAAGCAATAAAAAAATGTTAGTGCATAGCAAATAGGAAATATCAATAAATAAATACATAAATAAAAAGGAAAGACAAGGTTAGCCAGATGCATACGCAACATATTCACATATGCCTACATGTGTCTGCCAAAAAGCTCTGAAGGCTCTACGTTTCTCAGCACCTTAAGCAAAGAAATACAGACAAACGATGTGCATAATAATATTATTACCAAATATGCTATAAAAGCCTTCCTTATTCTGGCTGATGATATCAGCACTCCTTTCATTAGAAATGAGGTACTCATTCAACCCAAAAGATAGCCATACTTGGTATCCTGAAAAAAAGGGAGGGATTAACTCTTGAAAAGGAGTATTGTGGCACTTTTGAGTCCTTCTAACCAAACTGTCAAACTGGAATCGTTAGTACCTGCAAGGACAAGCAGGCCAACTAACCCACAATATTTAGGATGAATCCTAATAATGGATGTAAGGATAGAAATTGCTGCAAGGGTGAAAAAGAAGTTCCAATGGACACCGTATTCTCCTACATGAACCTACAAGATAACAAAGAAGATGCATCTTCAGGAAGACAGCATTATAATATGGAAAATTTTACTAAATAACCTTTTGATTATGCCTTCAAATTGAAACTCAATCACTCCACTTACAGTATTATCCAAAACTAAAATATGCTATAGTAACAAGTATATCAAATTCTGTATGGTATGGTTTCAATGTCTAGAAAAAGAGGAAATAAGAACATGACAATAGAAATTACTGGACAAAGACAACAAAAAGTTCACTTTGGATAAATGGTATTCCATGACAAAATTTCATGACAATGCATATGACAAATTATGATGAATGCATCATTTAGGTAATTGGTACAAAGAAGAAAAATACCTGATAATCAACGCCTGATGTGGAGATTAAGCGAGCAAAGCCAAGAAAGACTAGAGGACTTATGGACCTCAGTGCTGCCTTCCAGCTCCTAAGGAACAGGAAGGTATACTGTAAGATACAGCACACTAATGTGGTAGAGGGGTGTTTATTAGTAGACATGTCAATCTGAAACTACTGTTATCATCCTGAGAAAAATAAAAAAAAAATCAAACAATGATGTCTGCCGTGTACTATTTAATGATGATATTAGACAAATGTGGGATCATTTGTCAGTTTGGTGACAGACAGTATAGTATGGTTTCATGAAGGGTGCTGCATAAGAAATAATCCTAAGTCAGAAAGTGATTTGGAGAAAGAGCAACCTAATGGTGCAGAGAGTAGCAGAACAAAACTTTTGTTGGTGAAGGACAGATGATCCAGCCATCTTATCTTGAATGTTATTGGTTTTCTTCATTTATCTATGAAATGGACACAGCTGAGATTTGGATGGAGAATTGTTATACTTTGTATTTAGTGCACCAATTTGAAAGAACTCAGCACACCATATTAATTCTTTGATAGATAACTCTAAACTGGTGAACTTAGAGTTACTTTGTAATGGGATCTTCAAGGCTCCTACAACCTCCTATGTCCAATAGAAACAGTTGGCAGAAATAAACATTAGTTCTTTAGATTGTCTACAAAATGTAACTTATGTTGTGGCATCATTAGTTTTGACATAAAGTTCCTACAGAACAACCGCGTCTAACCTCTTGACTAATAATTCTTACCAAAAGTAAGAAACTAAGAATCACTTTTGTAAGACATGAAATCTACTTTCTTACACTGGGTTTGTCTTTTATCTTATGTATTCATATGAACCACTCTCAAGGAAACCAGAACACTTGGAAATTGGGGGCAATGTAGACAGAGCACCCTGACACTAGATAGCACTTCACATGAACTAGATGAGAATCATTGATGTTAAGTCCTATGTCCTGTAGTGCATCATGTTCAATCCAAATGTCTATTACTGAAGCCCTAAACAGATTTTGGTTAAGACAAATGAGATCATATCATGGTAAAGGACTTACATTGAGGTTATGTTTCGTGCCTGTCTAGATACCAGTGCATTAGCCACTACAAAAGATCCTACTCCGAGATCCATCTGTTAGACCATGAGTCAGATAACTTAATATCATTAAATAGGGAAGAAAATGCAGATCAAACTGTACATGGCAAATTGGCAACTTCTGAACTTTCAAACATAATGGCAAATACAATCCAAATTACATGCATGGCAGCGCAGCTTTGACAACTTGACATTGATAAATAATATAGAATAAATTGTTGACTGAAAAAAGCAAGCAAGAGAGATTTGCAAACAATATATTGGTGATAATTCTTTAATGATAAAAATAAGCATTGACAAATATAAGTAGTTCAAGATTAAACAATCATCGACCTAAACATACAGGGAAAAATGAATTGGGCATAGAATATTGAATAAACAATCAACAAAGATGACAACAGATAACTATAAGTCCTTGACTGATACTGGGGTCATTTAAGAAAGCTAATGAAGTCATATGTAGTCATATGTCATTGGCAATCCAAATAAGCTTCTATCTGGATGCATAATTCATGGCTGCTTCCTATTTTTGCACAATTAGTTCATGATTATTTGCAATACTTGATGATGAAGAACTAAAGATAAACCAAAGAAAGAGCCTGAAAGGTACTACTTACAATGCCACTACCATATGTTTCAGCCTTGGCATAACGTCTAGGGAAGATTTGGAAGTCCACAGCCAATATGCACAAACATGTCACCAAAACCTACAGAATGCACAATCATCATTACTATTTCCATAGTACTGCTACATCTTAGTATTCATAAGGAATAATATTTTTCTAATCAACAACTTTTACATACCACCAACACTCGGTAAGAAGATATATCTGCTCTGAGTGAAGGCAGCTGATTTAGTCCAGCTTTGAGATGCGACTGAGACCTAAGGGTGCATAACTACATTAGTTCCAGATCAGCATGGGTTGTGTTGCAAGAAGAAAATACAGAAGTGGACTTTAGAATTTTAAAAAGAAATAGGAAAGAAAAAAAGGTAACAAAAATCTGTGTGCTAGCTCATGCCAAATACCTTTTGAACATGACGTAGACAGACATCATGATTACAAGAGAAATTGCACAAGTATAAGCCCATTCAGCTAAGACCTGCAGAAAACCACGGAATAACCAAAGTATCACTATTTCACTTTGCCTTCAGTTGAAAAGTGTTAAAGCTCGTACTAAGATTGGCAAACAATAGTTGGGTATAAGTTTATGCTCTGTGTTGCAAAGTTTGCTTCTCTACATGTTCCCTGATTTCTGTAGTTTAACAATGCTACCATGTAAGCAATATCATAATGTAGCGAAGGGGTACTTACTGTGAAAACCAAAAGAATTGGCAGTACAACAGTGAGATAATCTATAGCCAGCTCAGAAAAGTAATACACCCAATCTTTACGACCAGGAATAGCATCACCAGTTTTCTTCGCTGAATCCCTCCTAGTATTATCTAAAACAAGGGAAGCAGCAAGCTCTGTCAGATCTGCTCCATACATGAAAAATAAAACAAAGTTGTGTTATTAACCAATGATGTAAAAATTCAAAAACCATCAAGCTAAATGTGGCATGGAATTGATAGCATCAGATTGGCCAGCATAATTAAAAAGTGGAGGATGGCATTCTATGCTAAGATCTGGGAAGAATTTGGGCTCGATGGTTGAATCTCACGATGTACACACATCTGATCGAAATGCTAAATGTGCAGAATCGCAGCATACTGGTAATTTGAGATTCCACTTTCCAGTCATACCATACATGCTCACTTGCCAATCTGTTGCAAAAATGGATTCAGCTACACCTTACACTAAAACGTAAGAAGGGTTAAAAATTCAGAGTCTCTAAGCAACTCACCTCCGCTGCTCCATTTCCTTAGAACAACCATAGCCTGCGCACCAAAAACAAATGAAATCACAACTCCACATACAGAAAATTGGGAATCTCAGCGGGAGAGACGATTCGCTCACCGGCACGATGGTGGAGAGCGCCGCGATCTCCGGCAGAGAGGAACCAGTCAGGTTGCTCACGAACCTGCGCCATGGAGAACAAGGAGGGCACTTAGAGTCGCAGGCGCGAGAGGGAACGGGTAGGGTTGGGAACTCTGGACTCACTGCTCCTTGAGGAGCTTGTTCGGGTTCAGGGGCTTGTCGAGGAGGCCCTCCATTGCTGGCGTCGAGAGGCGGTTGGTTGGGTTGCAGCTGCGCCAGCCGCGGCCGCCGGGAGTGGAGGAGAGGGAAGCTGGTCGGGGATGGCGAACTCAACTGTCTGGGCAGGGCGGGCGTTCTAGGGGAAGCTGTCGTCGCCGTCGGCGAGCCCCAGTTGGAGGCCGCCGTCGCCACGTCTCTCCTGTGCTTTAGCCGTCGAGCGTGCTTGATGTGGTCCAGGCGTTCAGCTCGTGGAGTTTTGGTGTGGGTCTGGTCCGGTCTTGATCAATGTGTTCTGATGTGGTTTGATCGGATCCAATCAATAGAAACGCAGGGGCAATTTGGGTACTTGACTTGAGCAAGGGGGGGGGGGGGGGGTAGAGCTGTGGTTTGATCGGATCCAATCAATAGAAACGCAGGGGCAATTTGGGTACTTGACTTGAGCCAAGGGGAGGGACAGGGATATAGCTGTCCAAATAGATCTACCGTTGCGGGTCAACCCGAGACCCATCACAGTAGGCCCGGCCTAAGCACAATATGACCCAGCAGATCATGCCGTGCCTGGGCCGAGCGGTCGGCATGGCACGACCCGTTTAGGTCGCGGGCCGTGCCGGCACGGTAAGGAGCAACGAGCGTAGACGGGCCGTACTAGCACGGCACGACCTGATAAAAAATAGCCGTTCTGACCTTTTTTTTTACTGTTATGATGTAAAAAAATTTCAAAAATAGCAAATAATTCGTAAAAATATAAAAAATTTCTATAAATAAGGGGCATCCGGTCTCCATTCTCCACAACTCAAACCTCACTCTCATATATCTGTTTAGCTATGAAAAATTTGGTAGTTGTTGTAGGAGTGGCCCCCACCTAAGCTCAGCCGGCCTGTTAGAGGGTTATAAGGCCTAAGTGGAACGTGTGTAATGACGTGAATGCACATGTAAATGATATTTGAATGTAAGGGCATAACTGTAAAGACACTCCCCCTGAGTACATAAATGTATGTGATGCAAGCAATAGGGAAACCCAGAGTATTGCTCACCTAACTCTCCATTACCACACACTCTCTCTCTGTTTGATCTGTAACTACAACAGTTAGCGCCGTCCGTAGAGACGACAAGAGCAAGCCTCAAGATCTCGAGAAGGATGACACTGAAAAAAGCTTCATCATCAGCGGCGAGGAAGAAGGAAGGGGACGCGGCGAAGTCCCGCGTCAACATCAGGGCTTCGGCATCGGCGGTCGTGGGCGCGAACGACGACGCTCACCGCGTGACGATCGACCCCGCCAACGCCGACGCGACGGTCGACCCCGCCACCGCCGACGTGACGGTCGCCCCCACCGCCGGTGCAACGGCCGACCCCGCCCTGCGCGTGGCGCCCGACCCCACCGCCGGCGTGATAGTCAACTCCGACAGTATCGACCGGGTAGCAGGGAGCGGTTACGTCGGCGCCCGTGGAGGTGCGATCGCCGTCCCTACACCCGGTGCGGGAGCGCCGAGCGGTCTTGGTGGCAACACGGGCCCTGTCATCGATGCTAGTGTCCACCACGCCGACGCGGCGGGCTACCCAGGAGTGCAAGTCGTGACCAGGTGCGTTGGTCGTCGCGGCCACGCCGGCAGCGGAGGACGCCATGCTGGCGGCCCTCGGCACACTCCAGCAGGAGTTTGCGGATCTCCGCGGAGCTGTGTAGAGTATGCAAGAGGCTCGGAGTCAACAGACTCCGCCGGTGGTCGCGCCGGAGCCCACGTCAGAACGGACGGATAACCACGATGCCATGGAAGAGTACGCCAGGGTGGAAGGAGACGCGCGGCGGTGTCAAGGCAAGGACGCCGATGCCAATCCGGCGGGGCGGTGAAGAGCGAAGATTCGCCGAAGGAAGGCTCCTCGAAAGATAAGAGCCAGCCAGAGTCCGCGAGGGACGCCCTTACGCACAACAACGTCGAGCTCTGTGAGACTTCATCAAACGACAGGTACAAGCCCCGACACAACCAGCACAGGCCCTAAAAGGCCCACCACGTCCTCGGCATAGAGGGCGCTCCCCGGAAACCTGCCCTCGCCTTACCTGGGAGGGGCGGGGGAGCTCGGGGATAGGGATGCGGAAGGGGCCGCGACGAGAGACTGCGCGCAGGGCAAGAAATCACGGACCGCGGTAGATGGTGCGAGGCGCATGGCCATGGTGACCACGCCACGTGGGCATATACCGCCGTCATGGCGCTGCGGCAGGCCACCATTAGAGCTTGGGCCACGGAGGTGCCGCCCCGCGATGGCCGTCGCGGCGGCAAGCGAGCCCCACGAGCCGGGTCCCGAGGGCCTAGCATCACATCATCAGTGTCATTTCCGGAGGCTCCTCGTTGGGGACCTCAGCGCAACCGCTTCCGGGAGGGGCGCATGGTGAAGTCACCTTCACGCCAGCCGACGCCTGAGGCGTGAAGTTTCTCCACCAAGACCCTTTGGTCATCCAAGCTGACATCGTAGGCTGCGACATCAGGCGTGTCCTTGTCGACGGGGGCAGTTCCGCGAATGTTCTATTTGCAGAGGCCTCTGATCGCATGGGGATCCCTCGATGTCGCTTGAAGCCATTGGGGACCCCGCTCCAAGGTTTAGGAGGCCAATCGCTGAGGGCGTTGGGCCAGGTATGTGTCCGAGTGTCCTTTTGTCAGGGCGATAACGCCAGGAGTGAGAACATCGTCTTCGATGTCGCGGACATTTTGAACCCGTACAACGCCATACTGGGCCGCCCTATCCTCAACTCCTTCAGGGCAGTCCCGCATCATGGCTTCTTGTGTATGAAGCTCCCGGGCCCACGGGGTGTCATCACTATCTTCGGCGACCAGGATCTCGCCTAGCGCGTGGAGGCTCATCCCAGAGGCCTGCACCGCAAGGTGCACATTCTCACCGACAAGCTCAAGGCGGACACGTCGGCCGCTCCAGGGTGGACACCCAAGCCCCGACCGAAGGGCGGGGTCAAGAGGATACCTCTCCAGGCCGAAGGTCAATTCATATCCATTGGTGAAGGCTTTCCCCCGGAAGTGGAGCAGGGCTTGCTCCGGATTCTCCGGAGCAACGCAAATGTCTTCGCATGGTCCCCGAAGGATATCAAAGGCGTGGACCACTCTCTCATCGAGCACAACCTAGCGGTCCGCCCTGACGCTAAGCCGGTCAGGCAAAGGCTTCGGCGTATGTCTATTAACCAGCAGCAAGCGGTCAAGATGGAAGTAGTGAAGCTTCTCCAGGCCAGAGTCATCCGTGAGTCCAACATCCGAATTGGCTAGCCAACCCGGTGTTGGTGAAAAAAGACAACGACGCTTGGCGTATGTGCATCGACTTCACCGCCCTCAATAAGGTATGCCCGAAAGATGACTACTTCTTGCCTCGCGTAGATCAACTGGTTGATGCCACCGCCGGCTGTGAACTCATGAGCTTCTTGGACGCCTACTCTAGATCTATATGGCCAAGGATGACGAGAACAAGACCAGCTTCATCACGACGATAGGGACATACTGCTTCGTCAGGATGCCCTTCGGTTTGAAAAATGCGAGGGCAATCTTCACCCGCCTCATCGCGCTAGCGCTGGCTTCTCAACTCGGGAGGAATGTGGAGGCTTACGTCGATGATGTCATCGTCAAAACCAAGCAGCTAGCCTCACACGGCGAAGATCTCCAGGAGACCTTCGACAACCTCAGGAAGGTGGGCATTAAGCTTAACCTGGACAAGTGTGTATTTGGTGTGCAGGCAGGTAAGCTCCTAGGCTTTCTGGTGTCTGGACGCGGCATCCAAGCCAACCCCGACAAGGTCGATGCGATCCTCGCCATAGATCCGCTCAAGACGACAAGGGAGGTCCAACGATTTGCTGGCCGCATTGAGTCATTTCCTGTCTAGGGTAGCAAAGCGGGGTTTGCCATTTTTTAAGACCCTTCGCGGTTGTGACGGGTTCCATTGGGACGACGGCTGCGCATAGGCCTTCGACGAACTTAAGAGGCACCTCGCAAGCCTCCCCACTTTAGTCGCCCCGATGCCAGAGGCTCCCCTCCTGCTCTACCTCACCGCCTCAACGACAGCGGTCAGCGCCGTCCTTGTCCTTGAGGAGGGTGCTCTTCAGCGCCCCGTGTACTTCATACTCGAAGCCTTTTAGGGTGCCAAGATGCGGTACACGGAGCTCGAGAAGTTAGCTTATGCGCTGGTCATGGCTTCAAGGAAACTCCGACATTATTTTCGGGCTCAACCAATCACTGTGCCGTCATTGTTCCCCCTAGCGGAGATGTTGTACAATAAGGAGTCCACCGGGTGCATTGGCAAGTGGGCAGCCGAGCTCGCGCCGTTCTCCTTGACGTATGCTTCACGAGCAGCGATCAAGTCCCAAGTTCTCGCGGACTTCCTCGCAGAGTGGACCCCCTCGGCTCAGCCCGCCCAGCAGCCAGATGACCCGGTGTGGTGCTTGACACAGATGGAGCCTACGAAGTTTTCAGCATAGGCGTGGGTGCAGTGGTCACTACGCCAGAGAGGCACCACCTATCGTACTCGGCGCGCCTTGCATTTCCTGCCACCAACAACTCTTCGGCCTCGTGAAGCTCAAAGTTCTTAGCGCGCAGCGAGTTCTCGTCTGCCCTGACTCACGGCTGGTGGCGGGCCATGTGGATAAGTCATACCAAGTCAAGGACTCCGACCAGACCAAGTACCTGGTAGCTGTAAGAGCAAAGGAGCGGCACTTCCTGGGGGTCACAGTCAAGGCCATCCCTCGGGCAGAAAATGAGCAAGCCGACGTCCCCACAAAAGCCGCCAGTCAACAGCTCCCCACTCCCGGGGGAGCGTTCTATGAGGTCCTGCCCGCGGTGGCCATCGCTCAGGACAGCCGTGATGCGGCCCTCATCCACCAGATTACCCAGCAGTGCGACTGGCGAGAGCCCATCTATGGTTTCTTGCAGGGAATTGCAGAGCCTGACGACCCTGTCGAGTTCCGGCGCTTACAATGTCGTGCCAGGTCCTTCCAGGTGCTCGACGGCGTGCTCTACAAAAAAGGAGTCTGCGCACCGCTTCTACGGTGCCTCTCACGTGAGGAAGGAAAACACCTACTCGTGGAAATTCACGCGGGCCTTTTCGGCTCGCATCTGGCACCGAGGTCACTCGTTGGCAAGACGTTCAGGAAAGGCTTCTACTGGCCGACCGCCGTTGCTGATGCCCAAGACCTCGTGCGCCGGTGTCAAGGTTGCCAATGGATGGGGTGGGTCATTCACAGACCCCCGACCAGCCTCAACCCCATTCCCCTAGTATGGCCGCTGGCACGGTGGGGCATCGACATCGTGGGACCACTTCCTCGGGCCCCAGGAGACCTGCGGTTCATAGTGGTCGCTGTGGAATATTTCTCTAGGTGGCTAGAGGTTGTGGCTCTAGCTAAGATCACCTCGGCAGCCATGCAATGCTTCCTCTGGCAGAACATCATATGCCGCTTCGGGATGCCCAAGGAGACACCGCCGATAACGGCCTGCAGTTTGACTCTGCCCTGTTCAAGGAGTTCTGCGACAACATGGGCATCACGCTCCAATTCGCTTCAGTTGGGCACTTGCAGTCTAACGAAGCAGTCGAGTGGGCGAACGGCGCCATCTCCGCCGGAGTCAAGAAGCGCCTTGTCGGGCTGCCTAAGGGCAAGTGGCCAAGCGAGCTCCATAGCGTCCTCTGGTCCCTTCGCACAATGGTGACACGCCCGACGGGATCTACGCCGTTCAAGCTCCTCTTTGGCGATGAGGCAATGACGCCCGAGGAAATAAAGGCCAGCTCGAGAAGGGTCATCGCCCAGACGCCAGAGGAAGAGCGTCAGTTGTCCCTGGACCTCCTTGATGGAGAACGAGTAAACGCAACTCAGCACGTTGCAAAGTACGCGCGGCAAATCGTGCGCATGCGAGATCGCTCCATGTACCCACGAGGATTCCAACCGGGGGACCTCGTCCTCAAAATGGCACTCCACACGGAAACGGTCGGCAAGCTGGAGTCCAAGTGGGAAGGCCCGTACATCATCGCGGTAGCTCTGCAGCGGGGGGCCTATCGCCTCGCTACGCTGGAAGGGCAGACACTCCGCCACACAAGGAACGCCGACAGGTTGTGACGGTATTATGTTTAGGACAAAGGGAAGTAGATAACAGCATCGGCACCCCGCCTATTGTAAGTCGCTCGCTCGTGCAAATGGGAGATCAATAAAGCTGATCGTTCTTCAACCTTTTGTCGATGTCCGCCTCCGCACACATTCTACGGAGTATAAATAAGATACGGATATTGTCCCTGCGCACTCTACTGAGTATAAACAAGACGCGGATGTCCCGCGCACGCGTCGGTGTCACCACTACGCGTACTCTCCGGACTTCATAGTCGATCTGCCTAAGACCAAAGAGGGCTATGATTCGATTTGGGTCATCGTGGACCGATTGACCAAGGTTGCTCATTTCATTCCAGTTAAGGCGACCTCTGATGGTAATGATTGGCGAGTTATATATGTCGGGATTGTCAGTTTGCATGGTGTGCCCAAGAAGATTGTGTCAGACCGTGGATCGCAGTTTACCTCTTGTTTTTGGGGTAGTTTTCATAAGGCTATGGGAACTCATCGAACTTGATCTGACTTATCACCCCAGACATGGATGGTCGAGGCGGGGCGAGTAAATCCAGATTTTGGAGGACATGTTGAGAGCTGTGTGCTTGATCATGGTTCCAAGTGGGACGATTGTTTGCCTTTTGCGAGTTCTCGTACAACAACGATTTATCAGTCGGTTTGCGAGATGTCACCATTTGAGGCACTTTATGGCAGGAAATGCAGGACCCCTCTCAATTGGAAACAGACGGGGGAAGGTCGATTTTTGGTCGGTGTTTGAAAGAAGGCGAGGATAAGGTCCGTCGATACAAGAGGTTGAAGCTGCCCGGGCGAGCCAGAAAAAGTTATCACGAGATACGGGACGTCGAGGGTGAGTTTTGAGCAGATGATTTTGTGTATCTCATGATCACACCATTCAAGAGGCGTGAAGGTTTTAGCTAAAGGAAGCTTGCAGAGATATGTTGGTCCGTTTAGGATTAAGCGGCGGGAGAGGTTGCTTATCGGTTGGAGCTACTGCGTCCTTGATGGGGTACATGACGTCTTCCATGTGTCCTAGCTGAAGAAGTGCTTGCGGGTACCAGAGGAGGTTGTGCCAGTTGAGACCGTTGACCTGCAGGAGGATCTGTCGTACAAAGAGCACCCAGTCAAAGTCTTGGAAGTGTCAGAGCGAGTCACCCGAATAAAATGGTCAGTTTTGCAAAGTCGGTGGAGCAACCATTAGGAGGAAGCAGCACAGGGCGCGAGGAGGACCTCGGAGCGAGAAGTTAGAACCTATTCTCTTAGTTGGCGGATCTAGAAATTGAGATCTCGTTTAAGAGGTAAGGTTTGTAACATCTGTTTTCTATCAATTTTAAAGCCGATTCTAAAATGATTTTTGGAATTTTCTGAATTTAATTCAAGCTTCAAGCGAATTTTAGAATTTTAAAGATTTAATATGATTAAAATAAATATTAACATAAGCTGAAAATATTTTATTTGGATTCTTGAGTCACAAGAGATTTCTGCATTTTTGGTGAATTTTGGAATTTATTTGCTATTTTCTAGAGCTCCTTGAAGTTTATTTGAATTTACGAAAAAGAAAAAAAATTAGAAAATCTCCCCGCCCGATCTTCCCCTCCTCCACGCGTCGCGCATCCCAGCGCGCACCGCCGATCGCCCCTTCCCGTCGCGCTCGCGCGCCCTCGCCGCCCGTCCGCCGCCGCCACGCGTTCGCATCACGCTGGCCGCGGCGGCACCGCGCCGCTTCGCCGCTGCGCCTCGCGGTACCTCGATCGCCGATTGCGCGCGCTCGATCTTCGCCCGTTCGTTTGCGCGCGCCGCGCAATCCCTAACCGCGTGCATCCGTGTTGTCGGATCGTCGCGCTTCGCATCAGCCGTCAAACCGCGCGTTGCAACCGTCGCCGTATCCGATCGGGATGGCCTCGGTTCGGCGTGTTAAAACCCGCGCCCACCTCGGTTCGCGTGCTTACGTCGCCGCCGCGAACCCTAGCTTCGCCTCCACGCGCTCGCGTCGTCGTTCGAGCCACCTCGCCGTCGCTGCGCGCCGTGCGTCGCTTTGTCATCGCCGGATCGCGTTGCGTCGCTTTTCGGCTGGTGAGCCTCTGCGCCGTCCTCGCGCGGCGTCGTCCGTCGCCGCCTCCGCCGTCGGACCCGGCCAGCGCCCCTGCCTCGCCTCGCGCCGCGTCCATGCGACGCCGCGCGCGCGTCACCGGACCGCGTCGGCGATCCGCCCGCCGCGCTGCGCCGCTTCATCCCCGCCGTCGCCCACATGCGGATCGAGATCAGATCTCGCGCGTGTCGCCTCGCGGCAAGCGGATCCCCCCACCCGCGCGCGTGCGTGCGCGTCGGTAGAAACCCACGTCGACCCTAGGCGGCGTGGCGTGCGTGGACATGCCACGTCGGCCGGAACCGATCCTCGGGTGCCGCGTCGCGCCCACGTCACCCGTGTGCACGTGGCGGCATATGCTGCGCCACGTCGGCCCTAGCGTGCGCGTCGGCCGCGCCCCTCGTGCCTTTGTTTGCGTGGACCGAGTCCACGGTGGACCCGGTTTCCGTGCGCCGGTCCACAAGACGCGATAACTTTTCCGATTTTCTCGATTTAATTTAGGTTTAATTTTTCGAGTGCCCGTTCTCCTCCGTCCTAGCTCCGGTTGACCCCGTTCTTTTTTCTAAATTCATCTAAAATCGAGCTCTAGCTGTTGGTTCTGGTTTTGTGAATTTTAGAGTTCATTTTCTTTTTATTTTATGTGTTTCTTTGTTTTCGATCGTTTTCTCTCTTGTTAGATTCGGATTCCGGAGGAGCAGGTTCCGCGCCCGAAGACCAGGAGTACCTCGCTGAGCATACCCAAGGCAAGTCGTGTCCTTTGAACATGTTGAACCCAGTTTGTAATCTATTATTTAATTATTTTTTTAAATTACATTGCATCGCTACTTTTTATTCAAACTCTTGTACCAGGAGTTATCGTCCCAATTGAGTTTATCCCTCCTTGTTATTTTGGAATGCCATGTTGCCCTTGTCACCATAGGTTGGGAAATTTACTAGTGATGTATGATTATTGTCACATGGGTTGTACGAGTAGATGCTTAGTGTTGCTTATAATCGCGAATGGCCTTATCATCACATGTTAAACTTTAATTTGATTTAATGATATATGGAATTGTGGTTGGTGCCACGTTTAATAAAATTTGTGCCACGTCATTGGTGTAGCGTTGGCTTGGTTATACAATTATAGTTTTGCACTCGAGGCGAGTGATCGTGCGATAAAGGGGAAATCTGGATGTACTTTGGGGATGTGGTAGTCTCGCCCGGGTAATGTTAAGAACTTAACTTTGTGCGCCATTGATCTGAGCTTAATCGTGCAAACTACATGTCTATTATGGGATGAACCTGGTTGATTAATTTGTAATACCTAAATTCTAATTCTGCCATCGTGATGAACATAGTTGTTGATTTCCATGTGGCGTAAGGGGGGTGTGATGCGAAACCCTAGCGGGCAGGATTGAGTTGAGATAGAGCATTGTAAAGACCTTGTTGTGATTACCTTAGGTCTAGGCTAATCACATCGTGTGAGTACAGTTGTGCAATCTCTGCAGAGTGTAAAACTATTCGAATAGCCGCGTCCTCGGTCATGGACATTGCTCGGTGATTTCACACGAGGGTTAGTGTTTCACTTATAACTTGGTGGATTGTGTTGGGAGTGGACAGGTAGTTCACTTTGGGTTTAGCTTGTGAATTGGTGTTCACAAGTGGTTCATGTTTATTCCTTTGATTATCTATTAGTACTGTTTTCAGTTAACTTTCGCTTTAAAGTTATTTATTATATTTCATTGTGAAATGCTTTTATGCAAATTAACCTTTCAGTCTTCCTTTGGTAAGCCTGGCATATTATATTGCATTCATTTGTTACAAACGACTTGCTGAGTACCAATGTACTCACGGCTTTACGCCTATGTTGCTCGATTGAGGAGAGAGTACTATCGCGAGGAGGTTCGGAAGGATAATACTACGACGACTTCACGGATTAGGCTTCGTTCTCCACTCGATAGCCTATGGGCTTGTCGATTGGCCGCTACGCTTTATTTTGGATTTTCTGCTGCTTTTTTGTTAAGCCCTTCCGGCTAGAGATATTGTAAGCTTGGCTATAATATCGTACCTTTGATATTTTATCGATATTCGAGTTTTCCTTTATTATTATCGTGTGTATGACTGTGATGACATCTATGTTTGACTGTGTGCACTAACGTGATCTTGGACTAGTGCAGTTTACACAGAGAGACCGAATTTGCATATTCGGGTCTCGACAAAGACGTAGCGTCGAGGTCCGTCCCCGCACGCACTCTACGGAGTATAAATAAGATGTAGCGGGGGGACGCCTTCGCGCGCACTCTACAGAGTATAAATAAGACGTAGCGTCGAGGTCCGCCTCCGCATGCACTCTATGGAGTATAAATAAGACGTAGCATCGAGGTCCACCTCCGCACGCACTCTACGGAGTATAAATAAGACGTAGCATTGAGGTCCGCCTCCGCATGCACTCTACGGAGTATAAATAAGGTGCAGCGGGGGGACGCCTTCGCGCGCACTCTACGGAGTATAAATAAGACGTAGCGTCGACGGCCGCCTCCGCACGCACTCTATGGAGTATAAATAAGACGTAGCGTTGAGGTCCGCCTTTGCACGGACTCTACGAAGTATAAATAAGATACGGATGTTGTCTCTGCGCACTCTACTGAGTATAAACAAGACGCAGATGTCCCTGCACACGTGTGGGCACCGCCCCTATGCGTGCTCTCTGGAGTATAAATAAGACGTGGTTGATATTCCCACGCACTCTACGGAGTATAAATAAGACGCGGATGTTATCCCTGCATACTCTACTGAGTATAAACAAGACGCGGATGTCCCTGCGCACGTGTGGGCACCGCCCCTGCACGTACTCTCCAGAGTATAAATAAGATGTGGTTGATGTTCCCATGTACTCAAAGGAGTCTAAATAAGATGCAATAGAGGAAGGGAAAAGGGATGGAGCGCTCGCGCGTCTACTTCGGCTAGGCGCTAGCTCCGCTGCCACCACTTCGAAGGGTAGGGGACGAAGTGCTTGCGCGTTTACTTCAACTAGGTGCCAACTCCACTACCTTCACTTCGAAGGGTAGGGGACGGAGCGCTCGCGTGTCTACTTCAGCTCGGCGCCAGCTCCACTGCCACCACTTCGAAGGGTAGGGGACGGAGCGCTCGCGCGTCTATTTCGGCTAGGCGCCAGCTCCGCTGCCACCACTTCGAAGGGTAGGGCACGGAGCGCTCGCACGTCTACTTTGGCTAGGCGCTAGCTCCGCTACCACCATTTCGAAGGGTAGAGAACGGAGTGCTCGCATGTTTACTTCGGCTAGGCGCCAGCTCCGCTGCCACCATTTTGAAGGGTAGGGCACAGAGCGCTCGCGCGTCTACTTTGGCTGGACGTCAGCTCCGCTGCCACCACTTCGAAGGGTAAGGGACGGAGCGCTCGTGCGTCTACTTCACCTAGGCGTGAGCTCTGCTACCATCACTTCGAAGGGTAGGGCACGGAGTGCTTGCGCATCTACTTTGGCTAGACGCCAGCTCCACTACCACCACTTCAAAGGGTAGGGGACGGAGCGATCGCACGTCTACTTCACCTAGGTGCCAGCTCCGCTGCCACCACTTTGAAGGATAGGGGACGGAGCGCTCGCGCGTATACTTTGGCTAGGCGCCAGCTCCGCTGCCACCAGTTCGATAGGTAGGGGACGAAGTGCTCGCGCATCTATCACCACTTCGAAGTGTAGAGGACGGAGCGCTCGCGTGCCTACCTCGACGGAGCGCTCGTGTGCCTACCTCTATTACAAAGTGCTACGATCGTCAAGAGAAGCGGAGTTTGCCAGCCTTCGTTGCGCCAGGGAACGAATACACAAAAAATAGTACGCAACGACAGAGCACCCTAGGCAACTGTGTTTCATTCATGCAAAAAGGAAGTCACACAGCACTGGTACAACAAGGACCATAGCACAGCACACCGGGTCCCGGCATCACACCTAGAGGTCCGCGCCGTCTTCATTGCGCCGAGGGACCTCCTCGAGCCACTGGAGGAAATTCCCTTCTCGATGTAGCGTCCGCCGCAGCACGACCTTGGCCGCATCCTCCCCGATGTAGCCCCAAATCTGGTCATAGAAAGCCTTGAGGGCGGGTAGAATGGTGCGGGTGGCACTGGACAACGCCTCGACTTCAGCTGGCAGGTCCAGCTGGGGATCGACCAGCTCGTTGGCATGCTCACACCCCCGGGTGTGGTGCATGGCAAAGGCGAGGCAGGCGCCGGCATAGCCGCAATGATCGTCGAAGGTTTTGGCACCGCGGAGCGTGAGGATCGAGCCCTCTTCGATTCACTGTAGGGTCTGTGCCACATTCGCGGGGCTGTGTGTAAGGTCTGGCACGTCAACAAAAAGGCCCTGGCGGGCCCCCTCCAATGACTCCATTGCCCTCCACGCCGCCATCGACGCGTCGCCCAGGGTCCAGTTCCTCTCCTCCAAGGCCGTGCCAAGCCAGGCCTTCTCTTCCTCCAGCGCGGTAGCAAGCCGGTGCGCTCTTCCGCCGCCACTGCGCTCTCCGCATTGGCAACAAGTCTCTGCACATTGGAAGTCGCCCTGGTGATTTTCGCCTCCAACACACGGATACGCTCGTCCTTGGCGGCGTGCGCCTCATCGGCAGCACGAAGCTGGCCCTCCAGCGCTTTCTGCTCGTGGGTGCGAGCCTCCTCCAGGGCCCGGCTGATGGCAATCATCTACAAGGGGGGATGGGGCGAGTGTTACCTCCGTGCTCGACAAGCGGCGCAGACCATAAACTCAGGTACTTACCCTCATCTCCGATGTGCCCCGTGCGAGCGCCAGAAGATCCCCCCGCACGACGACAATGCCCGTCGATCCAGGATGCCGTCGGTCGGTGCACTCCACGATCCCGTTAAGGACGTGAAGCATCTCCGGTCGAGCGATAAAATCAGACACGACGAGCCTCTGGGCCTCCGAGCCAGCCCCGGGCGCCCACACAGTGCCCTGCGTAACCAGGCCCGCAACTTCGCGGACACCTCCGCTGCTTGATCCTTGGCCGCGTCTGGGAGACCTCGTCTCTCCTGAGATCGACGGCGGAATGAGCGAGCAAATCGAAGAGAGCTTCGCGAAGTCGCGAAGGGAAAAGGAAGTACGCCCACCTTCGGCACCCTCTACCGGGTCACGGGGAGGTGTCCACGATCTCCACTGGTGTTGGGCATCATAAGCGGGCGGCGATGACTCCTCGGTGAGTGGCTTCCCGTCCGGACCCTAGGTCCCCGGTGACCACGCCGCCACATTGAACGCCTCCTCGCGAGCGGCGATCGTATCAGCGCCGCCGCCCTCGAGGGCGAGCGACGCGTCCTCGCCCGCCGATGGCGTAAAGGCTGGGCGGCGACAAGTCCTCAATGGCCGCTACGGGTGACGAGGGCGCAGGCAGTAGGTCCTCGAGGATGTCACCACCAAGGTCTGATTCACCACCGCCCAAGCCCTCCTCGGCCCGGGCGGTGTGCTCCGAACCCGGCGTGCTCGGACCCGGCCCGACATCTTCTCACGACCGGCGGTACGCGGAGATGCGGCCGGCGGGCTGCATATAGCAGCGCCGGACCGAGCTCTCCGCCGACTAGGAGACGCCCCCACCTCGCCGTCGCCATCGCGACGACGCAGTCGAAGTTCGTTCGCATCGGCACGCGCAGCGTCGCGGTGCGGGAGGCCTAGGGCCTCGCACACCCGATTACTTGCCCGGCTTGGCGGGGCGGTCGCACCTGCCGCGTGCGTGCGTCCTTCGCAGTGTATGGCACAAGGAACGCGATTACTGCACGCTCCGTGTTCTCCAATGAGAGCACTGCATGCGAAGCGGTGCTTCGTTCACAAAACAGTTGCATATATATAGGTAGCATACGGCCAAAGTACTTACCAGGGCCGGAAGGTTTTCGCACAGAAGACACTGTAGGGCGGATGCCATCTCGCCGGGTGTGATCTCGCTTGTACTTCCACCGGATGGAGTGAGGAGACACCCCGTACATTGTAAACTCCTCGGTGAGATTGCGCATGTTAAACCGCAGTGCAACATAGCCAAGGCTCTGCGCTTCTTGTTCGTCGCGGCCCTGCGGCCTCACTCTCAGATAGCTATTGAAAGATCATGGCTGACCTCGGCACCGAAGGCCGCTGCTACTTGTCACGTGGTAGTAAAACCACTCCCGCATCCAGCCAGACTCCCACTTCCCTCGCGTCGCCAGCGCGGGGAAAAGCTTCGCGCAGCTCACCCTTAGCATGAAATTGACACTGCCGAAGTTGGACAGCGCCCCTCTTCAGCCTTCTTCGGCTGACAGCGTGCGTCGTGAAGAAGGGTGAACAGGTTCACGCTGGGTCGGACACCTTCTGTTCGGACCGCCCAAGCAAACACAGCCAAGCGAACTATCGTGTTTGGGGTTAGTTGCGCCAACTCCAGCCCATAAGTCCGCAAGACCTTGTCGACGAAAAGCGTCGAGGGCATCTGGAGCCCAGCCTCGAAGAACGCGACAAGGACAATCGCCTCTAACTCCTAAGGGAGAGGCTCCACCTCGTCGTGGGCAGGTAGGCGAGTGCCTGCGTGCTCCTCTATCATCTTCTCCCGGATAAGAGTCCGGATCGTCTTCTCTGTAACCCGACTCCGCCCCAGGACACGGGAGCAGTGGCCTCTCGAGTTCTCCATGGCGTCCCACCGCTTGTGGACCTGCAACGGCTTGCAAGCCACCAGGGGGAATTTCGCTGGTGGCGGCGTCAAGCCGCGCTGGCTTGAGAGGCACTACCGCTAAGCTGGCGAGCGGGATCTTCACGGCACGCCATCCTCCTCTGTAGTCGAAAGTTGAAGGAGCACGAGCAAGGGCAGATTGTGCGCAAGAGGAACAAGAGAACAAAGCAATGGCAAATGAGCACGTGAAGCATCCACATGTTGGCGGCGATGCTTTATAAAGACCCCCTCACCTCCCACGACCGAAGCGTGCGGCGGGAGCTCAAGGCGCCGGCTCCCACGCTCGGGAAGCGTAACCGTCGACAACCCGGAGCAAGCGGTGGTAGGCTGCCGGGCAACGCATGACACGCCGGTACAATCCCGCCACGCGTCCCACCATTATCGGGAAGGGGCATGCGGTTGTGGTCGTGCGACCGCTGACAGTCCACGATGCGCCAACCGTGTCACACCACGTGTACCTTGCTATCGAGACAGCGCCTACGGCCACAGCGGCCCGTCCCAAGCTTTTTAAGGGATCGACGTGATTTACGTCGCCATTAAGACGCCACCTCCGGCCCACGGAGCTGTCGGTGCATGACGACTTTGGACCGCGCGAAGACCCCCCTACTCAACTCCCCAGCGGAGTCCCGGTGTCACGTCCAAAGTGTACAACACCTTCGGCTCCGCAAGACGACTCCGCCGGTAACTGGCGCCTCAAGGGATAGCTCCAATGCCGGAGGCCGCCTACGCAGCTAGCCCGTCGGCGTCAGCGAGGGGACGACGCAGGCTTACGACTCGCGTCAAAGACAAAGCGGGTCGCACTAGCAAATGCACTCATCTAAATAGGTCACAGGCCGTAGGGACGGAGGGGGCCAAAGGACTCGGTAACATGGCTTCAGCCTGTGAAGCTCTTCACCATGAGAGGTTCCTGTTGTAAGGATGGCCCCCACCTAAGCCCAGCCGGCCTGTTAGAGGGTTATAAGGCCCAAGTAGGATGTGTGTAATGACGTGAATGCCCATGTAAAGGATATTTGGATGTAAGGGCATAACTGTAAAGACACTCCCCCTGAGTACATAAATGTATGTGACGCAAGCCATGGGGAGGCCCAGAGCATTGCTCACCTAACTCTCCATTACCACACACACACTCTCTCTGTTTGGTCTGTAACCACAACAGTAGTGTTTGTGAAAATTTAGCAAAATTAGTGAGAAATTTGTGCAAAACTCAAAAAAATTAAAAAAACTTTAAAGAATTTTCGGAGAGCTATAGGAAAGGTAATAGTAGTAAGTTAATTATATTTTACTATTTCAATTTGCAGTTAATTCAATGGAAAATTATGATTTTCAACTATCCGAATTCGACCTCACGGCGAAAGATATGCAATCCTTTCAAGAAAGATATCTATCCGCGGAAGGTTCACATCCACAACAAATTGTAGAGCTAGAAGAAGCGGCCAGCTTGGTGGCGTAGGGTTCAATCGATCCATCTTCTGCTGACTCAACGAGTGCATCCATAACCCATAGCACGAGTTCAAAAAGATCAAGAGCTACTACATCAGGAGTCTGGAATGATTTCGACAAGAAGTTCATGACCGATGATGATGGGAATCTGGTGAAGTATATTGTTTGTAAAATTTGTGGTAATGAATTGACTTCAAAATCTTCAGGTAGGACGAGTCACCTGCAACGACATGCTGCAAGCTGCAAAAGAAAGCAGGGAAAACAAATACGCCAAATGCAGCTGCAATATAGCCCCGACGACTCGGTACGTACTTGGGAGACAACCCGGAGGTAGCCCGCGAATCCCTTTGTACATTAATTTCTTTTCAAGATCTACCTTTAAATTTTGATGAGTTTGATACTTTTCAAAAATATATTA
This sequence comes from Melocanna baccifera, assembly GCA_036346265.1. Taxonomy (NCBI): domain Eukaryota; kingdom Viridiplantae; phylum Streptophyta; class Magnoliopsida; order Poales; family Poaceae; genus Melocanna; species Melocanna baccifera. The sequence goes on along the minus strand of CM070682.1, from coordinate 14,652,707 downwards.
AGACTGCTCATAACTCTCGATTTAGTGTTGTATCTAGTTAAAGCACAACTAGAGATTTAATTAAATATTATAACAACTGTCGTGAAAAATTGCAAGAAATGTTTCATACTTGTACATTCAAGCTAGGGAGGATTATATTAGTGTTGTTGCTCACTATGTTAATGATGACTGGATAATGAAAAAAAGAATTATAGGATTTAAATTAATTAATGATTCATATATTGCTGAAAATATTGCAGAATGCATTATTAAAGTTGTATAAGATTTTGGCCCCATAGATAAGATTTTTTCTATAATTTTAGATAATGCAGCTGCAAACAGTAAGGCTATGGAAGCTCTTACTCCTTTATTTAATACTTATACACAATCTTTCTTACTACATCAATGTTATGTTTGTCGTATTATTAATCTTATTGTTAAATCTGGTTTAAAAAGATTAAATATTTGTATTAATTCTTTTAGGGATGCAATTTCATATATTAATTATTCTAACCAACGAATAGCCTCATATACGACCTTTTGTGTAGTAATGAATGTTCATTCTAGAAAATTTGGCTTAGACATCTGTTAGATGAAACTCTACTTACCTTATACTTAAACATATATTGGCATATAATTGCACATTATCTGTTATTCTTCACACACAAGTTCATCAATCTCATAGCTCCTTCGGTAGAACCCAAGTTAGAGACACCAAACTTACTGAGGACAATTGGGTTGTTAGTGAAAAAATATTTTCTTTTTCAGAACTTTTTTATAATGCTACACTTTGTCTTTCTGGAGTATACTACCCAATCTCTCCTCTAATTGTTCCTAATATTCTTGAAGTTGCCACTCACCTAAAGTATTTTGAAAAAGATCATGTACTACGAGATGCTGTAGTTGCCATAAAAACTAAGTTTTTAAAATATTAGAGGGAAATTCCTATTTTATATGTATTCATCTTTATTTTGAATTCTAGGGCCAAACTCTAAGGATTTATAAATGTATTATAACTTAAGTGATGCTACTGGTTCAGTTTATTGTACATACTACAGAGTAGTAAAGGATAAGTTACATGAGGTATATAAGAAATACGAAAATAAGTTTGGGTCTGTGCATTTGAAAGACTCCAAGTAACCCCTAACACCTCTGTGAGGACTATGCAATGGGGTAAGATTTTTGGTTCTTCCTCTCGAGATTCTCATGTAGGTACACATCAGTTAGGATGAGCTAGGCGTTGTAGGATCAAGGATACCGACTAGAGGGGGGTGAATAGGAGGTTTTAAAAATTTCTTGTCTACTTAACTAATTCTTTCCAATTGTCATAGCAATAACTTAAAGCAATTAATCCTACACAAGTCTAGTCAAGTAAATAACAATCCTAGCTCAAGAACAAGCACGTGATCACAATAAAATAAATAAACAAGAGCTAGAAGAAAGTAAAAAGGAAATCGCACACAATTGATGTTTTTACTGCGGTGATCGGAAACTTGCCGGTTTTCCTAAGTCCACGTTGCGGTTAGCCCGAACGAATTGGACCGGCTCCACGAACTAAGCCGAAACACTTCGATCACTAGTGGTAGCTCTTCCCCGCTCCGGGTAGGTGAGCTCCAACCTTCACACGAACATCGGGTCTTTTCACAATCTCCTTTGAGAAGATCACCGATCAACCACCTCCCAATCATCCAGATGTCGGCAAACACCAAGAGTAATAGACCTGGGCTTCACTTGATTTGCAAACTAGTGCCAAGGATCAACTAGTGAATGTAATGCACCAAGTTTGCCAAACCACCTCAAATTAAATGCTCAAGAGAAAACAATGGGTGAGATGAATGCTCTATGCTCAAGAAATGTTGAATGGGTCATGCTGCTACGTCCTTGAACAGTAGTACGGGTATTTATACCCTCCACCAACCAAAAATAGCCGTTTGGAACACATTCCAGAAAAAAACAGGGCGAGCGATACTACCGCCGTTATGGGGCCGGTACTACCGCTTGACCTTTGATGCGACAGAACAGCTATGTCAGAGCCTCTGCAGTGACCGTTGAAATGACGACGCGGTACTACCGCCATTGTAACTTCCGGTACTACCGCTTTGCGGTAGTTCCTCAAAGTCGGCGTGGTACTACCTCTTAAGCCAAAATCCCAAAAGTCTAGATTTGGCGCTCTCTGGAAAAAAAGGCTCCGCTTTGCCTCCGGAGCTTCCGGACTCCAGAAGTACCGCTCAAGACAGCGGAACTACCGCACGTTGCGGTAGTTTTTGCGTTGAGATTGCCGATACTTCCGTTCCGCAAACTCTCATATTTCATCCGGAGGAAGCTCTCTGGAAAAAAGGCTCCGCTCGGGATCCGGTGCTTCCGGTCGCCACTAGTACCGATTCTGGGCGCGGAACTACCTCTATCCGGTAGTTCTAGCATTGAAAACTGCGGTACTACCGCTCTTCCAGACAGAGCACAGTTTTGATTTCAAATCTGATTTTTGATGAATGCATGCTTTTAATTTGATCCAAATGGCACATAAAATTTGCTATCAAGCTACTAGTTATAATCCCTCTTTATAGTCCGATTATCTATCCTATAATCCGGTCTTCCACCTTTTCTCCTTAAGACTGGTAAAAATAAAAGGGATCATATTCTAGGTATACCTTTGCCTTGAGCTATTTTGGGTTTTCATATTCATCCTTTGGCTTGCATCTTGTCACCAACACATGGACTTAACCTGTACAACTCATTAAACATGTTAGTCCATATTCTCATAATTTCATTAATTACCAAAACCATTTTTAGGAGCCTAGATGCTTTCAATCTCCCCCTTTTTGGTAATTAATGACAACACTAATATGATTTTTGAATATACGACTTGTTTGGCAACTAGTTGTATATTTCATTTTGACTTTACATGAGAATAATTTTCGTAGAAAAATTTTGTCTTGACATTAGATGAATTATTTTCATTTTAAAGTCCAAGAGAGAAAATACTCCCCCTAAACATGTGCATGTATAAAAAAATCACATATGAGACAAGATGCACATGACATAGCGATGTCATATGAAGGAAATAAATGAACATTTGGTAATATAATAATCACTCATGAGCATTAAATTATTGCATCCAAGCAACCAAAGGTCATTACAGCCAAAACACTTCAAATGTAAATAGTTCATTACAGTCCATCCATGCTCATTTTAGTCCAAAATAGACGTATATCCATAACAGCCATATACCCATAACAGCCCATCCTACCCTCATCTAACCAATCTTCTCCCCCTTTGGCATCAAATACCAAAAAGATCACTCCTGAGGGCGAGGAGGAGAAGGGTTGTGATGGCAGTGAGTGTAGCGTTGTAACGTCACTGGAGGTTGGGACACGGACTGCTCGATGGCTACAACTCGGCCATCAAGGGAAGTCATTTGCTCATCCAGGGAGGCCAACCTCCCATCAACAATGTCCATCCTGGAGTTCAGGGAGGTGAAGCCCTGAAGGATGGTTGAGTAGATCTGAGAGAGGGAGGGCTGGCCGGCCTCTTCAGGCGGTGCTGCTGCTGATGATCCTGCTGCTGCCGGATCTGCCTGACGTGCTTTAGCAATGGTAGGAATAGGAGGATCGGGTCTGGGTTTGTAGGACTTGCGCACTCCACCACATCCACTGCGGAACTCAAACTTAGTATTGATTAATGCCATTATGCAAGGCGCATAGTTGATGCACTTTTTCCAATCATTTTTGGAGGAAGCTATCTCCCTAATGATCACATCAACTACGTCGAACTTCTGCCCCTTCATGATATAATCTATGAGGTTCCAGGCCTGACCTTTAATGGCATCAAAATTTCTGCTCGTCGGAAGGATGGTGTGGTTGATGATCTAGTTCACCAGCTGGGAATAGGGTGCAGACCTGCAAGTTTTCCTGGAATGAACCTCTCGGCAGTGTTGTAATAGATAGACATCTCATGAATGTCGAGGGCAGGGTTGTCATAAACCTTCTCATGAGCACTCAACTCAGCCCTTAAAGCCAACTCGAAATCATGCTTGGTAGCCTCCAATCTCCGACATACTATCATCCATGTGAGCTGCTGAAAGTCCGGAGAGATGTACATGGTGGCATAAAATTGACGAATGATCTCCTCATTGTAGTTACACTGCAAAGTCATCAGCTCGAATAGCCCTGCCTGCTGGAAGAGCCTGTAGCTGCCATTAAACTTGTCAAGGGAGTCCAAGTGATCCCAGTCAACATACTTATGGTCAGCAAAAAGTCTGCTCTTACTATATAACTGATTGAAGATTTGTTCTTGAAATTTGGTGTGGAACTTGGGATTGACCGAGTTGCAAGGGAGCTCAAACTGGTTGCGATGCCTCAACCTCGCAAATTCATCAGTTGTTATCTTTGTGAGGTCAATCTCAGGATTCTCCCTTTCAGTCAGATCCTCTTCAGACTCTTCCATGGGGGAGCTTACTGTATGTTCAGACTCAGTCTCAGAGTCTGACTCAGATGCCGGGGCCTTCCCTTTGTTTTGAGCAGCTTCCTCAGGTTCCTCTGTGGAGGGAAGAGCAGGAGTGCTAGACTCAAGAGCTGAGGTGCCAGAAGTGTCCCCGGAAGTGGAGGCGTACACCTTCCTGCCAGCGGCTCTTGTTGTAGGCATCTAAGAATAGGAATAAATTAATAGGACCAACGGGGGATAGATCAGAAAGAAATTGCTGTTTTGTCAGAAAAATCAGAAGTACCGCCGTTCAGGGGCCAGTAGTACCGCACTGTGGTAGTACCGCGCCAGTCGGGCGGTAGTTCCGCTCGGCTTGACCAATTCTAGGTTTTGACAATGTGCGCATATTTTTGGTGTTTTTCTTGGATCGAATCCATGAAATAGGTGTGCAAAAACCTCTAAACACCAAATAAACTCATTTGTCCTAGAATCAATGCGCAAAATCATCTACATTTGAATCCAATCAAGAACTTGACCTAGGGTTCAAAAGGAGATAAAAAAGAGAGTTTTGATCTGAGATACCTTGAAGATCAGAGGAGTTGAATCCTTTGAGGATGATTATACTAGAAGATTCAACGAAAACTCCGCTAGATTTGAAAATCTAGGGACGGTTTTTGGAGGATTTTGAGTGGGAGAGGGAGAGAGAGAGAGAGGAGGGGTACGGGCACGATCAGTTGAAGATGCGAAGGACCTGAGGGACAGAGAGGGAGATCGTACAAGATACCCTCGGGCACGACGCTTTCCAGCTCAAGCCAGATGCGCTAGTACTGCCGCAAGGCCAGTAGTTCTGCTAGGCAGAAGTACCGCTTCCAAAGCCGGTAGTTCCGCATACTGGAAGTACCGCATGAGACAGCGGTAGTTCCGATTATCCTGGAACTTGAGGAAAAAGAGAAAGGATTTAAAGAGAGTAGATGCAAATGATCCTTAGTTTTTGCACTCAACTAAAATCATTAAGGATCATTATGCATTAAGTATATCAAAATAACATCTTTTAAATAATTTTGTATTTGAATAAAATCAAATATCTCCCTTTTGAATAAGATCTTTTGGCACAAAAAGCTCTCAAGTTACTTCAAGTGAGCATGCATTTGAATGTGCCATAAATTTATGCAACATTAGAATAATATATGACATTTAACTCACTTCTTAATTTGCAAAAACGGCTTTCATCTAATGGTTTTGTGAAGATATCCGCTAATTGATCTTCGGTTCGAGTGTGGCTAATACAAATATCCCCTTTGCTGACATGGTCCCTCTAGAAATGGTGGCGTATATCTATGTGCTTGGTTCTTGAGTATTGGACTGGATTATTTGAGATTTTGACTGCACTTTCATTATCACACAAAAGAGGCACTTTAGTGAAATTAATTCTGTAATCCATCAAACTTTGTCTCATCCATAATAATTGAGCACAACAACTTCCGGCGAAAATATATTCGGCTTCGGCGGTTGAAAGTGCTACGAAATTCTGTTTCTTTGAGGACCAAGACACTAAGGATCTTCCTAAAAATTGAAAACTTTCCGAGGTGCTTTTTCTATCCACTTTGCAACCCGCATAATGCGAATATGAATATCTAATTAATTCAAATTTAGCACCTTTGGGATACCAAAGCCCTATATTATAGGAATATTTTAAATATCTTAAAATTCTTTTTACGGCCTTTAAATGACACTCTTTTAGAGAAGCTTGACAGCGAGCACACATACATACACTAAACATGATATCGGGTCTAGATGCGGTAAGGTAAAGCAAACTATCAATCATGGATCTATAAAACTTTGAATCTACCAGTTTACCTTTTTCATCAAGGTCTAGATGCCCGTTTGTTGCCATTGGCATTTTGATGGGTTTTGCATCTTGCATGCCAAACTTTGTAAAGAGATCTTTAACATACTTAGTTTGGCTTATGAAAATCCCATCCTTGAATTGCTTGATATGAAGTCCAAGGAAATAGCTCAATTATTCTATCATTGACATCTCAAATTCCCTAGACATCATTTCACCAAATTCTTCGCAAAAATCTTGGTTAGTAGAACCAAATATGATATCATCAGCATAAATTTGGCATACAAAGAAATCATCACCAATGATTTTTGTGAATAATGTTGTATCTACTTTTCCAATTTTAAATCCTTTTGAAACAAGAAAATTTCTAAGACACTCATACCACGCTCTAGGAGCTTGTTTTAAACCATATAGCGCCTTTGAAAGTTTATAAACATGATTAGGGTATTTATAATCTTCGAATCCCAGAGGTTGTTCAACAAATACAAGTTCAGAGATTGCTCCATTTAGAAATGCACTTTTAACATCCATTTGAAACAATTTAATATCAAAGCTAGATGCAAAAGCAAGTAAGATTCTAATTGATTCAGGTCTAGCAACAGGTGTAAATGTTTCATCATAATCTAAACCCTCGACCTGAGTATAACCTTGAGCAACTAACTTTACTTTGTTTCTTACCACAACTCCATTCTCATCTTGTTTATTTCGGAAGACCCATTTTGTACTAATCACATTGTGCTCCATGGGTCTTTTCATCAAAGTCCAAACCTCATTTTGTGCGAAGTTATTCAACTCTTCATGCATGGCATTGCCCAATCCGGGTCATCTAGAGCTTCATCTACATGCTTAGGTTCAAGTGAAGGCATAAAAGGATAATGTTCACAAAAAGAAGCTACTCTAGAGCGAGTTTGAACACCCTTACTCATATCACCTAAAATTTGATCTATTGGATGAAGTGGATCTTAAAGGTGGAAGGTTGTGTATCCTTTTATTCATCTTCTATGACTTGAATATTGCTTGTTGTAGAAGATGTGGGTGGTTCCACTTGTCTTGATGAGCTAGGTGATGTTAGGTCTTCCTTTGCTTGATGTCTCCAATTTGCATGTTTTCCATGGCTTTGCGTAGTATTTCATCACCTATATCATCTAAATTTTTTTGCTCTTCTTGAGAGCCATTAGTCTCATCAAATTGAACATACATGATTCTTCAATTAAACCGAAATTTTTATTGAAGACTCTATAGGCTTTGCAGTTTGAAGAATAACCTAAAAGAAAGCCTTCATCACATCGACTTTGAAATTTCGAGAGCCAAACATGTTTTCTTAGAATAAAGCATTTGCATCTAAATACTCTAAAATAAGAAATGTTTGGCCTCCTTCCTATGATAAGTTCATAAGAAGTCTTTTTCAAAAGACGATATAAATAAAGGTGATTTATAGCATGACAAACGGTATTAATTGCTTCCGCCCAAAATATATCGGAGGTATTATACTCATCAAGCATTGTCCTAGCCATTTCAATTAATGTACGATTTTTTCTTTCTACAACTCAATTTTGCTCCGGAGTGTAGGTAGTGGAAAATTTATGCTTTATTCCAACTTCTTCACAAAAATCCTCAATTTTTGCATTCTTGAACTCGGAACCATTGTCAATTTTAATTTTTTTTAATTTTGAAATCAAATTCATTTTGGGCCCTTTTTCTAAAGCTTTTGAAAACAACGGGAGCTTCACCTTTTTCACTTAGGAAGAATACCTATGTATAGCGAGAATAATCATCCACAATAACTAAATAATAGCTATTGCCTCCTAAGCTCTTATAGGTTGTTGGCCCAAACAAATCCATATGTGAGAGCTCTAACGGTCTACATGTTGACATAATACTTTTGGAAGGATGAGAATTAGCCACTAGTTTTTCGGCTTGGTAAGTACTACATAACTTGTTTTTCTCAAACTTCACATCCTTCAAGCCAACAACTAAATCATTTTTAAAGAACTTTTTGAGTTGAATCATGCCTACATGACCCAACCTCGTATGCCATAACCAACCCAAAGAAGTTTTAGCTAGTAAACAAGTTTTCAAGCCCGAATCATTTGAATTGAAATCTACTAAATAAAGATTTCCAAACCGAAAGCCTTTGAAAATAATTTCATTATCCTTTTCTTTATAAATTGTAATACCATCTTTTGAAAAAGAGCAAACTAAGCCTAGATCACATAATTGAGCAACAGATAGTAAATTAAAATTTAATGTTTCTACTAAAGAGACATTAGAAATGGAAAGGTCAGTGGAGATAGCAATTTTTCCCAATCCTAATACCTTTCCTTTGCTATTATTGCCGAAGGTTATCTTTTCATTGCTTCTATTTTCAAATGTGGTGAACATTTTTTGGTCTCCGGTCATGTGTTGAGTGCATCCGCTATCAAGCACCCAATGTCGACCACCGGTCTTGTAGTTCACCTTCAAAAGAAAATCAAGTTCTTTTAGATACCCAAATTTGTTTGGGTCCTTGGGGGTTAGTAACCAAGATTTTGGGCACCCAAATGGATTTCTTTTTAGCACCCAAAATCGAGGTGCCAATGAAATGAGCAATAATATTTCCATTTTTAGATTTTTTTAAGCATATAGCATGAATCATATAAGGCAATTGATTGGATTTTACCTTTAGGACAATTATCAAATACATGTTCTACATCCCAGCACTTGGTGCAATACATGCTATTTTCTTTTACAAACCTTGTGGGTTTGTATCCCGGTTTCTTACCTTTCTTGGGAACATACCCAAGGCTTTCTTTATTGAATGAACATCTTTGATCACTCAATAATTTATCAATGGTGGCCTTTCCCTTGTATGCTCTTTCTAAACTCTTGTTTAGCTTTGGCACTTGTTCCTTTAAATTCTTATTTTCATCAACAAATACATTATCTTGAACAAGAGTTGACACACTTTTTGAATCAACATTTGAAGAGCATGGCATAGCAAGAAGATCATCACAAGATGTAGACATGTTAACTTTAGATATCTCTATACTAGGCATTTCATTCAAAACATCACATGTAAGTCCAATGCTAGTATAAGATTTTTGATTTTCTTGGAGAAGTAGATCATGAGCTTCCTTTAGCTCCTCAAAAGATTCTTGGAGAGATATATGTTCTCTCTTCAAAACCTTAAAATTTGATTTTTCTTTTCCAAGAAACTCATTTAGTTCAATTAGCATGTCCATAAGATCATCATAAGAGGGATCATCATCATCAAGCAATTTTACCTTATCTCCTTTAGCCATAAGGCATGTAGGAGTGGATAATAGTGATGAAGCCTCCTTGATGACGATGCCGACGGGTCCTTTCTTTTTGAGAGACTTGTCCTCGCTTGAGTCGGAGTCGGAATACTCCGCCTCAGAATCCCACTCGCCAATGTGGACTTCGTTCTTGCCATCCTTGTGAAACTTCTTGAAGAACTTCTTCTTGCCATGATAGTTCTTCTTCTTTGATGATAACTCCTTGTCATCTTTCTTAGTGGGGCATTGTGAAGCAATATGCCCCTTCTCGTCGCATTCATAGCAACAGATGTTGCTATACTTCTTGTTGGAGTAGGAGTGCCCCTTTTTGGTCTTTTCATGACTTGCGCTTCGGTTTGAGCGCCTCCTTATGAATTTGTTCATCCTTCTCACAAGAAGAGCAAGCTCCTCTTCAGAATTCTCTTCTTCTTCGGATTCCTCATTTGCCACCGCCTTGGCTTTGAAGGCAGTGATCTTCTTTCCTTTGGAGGTGAATTGTTCCAAAAGCTCCTCCTTGTCCTTCTTGTATAACTCATTGGTAATGAGATTACCCAAGAGTTGTGTTGGTGTCATTCTTGCCAATTCCGGTGAGTTGAGGAAGAGTGTCACCAACATCTCGTACTTCTCCGGCAAGGCCCTAAGCATCTTTCTTACAATATCAAGATCGGAAATGTTAGTACCAAGGTTTTTGAGCTCATTCACAATGTTGTTGAGCCGTGTGTACATCTCATTGATGTCCTCATGAGGCAACATTATGAATATCTCACAATTGATCCTAAGCCGATGCAATTTTGCTTCTTTAACCGTGGACGTCCCTTCATGGATTTCCGAAAGGGTTGTCCAAATAGCGTGAGCCGTTTCTAAATTGATCACCCTATTAAACTCGTCCATGTTTAAGGCCTCAAAAAGAGCATTCATGGCTTGGGCATCTAAATGAGTGTTACGCTCGTCTTGCTCCGTTAAGTGCAATGGATCAAGCGGCATGACGTAGCCCTCATTTACAATTTTTCAAATACTAGGTCTTATGGCCTTTAAATAAATTGACATCCTAATTTTTCAATATGTATAATTAGAACCATCAAAAAGTGGTGCCTTGCCTATCGTAAACCCCTCGCTAGCCATCATTTTCTCTTTAAACGGTTAGGTCTAAAAATAAGAGACCAAGCTCTGATACCATTTGTAGAATCAAGGATACCAACTAGAGGGGGGTGAATAGGAGGTTTTAAAAATTTCTTGTCTACTTAACTAATTCTTTCCAATTTTGATAGCAATAACATAAAGCAATTAATCCTGCACAAGTCTAGTCAAGTAAATAACAATCCTAGCTCTAGAACAAGCAAGTGATCACAATAAAATAAATAAACAAGAGCTAGAAGAAAGTAAAAAGGAAATCACACACAATCGATGTTTTTACCGTGGTGATTGGAAACTTACCGGTTTCCCCTAGTCCACATTGAGGTTAGCCCGAACGAATCGAACCGGCTCCACGAACTAAGTCGAACACCTCGATCACTAGTAGTAGCTATTCCTCGCTCCGGGTAGGTGAGCTCCAACCTTCACACGAACATCGGGTCTTCTCACAATCTCCTTTGAGAAGATCACTGATCAACCACCTCCCAATCGTCCAGATGTTGGCAAACACCAAGAGTAATAGACTTGGGCTTCACTTGATTTGCAAACTAGTGCCAAGGATCAACTAGTGAATGTAATGCACCAAATTTGCCCAACCACCTCAAATTAAATGCTCAAGAGAAAACAATGGGTGGAATGAATGCTCTATGCTCAAGAAATGTTGAATGGGTCTTGCTGCTACGTCCTTGAACAGTAGTATGGGTATTTATACCCTCCACCAACCAAAACTAGCCGTTTGGAACAGATTCCAGAAAAAAAAGGGCGAGCGGTATTACCGCCGTTATGGGGTCGGTACTACCGCTCGACCTTTGATGCAGCAGAACGGCTATGTCAGAGTCTCTGCAGTGACCGTTGAAATGATGGCGCGGTACTACCGCCATTGTAACTTCCGGTACTACCGCTTTGCGGTAGTTCCTCAAAGTCGGTATGGTACTACCTCTTAAGCCAAAATCCCAAAAGTCTAGATTTGGCGCTCTCTGGAAAAAAGGCTCCGCTTTGCCTCCGGAGCTTCCGGACTCCGGAAGTACCGCTCAAGACAGCGGGACTACCGCACCTTGCGGTAGTTCCTGCGTTGAGATTGCCGGTACTTCCGTTCTGCAAACTCTCATATTTCATCCGGAGGGAGCTCTCTGGAAAAAAGGCTCCGCTCGGGATCCGGTGCTTCCGGTCGCCACTAGTATCGATTCTGGGCGCGGAACTACCTCTATCCGATAGTTCCGGCATTGAAAACTACGGTACTACCGCTCTTCCAGACAGAGCACACTTTTGATTTTAAATCTGATTTTTGATGAATGCATGCTTTTAATTTGATCCAAATGGCACATAAAATTTGCTATCAAACTATTAGTCATAATCCCTCTTTATAGTACGATTATATATCCTATAATCCGGTCTTCCACCTTTTCTCCTTAAGACCGATAAAAGTAAAAGGGATCCTATTCTAGGTATACCTTTGCCTTTAGCTATTTTGGGTTTTCATATTCATCCTTTGGCTTGCATCTTGTCACCAACACATGGACTTAACTTTTACAACTCATTAAACATGTTAGTCCATATTCTCATAATTTCATTAATTACCAAAACCATTTTTAGGGGCCTAGATGCTTTCAGGCGTCAAAGCATCGGGGACCTATCAAGCTATCTCAACATTGATAGCATCAACTTTGAGCATGAGTTGAACATCCTCTCATTATGGCAAACCTAGAAAGTAATTATCCAATGCTATCCATATTAGCACGGGATGTGTTGGCTGTTCCTGTTTCTACTGTCTCTTCAGAGTCAGTCTTCAGTCTATCTGAAAGAATAATCAAGGAGCGATGAACAAGTCTATCGAACGAGATGGTCAAAATTCTTTTGACCGTGAAAGACTGGGAACAAGCTGAATCAAGACTCCAACATACTGCACAGAATACAAACTTAGAACAATCTTTTGACAATTTATATTTAGATAGCAATGAATAGGATTTTCAATATTTTTTCTTCAGATGTAGTTACTAGTGAGCCTTATAGGATGTACTCTTTTTTACCAAGGTTTTCTCAAGTTGAATTTTTACTTGGTAAAGTTTTTAACGAGTCAACCATGCAATGTAATTTAACAAGTTAAGAAAGCTCATTATATCATTGATAATACTTATCTTAGTGATTAACAATGTCTACAATTTTTTTATATTTTTTTACATTTTCCTACAATTTTTCTTTAATTTTCTATATTTTTCTACAATTTTGTGTATTTTTAGCTTTAATTGTGCCCGTGCGGTACGGCACGGCCACGGGCTATGCTTGGGCCCACTCATCGGTTCGTGGGCCAGCAGAGCACGACCCGTTTATTATCCGTGCTTAAACAGGCTATACCTGCCCTAGACTCGGGCCGTGCCTGCCCGGCACAGCTTGTTGGCCAGATCAGGGGGGAATAGACGAAATGGATGAGAAATGGGAATAAATAAGAGAAGATGTCATTTAGAAAAGGAAAAATGAGTGGCGTGTTTTTCTATTTTGTGAATCTAAGTGGTGTTTCTCTAATTAGGCGTTATAAAGTGGTATAAATAAGAGAAGATGTCATTTAGAAAAGGAAAAATGAGTGGCATATTTTTCTATTTTGTGAACCTAAGTGGTGTTTCTCTAATTAGGCGTTTTAAAGTGGTATATATATATATCAAATTTGGCGTACTAGGTTTTGGAGTTACATATTGTGATTCCATTCTTTAGAACATTTTTTAGAGTGGTGTGAATCTTAAGTACTCAGAAATTTGGAACGAGGGAACAAACAAACGATAAGAGGTGGAAATGGAAGAGAGAAGGGGATGAAGCTATGGGCTGAGTTGCATAAATCTCAAAGCGGTCATAATGGCTGGGTTCTTTTTCATTTATAACTTGTGCCTTATGGCTTATGCTATAGTAACTAGATTTCATATGGTATATTTTTTAAGGTGGAGTTAATAAGAAGATTATAGTAAAAAGTGTACTGAATTCAGCTGTACCGACCAAAATCGTATGCGACTATTTTCCTCTGCGTACAGCCTCTCAAGAACAACTAGAATTCAAAATTTTAAGCCATAAGACACAACCTAAAAGAATCCATTTACTATAATTTTCCTGTTGACATTGTCTTAAAAAATACACCTTTTAAAAGTTAGTTACTGTAGCATAAACCATAATCCACAAGCAATAAATGGAAAAGAAGAGAGCCATTAAAGATGATCTTTAAAAAATCCTCTATTTTTGGACTAAAGCCTTTTTAGTTGCAGAAGATACTCAGAAAATTAGGGTCTTGTTAAGTATAAGAAACTTCCTCTAAAAAAGTATAAGACACTTTTTATGTTGTTGATGTCTTCTTTGTGCAACATTCTTACATTCCAAACTAGCTATGAGCCGATACATTTCTAGGCTTTACCATATATAACATGCTTAAAAATTATAAAATAAATGGGAGGAAAACCTTTCTAACATAAATTCATGATAACCGATATGAGTATTTGTTAATTAAAATGAATAGGACAAATCGAAATGTGTATGTTAAAAAAATGTTTCGAACATATTGCCATATATTAACATGCCTTAAACTGATGTTGGTAGAAATAGCTTATGCCATAAACTCAATGATTTAACAAAAAAGATTATAATAACAAGCTGTGTTAACATATGGCAACATGTGCAAAACAGCTTATGCCACAAACTGATGTTGGTAGAAATAGCTTATGCCAATATGCAATACACTAAGTGAAAAGGACATACCGAAAAGCAACTTTGAGAAGTTGAAACTACAATCAATTTGTAAACCTTATTTTAAAAAGACACTTTATTTGAAAGCTAATTACAGTAGAAAAATCAAAAAATAATTTTTAGAAACCAAAAAGAAAAAGTCCTGGTATTCAAACCCATGCCCTTTCGGACCAGTACCTGAAACCGGCGCCTTTGACCAACTGGGCCATCTTGAAGCTCGGTTAGAATTCGGAACGTTTGATCTAATAAGCTATTAATGACCAAAGGGCTAAAGGGTGCATATCAGATCTGGATCACAATTGTGTACACAGCAGAAGGCCTAGTTTCTAGTGGGTTTCTATGGATGGTTCACAATTAGGGATAGCCAGGAAAACTACAGTCTATAATCATGCATGACAGATATGCAAAATATCAAGATCACAACGTGAACCAAAACTACTATACTTAATCATCAAATAAATACATGACAAGATGTTCTACAAGTGCTTCTGTACATACAAATGTGCTATCCTTCATGCTCCACCCACCCAGCTCTTTCATAAGAGCAAGAATACAAAGAATTGAACTTGTACATTTTGGTACAGAACAACATCTATCCCTGTCGTATATATATAGTTCCTCTACACAAAGGTCCGCGTCAGCTGATGCGTGTTATAATGTATCGGCCTTTCTCCAAGTCATATATTATTTTTGTCTTGGGCTTCCTCCATCTCAACACCAAATATACTCCACATACAAGAAACGCTCCCAGCACAGCAACCAATGGTCTATTGTTATGGACTGATGTTGCAGCAGTGCCTGATGGCTCTTGAATTATGCTTTTTTATGTTTGTGATGAAAGCTCCTAGAGCCCATTCAACCTGAATGTCTCCAACCTGATTTGAACACTCAATCCTGCTCAGGGAAAATTTTAAGTTGCTAAACAAATAAGATTACTTAACAGTAAATTTTACTAAAGGAGAGTGATGTGTCCTGATATGCTTGCCTCTTGTCATCCAGCGGTACACCAAGACTGTCGTGCAGTAGAGCTACAATGTATGCTGACGAGAAGCAATACCGTGAGAAATCTTCATATGACTGATTAAGATACTTTTGTCTAAGAGTGGGCAAGTCCTTGTTGCAAAATTGCTCTCCAGCAAGCACAAAATCCGATAGTGATGAAGACTTCTGCAGTCCAAAGAACTGGCGGAGAATGTATAGGAGTTAGAAGTGCCCAAAGAAAAGGATGGCGCACACAGCGAAAAAACAAAGAGAAAGATGTAGTGGACCTTTGATGTAAAATAGAAATTTTCAGTTGCCAGGAAGCGTCCACAAAG
Organism: Melocanna baccifera; assembly: GCA_036346265.1. Taxonomy (NCBI): domain Eukaryota; kingdom Viridiplantae; phylum Streptophyta; class Magnoliopsida; order Poales; family Poaceae; genus Melocanna; species Melocanna baccifera. The sequence continues at coordinate 14,637,021 of CM070682.1, read as the reverse complement.
CTCAGGTACGAAAGTAGATCCCAGGTGGCATTGTTGATACTGGCACTTTTCTGCATTTAAGACATAAAAGTGGTACTAACCTCTAACATTCCCGTTTACAGGGTATATCTTCAGGGCCTCAGTGTCCCCTTATCCATCAGACAATGAATTCCTTAACTATCATCATTCATCGCAAGGGATGGCAAAAATCTAGGCCTTGTTCTTTTAAGCTGCAGCTGATGGCTTTTGTCTGTGATTTCAAGACGGCAGTAGACGGCGGAGACGCGGACATGGATGGTGCACACGGTTCTGGGCTCAGGGAGTTGTTTAGAGAATTTGCTTCAAGAAATTATCCCGTTTGTTTCGACTTTCAGAGAAGCCAAAAGTCCAAAAGAAGCGGGCCCTAGAATGCCTATATTTTAGCATTCATAGAATAAGAAAGTAAAAAAGATACCTCTTGCCCTCAGTATTTCATGGAATGAGTCTTGTGCTGCATTCTGCGAAAGTAAATGATTAAATTAGATTTTACAATATTATCCATAAAGTAGAGGGTTCAATGGATACAAATAACCCACTTGTCCAAAGTGTAGAAAGCTGTTGCTATAAAGAGTGTATGTGGTTTCACCAAAAGTAAAATTACTTGACAGTTCTGGAGGAAGTACTTCATCAGAAACAAACGTCAGCTGAAACAAAACAGCAGCAATTACATTAGTAGAAAATAAAGATTTCCTGGGATATAACCAGGACATTAAGCTATTGTGTGTATTGACATTGAGAAAGTATAAGTGGAATTAGGATATTCCTAATCACTGAAACAATTTACATTTTACAGAGCTACTAGCAATCACCATCTCAGGTAAGTGAGTCTTTTCTGATATAACTACATTATTAGTATCTTACCAGCATGCATTATGGTTAAACAAGATCCAAGACCCGAAAGCAAAGGAAAACCAAGACTCGTCTGTGTTCACCATAGAACCTGAGCTGAAGCACCTCCAAGTTCAATTATTCCAATGCTTTTGTGAGGATCCCCACCAAGTGTGCCAAGAGCATAGTTTGCCGCAACCCAAGCATAGATGCCTTCATCAGAACCTAAAAGAAAGGTATCAGCCAGAGTGAGCATCCATATGCAAAACATTTCAGCCAATGACACGAAAGCCATCAATATCCCCACATCCCAACAGCTTTTACATTTACGGATTCACACTGCCCACATCATTTTAGATCGCTGCTCTCCTTTTTGGATGGTTAGTTCGTTTGTTGATGTTCCCCTACTAGACCAAAATAAAGATCATCTAGGAACCCCCAAAGGAACCTCTCTCAGAACTGAATAGAACACTTCAACAGTTAAGGTATTCACAATTCAAGCTATAAAGGCAGCAATGGTACGACCGTACGACAGCAAACTGCATCTCCACTACATATTTCGGCAAGTCATTTCCAAATTCACCGGAGCACATCCACAACAATAACAAATAAACAGCAATTGGCGCTCTCTCAACATTCCCAGCTGAAATCACATTTCCAGGACGCATTTGCAATTCATCACGGTATCATCAGATTCATGCCCCCATTTCAATTCAATACCCCAGCCACTGACCATGAAGCTAGACTAACATCACTTGGCCCCGGTTGAAACTGGCAAGAAACCGACACTACCTGCGATCACCTTGACCCACGCGTCCTCGAACCGGAACCCGGAGGCCCGGAGCGCGTCCCTGCAGGACGCAAGATCGCCTCCTGGACGCGCTCCTCCAGCAGCCGCAGCCCGGCGGTGGCCATCAGCCGCACCTCCGTCGCCGCGGCGCCCCCGCGCCCCGATCCTCTCCTGGCGAACTCCATGAGCGGCCGCAGCGACTCCCCGCGCGCGCCGGGTCGGTGGCGAAGGAGGAGAGCCCCGGGGAGACGCGCAGCACGGCGGAGCGCGCCAGATCCGGGCGCCCGTCGGGCCCCGTGGCGAAGACGTGGGCCCGCGTGCCGGTGCTGCCGCCGTCTATGATGACGGAGTAGCGCGGGGAGGGGGCGGGCTGCGGTGGCGGGGAGAGGAGGTGGACGAGGGCGGAGACGAGGAGGGCGAGGAGGGCGGTGCCGAGGCAGAGGCCGCAGAGGCGGCAGCGGCGGCGGGGGCGGGGGGAGGGGGGTTTGGTGGGATCGGGCATGGTGTGACGCGGCCGGGGGTGCCCGGCCGCTACGGACGCCGCCGCCGTGACTCGTCGACGGTGGCGGCGACGTCGGGTTTTATTTTATTTTTGTTTTTTATATGGTTTTTTAAATTGCTGGGAGGGGCGTCTATATAGTACGGGGACGCGCTTGGACGTCGGAGGTGAAGGCGTAATCCGTGCTTGACGTAAACTCACCGTGAAAGCTCGTACCGCTGCCCGCCGTTCGTATCACATTGATCGAGACAGGTTTATACATACATACATGCCTGCACTGCTGCGGCTTCTATGCAAAGAACAAAGAATCCATTCATTGGTTCCATCGATCTGGCAGAAAATGGAGGTCTAGCCACAACGCTAACAAATAAATCGATCTAGAGCCTAAGCTCCAGGTCCAGGTCCTCCACGGCGGTGGAGGCGTTCTCGTCGTCGGAGTCGACGAGGTTCACAAAGGCAACCCGGGGCCTCCCTGTCTGGCCGTGCTGCTGCGGCTGCGCTCGACGACGGCGATCCTGCAGCCGCAGCTTGTGCAACTCCTGCTTCGCCGATCGATCGACGTCCAGTCAGGTTAGTACATTAATGTAGTCAATGTTAATTATCAATCAATCGTGAGTGTAATATACCTCAGATGGTGATGCAGCCTGTTCCAGGGAAGGGATCGCAGTAACGACGGTCTGATCAGCCTGATCCTGTCGCGGAAAAGCATGGCCGTCCGTTGCCAGGAACCTGCGATACACAACAACGAGGAGGGAATGTAGGGTGATGAGAACGAGTGTGCAGCAAGTTCTTCTCCATCTTTCGCAGTATCAAGCAAAGTTGGTCGTCGATCAGATCAACGCTATCGTAACTAGTGAAGCAACAGGATTGCAGAAGGGATCATGTGTGTACCTGGTCAGAACACCATTAGTATAATGATGGGCGCCGTAATACGGAGTGTAATTATCTCTCTGCGCAGCTCCATTTCCAACCTGTAACGGTGAAATTAAATTGCTCCTGATGCACGTGCGAACGTGTATGCATATGTATGAATAAACTGGTTTGAGCTATGATCGCATTGCATTGCACAGGACATACGCGTTGATCGTATCGCACGCCAGGCACGTGTCCAGCCAGAGATGCCGGGGGCGGTGGCGCCGCCGCGGGCGTCGACAGCGACGGGACCAGGTAGAAACTCTCCGCCGTCTCGAGCTGCGCCTGATCCTCTCCAGCTCCGCCACGCCGAGCCCACGCCTCGGCTCCCGTCTCTTCAACACGTCCCCGGAGGCCTTCCTCTTCTTCCCGGCCAATCCTTTGCTGCTCCGCCGCCGCCGCCGACGCTCCCCATGGTCGATCGATCACTCGGCGTACGTACGCGTCTCTCTCGATCTCCTATTTAAAAGGACACGGGATTCTTGATCGGGAAACCGACCTGTATCTCAGCATTGACGCCGCGCACGCATGCATGGATAAGTTTGCATTGCATTTCTGGCATATATATATTCGGCATTAATTTCTTCTCCTACCGGATCCCAAATGCGGCAAGTGTGATGGATACTGCCAAGATTTGCCCGCGCTACGACGTGTGCTAATGGTTGCTGATCGCTATGCTTGGAAGGAAATCTCGACTCGATCCGGACTAATCTTCTCTGGGTGGCATGCAATTAGTATTACGATCTCTCCGTGCTAGCTAATTAAGAGCCAGTCCCAGCTAGTGCCTCGCATAGATTCGATCTGTGTTTGGTTTGGAGCGTGCGTAATTGTTGGGAGCCTACAGTTTTAATTTGTCAGTAATTTCTGAAAGATCCACACTGCATAATAGGGTAGAATTTATGTGCCGTGTTTATCTAATCGTCGCGAGATTTGCAAAGATTTGTTCACAGGGAGGATCGTGTTCTTGTGAGGTATATATACGTTGGTATGGTTATGAACTTAGGCCAAGCTTTCAACTCCCCTCCTATCGACAGATGCCGTTTACATACATGAGTATTCTGTATCTGGACGGCTAAGGCAAAATCACCGATCTAATACTTAAAAGTCTGTGGGGTCAAATTGTATAGGTCAGCATCAATGTTTCAAAATCGCGATTATCACGGTGTTTTAGAGGAATTTGGGAGGATCTTAACTTCAGAGGAAATTTTTATTTTTGTTTTGAGAGAGAGAGAGATATTAGGGCAAATTTTCTTACATATTTGGATTTAAGAAGTTTTGTAGGGAAAGCGGGGGAAACCAAAGAAGTTTTGTAGGGAAAGCAGAGGAAACCAACTCCTACAGGATGCTAGTCCACCCCATTCGATTGCGATTAAACACTCATCCAAGATCATAGGCTTCCGCCGCCTCCGCCTTTACATGAGGAGTCGATCGACTCTCACCCCTCGACTCCTCATGTTTCAACACTAGATGTCACTATTTTTTTTTTTTGGTGCCGCCATGGTCATCGCCCAACACATCGTTGCACACAATCATGGAAGCTCCTCCCTAGGCCATCGCCACATGCATGCCTCTGCTTGAACTCACCGTTGTCATCGCCCACCGTTGTCATCTTCGGCTGCGATCTCGACGGAGCTCAAGGCGTTAGGTGACACTGCGCGGCGAACAGGCACGGGAACACCGATGGCACAGGACTCCCGCTGCATCACCGCAGGAGCTCATCGGAGGCTCGGTGCTTTAGCAGAGCGCATACACCACCAGCGGCGGCGACCCCCGCCGAGCTCGTACCATCCATTAGCACCGCGCGGCCAAACGCTCACATCGATGCCCGGAGCTCGTGTCTGTGTCAATGCTCGCCTGAAGACGCCGCCCACTGAAGCTTGCGACGTTGCTCATAAAGCTTGCGATATTTGCTCCCTCGCCATTCGTTTGGCCAGTTCTTTCTTAGATCAAGTTTGTTCGATCAGATTCACCATCCAGCTATCAGCCTGTTCACAGGAAAAATGGAACGGCGAAGCCGCGCGTCTCCACGCAACGCCCATCCAAACGTGCCCTGAAACTATTGAACGAAACAATGTCATGGATTTACCATAAATGCAATGCTCCCAGCTGCCAAAACTAAATGCACAACGAATCAAGATTTGTGCGAGATTTACAAACGTTGGATATGCATTAAGAACATGATTCGTGGAGTATTCAGGTTTCCGCTGTCAGTATCTTTTGGTTGCCCACAAGAAGATTCAGCCATGATGAAGGTTCCCCCACCTGGATACTAGCAATCGATGGATCGACCAACACTGAGACTAGCACTCAGCTGAAATCGTTATAGTATCTACTATAATTGATTTGTAGACTTTATCTTAAAAAGACATTCCGTTTAAAAATTAGTTACTGTAGCATAAATCATAGGGCATATTCTTTTCAACTTTTAAAAACTGCTTTTGGCTTTTGCTATAGTACCTAACTTTTAAACGGAATATTTTTTCAAGACGAGGTCTACAAATTAATTGTAGTACACATTAAAAACTCAACATCTGTACAATCCAAAATCGCAAGTGATTATCTCTCTGTCCATAATCTTTGTGGCAGAAAGGATGACTTTATCTTAAAAAGATATTCCGTTTAAAAATTAGTTACTATAACATAAATTATAAGTTGAAAATAGCTTATTTGTATTCAAAATCCCGTGGCCTCTTTGCATTAGGTAAATCTTAAATAGTTTTCCCATTCTAATTAAGCATATATAGCTGGATAACCTGCATGGACAGCAAATGTGAGAAAAAATAGGCAAGAGAAACAAGCTAACTTTAGATTACAAAGATTATGAGGTGTGCCATCATGACCTGCTTAGATTACATGGGAATTAAGGTGGTGATCTAAGCTAATGTTTCCTTCCTGCATGACAGGTGTTCCTTACCAAATCCTTCATCACGGACCCGTCCCCATAATATTGACTGGTGAGTCATCCTTTCTGCAAAAGTTTCTCTTGAAACGGTGGTCTCTGCTCTTGTCCCAAGATTATACAAACAATTTACTTCCCATTTCTTTATGACATGTTGCACACCTGTACAATGTAAAAACATGCTTTATTATATGCTTTTTTAGATGAATCTATCTGGGTATTGTTTTCTTGAGGTAGGTAATTAACCTCTTGTTGCACCCACTTTTAGCCATGGATGAGTCACTCCTAAATCGTAATTAACAGTGAACAAGATGCATTGAGACAAGTAATTAATCGCATTGTCCTTGCAGATTTCAGCCCATAGTCAGACGCTGTAAGGTGTTACTCCCTTGCGAGTATTTGTTCTAGTATTACATCCACGAACCATCCATTTGATTATTTGAAACGGTACATTACAATGGTAGTGCTGCCTTTTCTTTTAAGAACGACGCACAAAATGCTTGACGCCCCTCTAGAGCTTGTTTGGATAGATGGGGATGAGAATCAATCCCTTCAGATTAGTGGAGATTTTAGTTTAATTTCCCTGTCTATCTGATGGGATTAGTCTAATCTTACGTATCCAAACAAGCCCTTGGTTGTCTTTAGAGAGGGGGGTTTAAGTATGGGTACTAATGGAGTGGATAATTACCGTCTGACCGATCTATCAAAGGTTTGGAGAGTGAATACAGATGCAAGAAATGGGTATTCAACACTATCCATATTCAACCCCGAGAAAAAAATATGAAATAGGATATGGGATGAACGATATCCGTTTATATCTGCTCTGATTGCACCTATACTACGTAGTGTACTGTGTATGGGTGCAAATAGAGCGGATAGTTTTCATCCGACCGATCGAAGACTTACGGAACGAATACGGAAGGAAGAAATGGGATTTGTGTACTCAAACTTTTAAAACTTTGACTATCAATATATGTAAAAGTTTTTCCAAAAAGCGTTAGCAGATTTCTATGTAAGAAGGAAATAGCATAGTACAAGTCCAGGAAGTGCTGAATAATAATGCAGCATTCTCATGCAGAAGCAGCCGAAGCATATCCCACGCAGGGGAGAAAAGCTATGGTACAATATATTGCACAAACAACTATTCATCCATGTAGTTACCTAAGCAAAACACTTCACAGTTTGAGTACATTTCAAAACTCCTCATCACTCAAACAAAAAAATCACAACATTTCCAACCCACTTGGGCAATTTCCAGCTGAATCCGCTTGCGCGCACGCCCAGCTTGCAGCAATTTCCACAAGTATATTATTTTTATCGGCTATAAAAAGTCAAAAATAATTTATATTTAGAGCGGAGGGAGCGACCATCCCTTCTAGCCATCATTCCATTTGCCAGGTTGGAGCAGTTGAATTTGAACAAAGTAATCCAGGATCCATAATACACTCCATCCAAATCATTGGTCATTGCCCAAGTGCCAATGTTTCCTCTCTTCGTGTGCATATTTGTCACAATTCAAGGCATATTTGAAGCATAGAGGTCTGAACAGTTTTTTCTTTTGCAAAATACAATGGTGGGTTTTTTTTTTGTCACAACTTATGGCTGTAGCTTATAGCTGTTGGCCCTAGTGCAAACGAACTGAAAGCCAATAAGACTATACACTGCTTCAAAAATGTTGTTCTGATAGACCACTTCGAAACAGCGGCAGAAAAATCATCTCGTTTATTTATTTGAGAGAAGGTCTTAAGTCATAAGCTATAAGACGAAAAGAACTAGGCCAATGTAAATCCAAGCTGCCATTGATCCCTGTCACCAACCCTTCCACGTGCCTCCCAAGAGTCCACTCTAGCCATCTTTTCTCCCCTGTACCTGACATCAAAACCCCAAAAAGGTATTGTTCTTTTGGTCTACGATTGATGGCTTTTAGCCACGACTGATAGCTTATGTCTGCTCTTTTTGAGATGGCGGCAGATGACATAAGTCAATATGGATGGTGCACATTGTTTTGGGCTTCTAAAGTTGTTTGAAGAAGTAGCTTTAAGAAGCCGTCCGTTTGTTTCGGATTCCGAAGAAGTCAAAGCCAAAAGTCACAAAAATCCAAAAAAAAACATGCCCAAAATCCCAAACCGCACAAGTCACATGCACAACTGCACTACAGAGAGCAACAAGAAACCAACAATCCTTTGCCTCCACATGCACAACAGGCATGGCTAGGCCACCAAATAGAGGCCGAAAAAGTAGCCGATGCCCTCTTCCTCCTTGCCGCGGCTGCCGCCGCCGCCACCGGCGCAGTCAACTTCACTTACCTCATCACAGGCAACCTCTATGATTTTCCCTCCCCACTTGTAGTTTTCAAAGTGGTTTCTTGTTTACTAGAGGGCTCTTCTTGGTTCCAAGTTGTTCCTGATGGATGTCTCCTCCCTCCTCCTCCTCCTCCTCCTCGTGGAGCACATGGTATGAGGTATATGTGCAGGTGTGGTCATGCGCGGTGGCGCTGGCACTATAGACAGCGGTGTGGGTGTGCATGGTGATGTCGGCAATGTTGTTGGTGGAGGCCACCTACAATTCCACGGTCAACGTTGGTGTCAAGCTCATCGGTTGAAGGCCAGAGCGGTGATTCAAGTTGGAGCCTCTCGGCTGCGGCGATGATGAGGAGAAGGGGGAGGATACTGGTGCTTACCCCATGGTCATGGTCCAGATACCCATGTACAATGAGCTCGAGGTAAATCCATTATAATATATTGTTACATCCTATTTTCAATTGCTTTTAAAGTTTTTAAATTAAAAATGAATTTATGGAATTTTCTGAGAATTAATAAAGCTTAAAATGATTTTTTAGAAATAAAAAAGGATTTAATATGATTAAAATAAATATTAACATAAGATAAAAATATTTTATTTGGAGTCCTTGTATCTCAAGGATTTTTCTGGAATTTTTTGGTGAATTGTTTCAGATTTAATTGCTATTTTCTAGAGCTCCTTTTGTTTTAATTGAGTATTTGAAAAAAGAAAAGTCGGAGGAAATTCTTGTGAACAGTATGGGCCTAGCCTACACTGTTCATCCAGCCCAAACCTTTGCCACCGCCCGATCCCCGCCCTGGCCACGTGTCAGGCATCCGTGCGCCGCCGCACCCCGCCCTCGCTCGTAGCCGTCCGATCTCCCGCCTCTGGCCACGCGTCGTGCATTGGGCTTGACACGTGTCGCGAGCGCGTCATCGTCTTCGATGCGAACTCGTGCTTGTCACCGCAATCGAGCTGGACTCCTCGGGTTCCGTGCATAAAAATGCCCGCGCCCCGCCACCTCCGCACTCTCGAACTCGCTGTTATCGTCGAAGAGTCTCCGCCGATCTCCGTCCCTAGTCTTCGCGCCTTCTCTAGAACCCCTCCGCTGCTGATCTCCGAACCCGAAGTCTCCGCCGAACCCGAAGTCTTCGCTGCACCCCAGAAGTATCCGCCGCCACTGGAACCCTTCGCCGTCGCCGGTGAGTTTTCATCGTCGAACCTGAAGTCTCCGCCATACCCCGGAACCCCTCCGTCGTAGAACCCGAAGCCACCGCCAAACCCGAAGTCGCCGCGACACCACATCGCGCGCTCACCACGCGTCAGCAATCGGACGATCTGATCCCCCATCCCCGACCGTCCATCCGGATCTTGACCGACGACCAAGATCTTGTCACGTGCCAGTGCCACGTCAGCCCTAACCGCCGCGTCAACACCTACCCCATGTGCACCGTTCCATGAGCCGAGTCCACCGTGAACCTGTCTTCTTGTGCACCGAGTCCACAGCACAATAGCCTTTCTGATTTTTAGTATTATTATCCAGCCCATTGAATCTTTCAAGAGCCTGTTCTTCTCCGTCCTAGTTTCGATTGATCCCGTTCTTCTTTCTAAATTTATCTAAAATCGAGCTCTACCTTTTGGTTCTGGTTTCAAGGTTTTTGAAGTTTATTTTAATTTTATTTAATTTTATTTTTGTTGTTTCGATCGTTTTCTCTCTCGTTAGATCTCGTCTTCGAAAGAGCAGGAGCGCCGCCAGAAGATCCTGAGTATCTCGCTGAGCTAAACCAAGGTAAGTCATGTCCTTTGATCATGTTGAACCTAGATTGTAATCTATTATTTAATTATTTTGTTTTAATTATCATGCATCGCTATTTTACTACAAACCTTTGTATTTGATAGTTACCATCCCGAATTGATTAATTCCCTTCTTGATAATTGGAATACCTTGATGCCATTGTCACCTTAAGTTGGGTAATTATTTAGTGATTCTATTAGATGTCACATGGGTGGTACGATTAGTATGCTTAGCCATGCTTATGCTACGATGGATTTATCATCACATGTGAATAATTATTTTGACTTAATAAGATATGGAATCATGGTTGGTGCCACTGTTATAAATTAGGGTCATGATATTGGTGTGTCATTGATGTTAGTTATACAAACTTGATTTTTACTTGGACGAGTGATCGTGCAGTAAAGGGGGAAGTGTGGGTTCACTTCAAGGGATGTGGAAGTCTCGCCTGAATAATATTAAGGACTTAACTTTGTGCGCCATTGATCTGAGTTGTATCGTGTAAACCACATGTCTAGTATGGGATAGACCTGACTGATTAATTTGGGATATTTCAATTCAAATCTCGCTATTATGATGAACATGGTTGCTGATTTTCATGAGGTGCAAGGGAGGGGGGTGTGATGCGAAACCTAGCGGGCGGGATTGAGTTGAAATTGAACTTTGTAAATATCTTGTTGTGATTTCCTTAGCACGAAGCTAATCACATCGTGTGGGTACAGTGTGTTAAACTATTCGAATAGTCGTGTCCCCGGTTATGGACAATGCTCGGTAATTTCACATGAGGGGTAGAGTTTTTCCTAAAACTTGGATTGGTTATTATTGGAATAGTGAATTGTTAGTTCACTGCTGGATTATTTTGTGGATGGGAGGTTCACAAGTGGCTTATTCAATCCCCTTGTTTATTTATTTACTATTGTCTTTCTTTAAAATTCGCTTTCAATCTATTTATCATATTTACTTTACAATACCACTTTATGCAAATTAACCTTTCAGCCTTCCATTGGTAAGCCTTGCATGTTATATTGTATTCATTTGTTACAAACGACTTGCTGAGTAGCAATGTACTCACGGTTTTATGCCCATTGTTGCTCAGTTGAGGAAGAGGAGTTATACCAGCAGGAGGTACCAGAGGGAGGATACTTCAGCGACTTCGTGGATTAGGACTTCGCTCCCCAGTCGATTGCCTGTGGGCATGTCGAATGGTTTCCACGTTTATTTCTGTTTTCCGCTGCTAGACTTTAAGCCCTTCCGGCTAGTGAAATTGTAAGCTTGGCCATAAGATCGTACTTTGGATAATTATTAATAATTGAGTTTTTTCTTTATTTTAGCGTGTATATGGTTGATGATTCATCTATATTTAACTGTGTGCACTAGCGTGATCCTGTACTAGTGCAGTATACACAAAGAGTCTGAATTTGCATATTCGGGTCTCGACATATCTTTTAAGAAAACTGAAGAATTCAAAAGGATTAAACAATGAAAAAATAATTTAGAATTTTTGTTCTTGTTTATTGGAGGATTTTTTTAATGAGATTGGAATTTGGTTTTTGAGAGACCTTGTAAGAGGGTCCAGATTGATTTGTGATGAGCCATTGTCACTTTTGCAGTGTTGGATTTTGAATTTTTCAAAATCTGTAGGTTTTCAGATCTATTTTGGAGCTACCGGTCAGGCCGAGTGAGCCAGTGATCTAACTAGCTACTGTCCATTGTTAGACCAGCTGATGCCAGCGGTCTGACCGACCTAGGTGTTTGTTTCGGTTGGAATTTATGTTTGCAAAATTTGGTCATGGAGTGATTTGCATTGTGTGTGGTCAGTGCATCAATGTTGCATAATGCATGTTTTAGCTAACGTCGGTTAAATTATGAAAAACTTATGCTCAAAAATATTTTCTTGTTCTTTGAATATATGCAGGGAGACTTAAAGTCAAATATGGTCAACGACGAGAATTGGGGCTACACTCATGAAGGTGTTGAGGCCCAGAACGATTAAGAATGTCAAGTAAGATGGTTGAGCTCAAGCATGGCACAAAGAAGGTGGAAAATATTGAAGGGAAGGCTCAAGTGACGGGTTGTACCATGTGTCTTGGTCAGTCTAAGTAAGACATGGTTTGATCGAACTGGAACAAAAGAGAATTGTTAACACGTAGTAAGCCAGTGGTACATCTACACGTGATAAGGATGGTGATTGCTTACAAGAAAGTTGAAAACCAGGTCAAGGAAGGATATTTTAGTAAGACGACCAAATACTAAAAACTATTTTAGATCAAAATTGTGGCACTTGAGCAGCATTTTGGAAAGTGGTTTAGGTCAAGGTAAAACCTGTGTTGTATGGGGTTAACAAGTTTTTTCTATTTGTGCTAGTGGATAGTATTTATTAGGGTTAGATGTGGGTTAGTTGCCTCATATATTTAACTGGTTGGAATGAAGACTTGTTAGAAAAACGATCCAACCATCCATCATTAACCCAAGTGTTCTAGAGTTAGGATTTGAGAAGTGTAAGTACTGTGGTGTGCTCTCTTATCCTCTAGGTAGAGTGGCTATAAAACCTTTATTCTTAAGTAGCAATAGATAAACTTTATTCTTCACTCATGGAGTATTCTTGATTTGATTGATTTGCTCTTATTCTTATTGGTTTTGATCTTCTCTCCCTTTTTTATTTTTGTTATGTACTAAGAACATGTAAGTAATGGAGATAACTCATAGATGTCAATTCGTATCCATGTAGACATCAAGTTTTGTAAGTTCTTGAAGTTCCCTTGTTTTGCTTAGATTTGACCTCATCATGATATTTCTTTATCCAAGGGTTTTTGCCTCAAATCTTTGCGAGTTCTTACTTGCTGTGACATGTTAGAATATATCTAAAGCTATCTTGGTCATTCTGCACTCATGAGCAAGTCATGTTTTAAGTTTTCGATTTCTTTACGATTTTGGTGTAGCCTTGCTAATTATTAATGTTGCTATAGCTAGCCAGTCTAATACTTACATATAATTGTCATTCACCTTAGTAGATTGTCTATCTAAAGTAGCTACGTACTATTCATGAAGTAGATTGTATATATATATATATATATATATATATATATATATATATCAATCAAGAATATATTTAAGTAAACTAGGGATAGTGACCTATTCTTAAATTAAAAGAAACTACTAAGTTAGATCTAAACCTAACTATCATCTCTCTTTATTACAAAGCATATAATTAAAAGCAAATACTAGCCTCAAATCATCAAGAACAAATCGATTTACAAGCGGTATACTTTCACCAAGGCCGCCTCCTTCAAAGCAGGGCAATGAAGACAAATCTATCGGGACCGACCTGGCTAGGTATTTAATAATGTGGTGTATCATAGACACATCCAATCATGAACTATTTGTGATACATAATTGTGAATTATCACAGATGGTTCATAACAAGAACCGTCTGTGATAATGGAAGACATCACAGACGGTCATTAATACGAAATGCCTATGATAATAAATTATTACAGACGGTTCATATTAATAACTGTTTGTGAATACACATTATAAACGATTCTAAAGTTGATGTCTGTGATAAATACGGATGGTTCTAAATGCATTCTCTTACACATAAATGTAAATTCACATATATTGACACATTCTCATATATATAAATACAAATTCAGTAATGCTTTAGGAGTAAATATGTAATATTTAATTATTTTTTATTGGTCAGTAATATTGTCATGTCGTTATACCGAGGCTATTTACATATATAGAAGATAGTAAATACAAAATCAACTGGGTTTTTATTTTTATATTTATATATGGCCAAACAGTGTGGCCAGTCGTTTCTTACTAAGATTAAAAAAGTGAAGACCTAACTGCTTCGAAGTTTTCTAGTGGCGGAGGTAACATGCTATCTTCGTCTTCAAGACTTCGTAGGCGACATGGTTGGCATCGGACGATTTGGGACCATTAGCGTATGAAGCTTGAAATGCGTCCACCTGCTAACGCACTCGTTCGAGTGTCTTTTGATGACCCTACAACTGAACAATCAAGTCGAATTAAACCTAGAGGCTCTCTTCCTTTGCTTGAGGGGTCTTGGCAAGGTTGACTCGGTGGCCTGCCGCCTTAACTAATCAGTCCAAGCGACGGCAGGCCTCCTGAAGATGTGCATCGTCGTTATGGAAGACTATCTCGATGGCAAGGTTAGCTCATCAAAAGTGGGAGACCAACCGAAAGATGCGGTGGAGGAGGATGTCAAGATAGCGGAAGGTGGCCGTCACCTGCTCCAACAAATCCTCGGACATAGGAGGGAGAACACTGTTGGCACTGTCCTTCCGTAGCATCCGTCAACGTATGGCTAGCGAGGTACTCGTATAGGATAGCCAGATAGACCATCAATGTCGGCGACAAGGAATTGTAGAGAGCGATTTATTTGTGCTTAAGAGTAGATCAATGATGTGAAAATTAATCTTCGATGACGTACAATTATTTTTATACAACAAGAAATAAATTCAACACATGAGACGAAGAGACGCATAGCCGAAACAATTTTTAGAGACATGCGCATTGGGGAGAGGGGAGACGAAGCGACATTCATGTGTATAAGAGATACATATCATAGATAGTTTCAACCATAAATCGTCTATAATACGTAATTATAACAGACAGTTCGTATTAATAACTGTCTATGACAATATCATATACGGTTCTAATTAAAAATTGTCTGTGACGTTTGTAAAATAGTTCTTGTTAATAACCGTCTGTGATAGTTAATAAGAACCATCTGTGATAGTTGCGTGTAACAGATGCTAGACAATCACGTTTGTAAAACCGTCTATGATAATTACAACATAAATGGTTCCGCATAAACCTTCTGTGATAAGACGTATAGTATAGTTTATTTTATAGTAGTGTTTATTGAACTTGTCATTTAGAAAAAAGAATAAGTATATCCGACCTTATACTATTGGGGGTGCACGTACTCTTCCACTTAGACTACAAACTCATGTAAATACCTCTCCAGACATACACTACCGATGCAAGTAACCCCGTGAAGCAGTTCGGAAGATAATACGGCTCCTTGCCTCCCTAATTTCTCTCTCCTCAAAATCCTGCGGCCTCAATTAGTAGAAGCCCTTCTTTTCACCTTGCATTAATTACAGCATTGGTCGATAGGAACACATATTTTCGATCTCACGGTTTATCAGGAACAGAAAGACACATTACGTACATGCGTGGCTTGGATTTATGTGGCGAACGAACTGATCGCCGACTAAGAGGTTATTTAGTTGGATTAAAATTTAAAAATTTATAATTAAAATTGTACTATAGCTTATTAAAATTACACTGTAACTGAGGATGATTTATTTAGTGTAATTAATTTTTAAAAAATCTAAAAATAAAAAAATAGATTAGCCTATCACGTATAGAACGCCTATCGACGTTCCCTCTGTTTACCAATGTTCCTTGGCCCCGCCGGAGACCAACCTCAGAGCTGTCGTCTATCGTGCATGCGCATGGCCGAGTCCCTGCATATGCACTGCCGCAGACTTGGTCATATATACGGTCATACCATAGCCGGTGGAAGGGTAAGTATCCGGTGAAAATATACTAAATGTCGTGAAAGTTTTTCAAAAATTCTCGTAACACTACCAGAGATAGGCAGAGCATATTCTATAGCCACCAAAGATTTCAACATCAAACTCAATTTCATTTGCGAGAAATAAAAAGAGGTTGTCTATTCATCATTCAAATGGCTGAAATTTAGGAAAAATCCACTCACTTTTCTTAATTCTTATATAGAGATCTAACCACTCTTATAACCCCCTTACTTCCTAGCAAACCAACCCCTCACCTCTAGAACAAAGGTGAAAAAAATATTTATTCTAAGCTAGTCAAAATAATAATAAATTTAGTGAACCCCTATAAAATACAAAGACAAAAAAATTTCTAACCTAGGTAAAAATAAACCTAGGTGAACCCTATGTATACGGAAACAAATAGAACTAGCCTGGATCCCACTTGGATTTGGCTCAGCTTGAGCACCCCCGCCTACCGGCCTACCGCACGCGCGACCCAGCTAGGTATCAGCCCATCCAAGGAGGTGATCGGAATAGCGATGATTTTTGGCTTTTGCTGAAAAAACACTGTATCTGACTGAAAAAACACGGTAGCTGAGTTGGTTTATTGAGTATAATTAAATTTTAAAAAAATATAAAAATAAAAACGGCACGTTAATCTAGAGCGGACGATGCAAAAGAATACGAGAAAAAAAAACGAAAATTTTTTTTTCACTGTAGCATACACTGTGTGCGCTACAGTGAAAAAATCGCCCGTCGCCCATCTCTCATGGCAGAAGCCATATTGAGCGGGGCATAAATGCCCACGATTACACCAGTGTTCTTGTTTAATTCCCATTTTGCTTAATTTGCAGGCACGCAGTTTATTTCTCTTGTTATTTTGACCAATCCAGGATTGTGCCGGCTGATGAATCTCAGAATAGCGCTGTGCTGTCTCAATCTGGACTGACCTCATGACAAACGAATGCTCTCGTCCAAAGTCGCCGGTTGATTAATAACTAGCGTGATTCCAAGAAGACTAATGGTGGAAAAAGAAGGCGCTGAATATTCGAACAGCCGGCTGGGACAAGCCTACCAGGAAGGCGAGACGAAGGAACACATACATCCGTACTGATACAATAGGAGTTAGTCAGGGATTTTAGGGGAAATTTGAAAGACTAGTCAGGGATTTTAGGGGAAATTTGAAAGACTAGCTAGTGGACAGTTTCCTATGGAATCCTCCCTCCTAGTCTGTGCCGACGCACGATTGAATAAGACTATATATAATAGTGTGATGTTAGCTATCTATAAATTAACTTTGCTATATAGGATATGAGATGAAGTGGAGAAAAGAGAGGGAGCATAGAGAATTAGGTTATCTCTTATGCAGTAGTTGATTATAATACGATAAACAAGACACGCTGTATATATCATGAAGAAACTATCTATAGAGATATATAAAAAAATAACCTATTATATGAACTATCTTTAATGTCGTTTATAGATGATACAACAAATATTATAAACAACAGTTGTCTATACTATTGTATACACCCTAAGGCCTTAAGCGGGGTGGGTGACTTACTGGGTTCACGAACACTCATCAACACAGCACGGAACAAACTCGCTTACTTTCTGGGAAAGCTCCTTTCGAGTGGACAATTACCTACTAGATCGATTAATTTCCACTTATTTTCTCGGTCCTGTCCATTTCATTCGTTAACGAATTCCCCTTTGTGTCTTCGCAATCTCATCCTCCATCTCTCTCGTCTCTTCCTCCATGCTAGAGAGAAGCACACAAGCTGCTTCCTACGAACATGCATGATCTCATATTGTCACGCATGTCATGTCAAGCAAGTGAGCTTCCTAGCCATCTCACACCAGCTCGCCGCCGCCTTCTGCCCACCGTGCATGCATGTACAAATAGCTAGCTCATCCATCCCCAGATTAACCAGTCGAGCACAATCTGCAAGTAGCTCTAGCTCCCTCTTAATGCGATCGATCCACACACACTACCAGCACTAGCTAGCTCAATCTCCTGCTCGCTCTCCATCAATGGCCGCCGAGACGGTGTCGGGATCATCACCGCTCCTCGTACCCTACCTCCTCGTCTTCCTCACCGCCGCCTCCGTCAAGAGCTTCCTCCGCAGTTACTCCTCCTTGATGCACTCGCTCGCAAGATTGCTCACTGCTGCCACAACCAAGACTTCCACCAGTGCATACACATCACCCAAAGATCGTCGTCCTAACGGCGGCAACGACGAGCATGGCCTGCAAGACCTCTCTGCCCCCTCGGCCGCCGCTGAAGACGAGCAGCAAACGTCACTAACCGGAGAAGAAGTGGAGGAGATCCTACGAAGGATAGGCCTAGTAGGCGCGGAACAGAGGTTGGCGTTGGACGGCGAGCGCATGTACTTCATGGGCCATGAGGAGGAGGTGTCCCGGGTCTTCGACGCCGACGAGCCGAGCCTGGAGGAGGTGAGGCGGGCCTTCGCCGTGTTCGACGAGGACGGCGACGGCTTCATCGGCCCGGTGGACTTGCAGAGGGCGCTGGCGAGGTTGGGGTTCACCCAGGACGTCGGCGAGTGCCGGCGGATGATCGACGTCGCGAGCGGCGGCTTGAGCAGTAGTGGGGATGATAGGAGGATGAGCCTCTCCCAGTTCGTCAGGTTTCTCGAGAGCGCCTTTTGATCAGTCAATTCCTTAATTAATTTTCTGACACAATTGCCAGAGATTAGTCGAGAGATTGCGTTGTAAAAACACAAGTTGGGGAAGGCTTAACTGTACTGTCAAGAGGATAGAAGAAATTGTGTACATGTGTTTTCTCCTGTTATTTTCCTCTGTCATTACGTCCCAGGGTTAAACATTTCATGGAAATTTCGGTAAATTCGGTCCTTTTGGAGGGTACCAAAAGGAAGAGCATTCCACCAAATTTTGATCGAATTTATTTTTATTCAAAATTTATTAAATATTTGTCTAAAATTTGATTAAATTTCATCAAAATTCAAATAATATTTAAATATTTTGTCTAAATTTTTAACTGAAATGAACGAAATCTCGTCATTTCGTTGCCCTCTGATTTTTTTTTGCAAACCGAAATGTTTAACCCTGTTACATACTACTAGGAGGACTGGCAGCATGTTTTGGGTACTTGCGTGTCGTTGTATCGATCGTATCTGCCAGTTCGTTTCATTATGGAACTAATTTGCAAATTGCATGTATGCTTCGGTTCCTCAGTTAACAGGGGCGGCCGCCCGAGCTGCCCCACTGGCTAGCCCTCTCCCATATGCGACCTGCAGAGTATATGCATCAGGTGATCAAGTTTCAGCTGTTAGGAATGTTTATAGCTTTGGAATTATTCATCTCGAAATATTCTTATGAAAGATGCCAACAGAATAGTATGTTCAAGAATGGTCTGAACATTGCAAGGATGAATGATCCAAAAGTTTATCAATCTTATAATAATTATTTTCTAACTATCAATTTATATATATATACACACACATACTAATTTACTCTTCCTAGTGAAAGGGTAAGACAATCAAATCAAGTACACTCAATCTGAACGAACTCTCAGACGTTCGAGGACGGCTCTCCATCTTCTTAATGACAGAAGTCATTGACTAGAAAGGAGAGTTTCACTCCGGTGACATCGATTAATACATGTTCAAATATTTGATTCAATTATAATTTACTTTGAGTTATAATTCACTTATCTATCATTTATCTATAATCTGCTTGCTTATTTTCAGAGAGTATAACTAATATTTCTTGATGCTAGCCAAAAAACAGAAAAAATTTAGCTATACAAAGAACTATCACAGACAATTTCTAACACAAAATCATCTGTGATCTGTCTGTGATAAACACATATTATCACTTACACAATAATCAGATGGTTCAAAAACCATTTTTAATGAGGATTACGAACTATCTATGATAACCCTATGTGTGGTAGTGTGCAGCCATGCATGCATGACTGTCTATGATGACCTTATGTGTGGTAGTGTGCAGCCATGCATGCATGCATGTATACGAGAGGGCACAACTACTAACTGTCTATGATGACCCTATATGTGATAGTGTGTAGCCATGCATGCATGTGCAAGAGAGGGCACAATTACAAACTGTCTATGAGAACTCTATGTGTGGTAGTATGCAGCCATGCACGCATGCATGTGCACAAGAGGGCACATTGGATGGAAGCAAGGGCTATGGCTACAACAGCAATGCACGACAACGACAGGAATAGTAATGTGCAGTGGTGGCAATGGCGCCACAGGTAGTATCAGGGCTAGGGCTACGAGGCGGCGATGGCAACAATCTATTCTAATGAAGCAACAACGGCGCTGGGATGCATACATGGCTAGGGCAGAAGCTATGGGTTTTGGGTTTTGGGCCTTCCTCTCCCTACACGTCCACTGTTATCACGGCACGAGATCGACTCGATCTCCAACTCCTCCCGTACAACTTGCTCCAAGAAAATAACTCCCCTCAAAGAATTCAAAACACCCTATTTTCACATATTCCTTTTTTTACTAATTATGAACAAATCCTCAGAAAGGTTATTTTCATAATATCCCAATAATATTTAAATATGTTTTCATAAAAGACCATTAAAGTCATCTGGGGCCGTCGCCTTGTCCGCTGCTGGGAGAGTCATCACTACCTTATCAATTTCTTCATGAGAGAATCTGGCTGTTAGAACCTCCAATCCCTGCACTTGGGTGATATCATGTAGGTCAAAGGACATTTCAGGATTATTTGACGAACTCAGCTTTGTTTGGAAGAATACCAAAGTATGGGTCTGTTCTTTTTGGCTGTGGCTGATGGCTTATGGTTGCGGCTGATGGCTTTTTGGCTGTTTGTGACAGAAATTGCGGAAATAGAGATACTCGCTTGCGATTTTTGATTGTACAGATATTAGTTTTTTAACATGTACTACAATTAACTTGTAGACCCCATCTTAAAAAAATACTCTGTTTAAAAGTTAGTTACTATAGCAAAATCTAAAAGCGGCTTTTAGAAGTCGGAAAGAACAGGGCCTATAGCCATGATCTGCTGTAATAATATTTTCCAAAGTGCTCAGTTGCGTTATAGTATTCCTTCTGAATTGTTCCGGTGCCAAAGCATGGAAGAACTTTGTATTTTCATCACTAAATTTTACCCAGCGTATAGTACACGTTTTTTCCCAATACATTTGCTTGTAGTGCAGCAACCGAAGAAGGCGTCTCTTAATAATGTTACGAAATTCCATTCTATTCTATTCAATGGGCATTGTTCTTCTAAAACCATCCATGGTGTTAATGACCAAGTTGCAGTGCGAAATCAACAAAGCTAACTGTGGGCACGTTCTTTTCAGCTTCTCAAAACGGCTTTTGGTTTTCGCTACAGTACGTAACTTTCAAATGGAGTTTTTTTAAAGATGAAGTCTACAAGTTAAGTACAGTACACGTTAAAAGCCCAATATCTGTACCATCGAAAATCGCAAACGAGTATCTCTATATGTAATCTCTGTCACAAACGATTAAAATTCAAAAATTTCAATCAAAAATTATAAACCGCAGCAAAAAAAAAAACATCCTGTGAGATATTCTTACTCCATAATTTCAGCCCATGTCTCAAAGCTTTGAAATTGGCCGAAATAATTGCATCATGATAACCATGTAACGCAACATATTATTAAGCTGATTACTAGTACATTAGCACAAACACAATAGAAAGAAAATTGACCAGAGACCACGGTACTCATCACACGGTAGTACTCAACGAGCTCCTCCTCTCTTCGTACTCTGAATCCGTAATGAAAAGACCACCACCGACACACGCGCAAACCAGCGGCGGGCGGCTCACTGTGTTGTGTCCGTACCGCTGCAAATCACGTAACGATATAACCCTATTTGAAATGCGATAATTTTACAGAACTCTTACTGCGTTGCTTGCTACGAAATTTCTGCATTCCAGACAGAACATGAGCTAGGACGCTATATACACGTGATTCCAGCGTATGTATGCCACTCAAGCACACCGTACGTGTACTGTTTGCATACCAAAAGCAGCATGCATAGCAGCAGTTTTTGTCTGGTCTGGCTGGTCTCTCTCAAGGGAACTGCCCGCCGGTGAAGGTGTGGCCGAAGGCCCAGCCGGCCGGCGCGACGTTGTACGACACGACGGAGCGGTGGTCGCTAGCCGTCACCATGAAGGACAGCGCCTGGCCGTGGAGGAGCGCGCCGCTCTGCCAGTTCTGGCCCCAGTTGCGGGACATGGCCTGCCACCGCGTCCGGGCTCCCTTCACGGCCACCGCGTGCACGTCGCCGGCGCCGCCCACGTTGCTCACCAGCACCAGGTTGAAGTAGGAGTGGCCGTTGATGGTGAACCGGATGCCGACCCTCCTCCTGCACGCCTCCTGCACGCCACCTTGCATTGCCAAGAGACTAGCTTAGCAAGTGTGTCTGGAGCAGAGCGCGTGTGTGCATTGAGTGAGCTGATGCATGGTTGGTTGCTCACCGGCGGTAGGAGACGGGGACGATGCCGGCGCGGTACCTGGCGATGCGGAGGAAGGACGGCTGCGAGAGGTCGAAGTGGTGGAGTGGCGGGTTGCACCAGCCCCCGTTGTCGTTGGGCAGCGCGTAGTTGGGCGGGCAGAAGTTGGTGGCCGTCACCACGATGGAGCCCGGCAGGCACCACCGTGGCTGGCCGGCGCACCGCAGCTCGAAGCACGCGCCGCAGCTCAGCCCGTTGCCGAACAGTGCTGTGCTCAGCGCCGCCGTGTCGGTGCCGTACCCCTGGCTGTACAGGTTGCCGTACCCGCACGCGCCTCCTGCATCACCAACACGTAGTAAGTACATTGCACATTGCAGCAAAATGCACACATCTAAATTAATCTGTGATCATGCTTCTGCTGCTCATGGACACTGTTCGTACTTTCAGACATTACCCATGGTGCCGGAGGCGTCGCCGCCTCCGTAGAAGGTGGCGTGGGCGTTGATCCACCCGCCGGGGCCATAGCCGTCGGCTGAAGAGGACAGCGAGAGCAGGGCAAGCAAGAAGAGCATCACTAGCTAGCAAAGCTATTTCTGACCGTACGCAGCACGTGCAAGCGAACTCTAGTCTACTTTGAGAGTGCAGGAAAGGAAGGGAGCTAGTGCGGACGCTATAAGTAGAGCTTGGACAAAGTAAATCTCAAGGACTGCATGCTCAATTAACACACTAATGTAGCACAGTAACTTGTAATGCTACTGATTAACCGCTTCCTTTATTGTTGCCATGCAATTAACCCCCCCTCTGCCTATCTACCAACTTTGTTGGCTCAAAACCATCAGATTCCAGAGTTCAGACTGTTCATGAACAAGGCATGCATGGCAGAGAGACGAACACTGCGTCAGGGAAAAGAACCATGGATTGGGTTGTTAAATTCCTTGACGTAATAAGACAATTGTATGGAGATGATATATCGATCGGTGAGCGATCATGTGAGAAGATCCAGGAATACTTGTGATAAACCATTGTCAATATGTGTTGAGATGAAATTCAAATTTGTGAAAGATTTGGTTATTTGATCTACGGGCTTCAGCCTCTGGAGGTCAGACCAGTCCTGTAGAGCGATCAGATTGGCCCTGCATGACGGTCAAATAGGTTAGTCTAAGTTTCAGTTGAGAGTTCTGAATTTTAGAAATTTGATCGTAGATAGAGTCAAATTGCCCTAAGTCAATGCATTCATGTTGAATAAAACATGTTTGAATTAACATAGGTCAAGTTGTGAAGAATTTGTATCCGAAAATGATTTTTTGGTCTTTAAATATGCATGTAAAGCTTCGAGTCAACTATGGTCAACGGCAATGATCGACACTCGCTTATGGAGGAACCGAGGTCTAGAACGGTCAAGTATACTAGATGAGAAGGTTGAGCTCAAACATGGCATAAAGAAGACAAGGAATGTTGAAGAGAAGATTCAAGCAATGATTTACACCAAGTGGCTTGGTAGGTCTAAGTGAGCCATGGTACGTTGGAAATCAGAGCAGAAGAGATTTGCCGATGTATGGCAAGCCATTGATGCATACATACGTGCCAAGCATGGTGACTAAATACAAGAGAAGGAGATGATCAGGTCAAGGTGAGGGTATTTTAATAGTTGGCCAAATGCTACAATTTTTTTTGGATCAAAACGACAGCGCTTAGGAAAGCGGATTAGGTCAACAAGATGTTGAGAAGATCAAGTAGATCAAATACTAATGACTTAGTATACTCATATGCTTTGAAAAGTATGCATGACTTACGTGTGAGTGTAAAACCCATGTTGTGTGGGGGTTAACAAGCTTTCTGCAAAATAACCTTTAAGCCATCCATTGATGAGCCTTGTATATTATATTGCATTCATTTGTTACAAACAATTTGTTGAGTACTAATATACTCACGGCTTAATGCCTATTGTTGCTCAGTTGAAGAAGAAAGCCATATCAGTAGAATGTACCTGAAGGATGATACTTCGACGACTTCACGGATTAGAACTTTACTTCCTAGTCAATTACCTGTGGGCATGTCGAAGGGCTTCTACACTTATTTCTATTTTCCACTGTTATATTTTAAGCCCTTTAGGCTAATAAGTTGTAAGCTTATCCATAAGGTCGTACTTTGATCATTATTAATATTCGAGTTTTTCCTTTATTTTATCATGTATATGGTCGATATTTCATCTATATTAAACTATGTGCACTAGCATAATCTTGAACTAGTGCAGTATACATATAGAGTCTAGATTTGCATATTCGGGTCTTGATAGAGGTGGTATCAGAGTCATATGGATTGTAGGACGAAACCCTAGTTAGAATTTTCAATTTAGCAAAGTTTTCAAAATCTGTTTTCTAAATCAAATCAATAAAATGAATATCTAGTAATTCTCTATTCTTACCTTATTCTTAGGATTCTTAATCTTTGCCTTCTCTGGAATATTATTTTTGAAATCTAAATTGACTTCTTATCCCCATAATATCCATAGATGTCTCAAATATCCCATAATCAAAGGGGATGTTGGCCCAAAATTCTTCAAGCTTTGCTGTGAAGTTTGGATCAAGAAAGCACCCAATATATTTCAAGATAAGATTAAAGACAACCATGAAGATTGAGAGCCATCATATTAGAACCCTGTTATAGTTTTAGCATCGTGTAGACCGTTTTGCTTTTCTTGTAATTGTGTGTGATGTGAGCTGCAGTTTTACTTCCGACATTATGATGCCGTCATGTCAAAAATCTTTATTTATGGAGTTTATTGTTTCTTTTGTTAGCCTTTGGCTAAGTGAGTGTTTAGTTTAGGATTGCCATTAGAATATCCTCTTAGACGAGTTTACGTCTTATCTATACTTTTCCCTCTCACCTTTTGAGCCTGGTAAAGTCAGCAGTTGTTTTCCATTCAAAACAGTTAAAGATGGTTGATACTCGAAGAATAGCTGGTCGTAGTCATATGGCCTCAAATCCTAGCAACAGTACCTCAATTCCTTTGGCACAAGATCAGTAGCCAGCTCCAACAGGATTGGATCCAACTTTGAGGCAGTTCATGATAGCTCAGACCCAACTCATGAATATGATGATGCAAAATCTGACCAATATGATAAATCAACAGTAGCAGGCCGCTGTTGCCCATCAGCCAAATCACCCGTCGTCCAAATTTGCAGAATTTATGAGAACTAGACCACCTACCTATTCTAGTTCATCTAAATCTTTGGAAGTAGATGATTGGATTCGTTCATTGGAAAAAAAACTGAACCTCGCTTAATGCACCGATCGAGAGAAAGTACTTTACACCACCCATCAGCTAGAGGGAGCCACCACAGAGTGGTGGGAGAACTACTGCGCCACTCATGACGATCAGGACAACATCTTTTGGGCAGAGTTCACAGCAGCATTTTGTCACGCCTAGATCTTGGATGGGATGATCGAAATGAAGGAGATTTTTTGTGAGTTTCAGCAAGGGAGCATACCAGTGAGTGAATATATCAACAAGTTCACTCAGTTAGCTTGCTACGCTCCTGAGGATGTCGCCAAAGATGATGCACGTGAAAAACGCTTCAAGAGAGGTCTTAACCCTAGATTGAAAGTTCAAATTGTTGGCAATGACTATTCTAGTTTTCAAAACATGATGGATAAGCCCATACTTATTGGACAGTCACACCATGAGATGAAAAAACTTCACAAGAGGAAGATCTGTTTGCCTTTTATCTCATATTTTTCGAAATTGACTCTAAATCGAAATCCATGAATTAGAGTCGGTTTCTATCTCTTCTAAGCCTATAAATACGACTACTTGACCCCTCTAAACCTGTCCCATGCCGTGCCAAGTCTCCCCCAAAGGCCAGAACGCCGTTAGCACCGAGGCCCTGCTGCCCCAAAATTGCTTGTCGCATCCCGAGCTATCCGGTAAGATTTTCGTGATTCTTTCGCGTCACATCATGTTTCCATATACCATCTACCTTCTTGCCAAATTACTTTGGTTTTGGTGCAGCCAATCTCCTAGAATCGAGTTTTCCCTGATCTAGGTTGTGATCGCTTTCTGACGTTGATTCATCACCTCCGGTAAGCTTTAGCCCATGCCATCACCCCTCTTAGACTTACCTCATCGTATTCTATGTTGCTTCCCTCCTTTACCCCAAAAAGTCTCCACAAATTTTTGCCTCCAACACCTACCCATAGCCGCCTAGGGCACCTCGCATCTCCATCTATCTGGTGATGCTTTTTTCAATCTTTTTACGTTAAAACGTGCCAAACCATCTAAGTGGTTTTGGATTTTGTTCACTGAGCATAAAGATATCAAGTTTTTCCTTTTTCCCTATCGACATCATTCAAACCATCACCGTGCTCCATTTTCCGTGTTGCCACCTCCTAGGTGTTCCTCAACACCCCAACAACCCATTTTGCTATTTGACCGAGTCGCTTAAGCCTTTTCTCACTGGCGCCACGCCAGAACAGTAGCACTAATGCTGCCTCTATTATTTTCCAACCGAAAGAATATTCTTGAGAATATTATCTCATTTTTCTTTTTTTAACAATTTCTTGTCTAGCAAACTTCAAATAACTCGTTCTCCTCCATCCTAACTCCAATTGAGTCGATTCTTTTTCCTAAATTCATCTAAAATTGAGCTCTATATTTTAGTTTTAGTTTTATAATTGTTAGATTTTATTTGAATTTATTTTTGTGTTCGTTCGCGCGATAGACAACGTCTTCGAAGGAGCTAAAGCAAGATTTGAAGATTAAGAATTTATAACTGAGTACGACCAAGCCATGTTGTGTTCTTTGATTATATTGAATCTAGTTTTTAATCTATTAATTATATATTTTATTTTAAATTATCATGCATCATTATTTTATTACAAACCTTCGTATGTGGTAGTTACTATCCTACTTGATTAATCCCTGCTTGATAATTTGAATATCATGATGCCACTGTCACCATACGATGAAAAATTATTTAGTGATGACATATTAGTTGTCACATAGGTTGTATGATTTATATGCTTAACTATGTTTATATTTTCGATGGGTTCATCATCACATATGATTAATTAATTTGACTTAATGAGATATCGAATCATGATTGGTGCCACAGTTATAAAATTTATATGCCATGACATTGGTGTGTCATTGGTGTTGGCATACAAAATTGGTTTCACTTGGACGAGTGATCACGTAGTAAATGGGGAAGTGTGGATTTGCTTCGAGGGATATGGAAGTCTCGCCTAAGTAATGTTAAGGATTCACTTGTGTGATATTGATTTGAGCCTTACCGCGCAACCACATGTCTAGTATGAGATAGAACTGGCTAATTAATTTGTGATATTTTAATTTCGATTTCGCCATTGTGGTGAACATGGTTACTAATTTCTATGAGGCGCAAGGGGGTGTGATGCGAAATCCTAACGGGTGAAATTGAGTCACGATTAAACATTATAAAGGCCTTGTTGTGATCTTGTTGATCGACATGCCAAAGAAAGCATGTTATACCGGTGACAATACAATGTGGTCATATCATTTGGGTAAAGTTGTACAATCTCTGCAGAGTGTAAAACAATTCAAATAGCTATGTCTCCAGTTATGGATAATGCTCGGTGATTTCACTTGAAGGGTAGATATTTTCTTAAAAATTTGACTGGGAGAGCTGTGGAAAGTGAATGGTTAGTTCACTGGTGGTTCATTACGTGGATGGGAGGTTTACGTGTGGTTCATTGGAGTGAATGGTCAGTTCACTTGTGGTTTCTATAATTCCTTTGATTATTTATTTATTATAGTTTTTTCTAAAATTCGTTTTCAATCTATTTATTATATTTACCTTAAATTATTATTTTTTATAAAATAACCTTTCAGCCATCCATTAGTAAGCCTTGCATATTATATTGTATTTATTTGTTACAAACGACTTGCTGAGTACCAATGTACTCACGTCTTTATGCCTATTGTTGCTCAGTTAAAGAAAAAGAGCCATATCAGCGGGAGGTACTTAAAGGAGGATACTTCGATGACTTCATAGATTAGAACTTCACTTCTCAATCGATTTCCTGTGGGTATATCGAAGGGCTTCTATGCTTATTTCTATTTTCTGCTACTAGATTTTGAGCCTTTCAGACTAGTAAGTTGTAAGTTTAGCCATAAGGTCGTGCTTTGATAATTATTAATATTCGACTTTTTCCTTTATTTTACCATGTATATGGTCGATATTTTATCTATGTTAAACTGTGTGCACTAGCGTGATCCTAGACTTGTGCAGTATACACAGAGAATTTGAATTTGCATATTCGAGTCTCGACATAAACCATCCTTTGGACACTTGAATCACATAATTCTTGCCACTCTAGAAACTTATGGTAAATTTATTAGCTATAAGTCATATTTAAACGTCATGCTTAGTCTTTGTTGGGGGAGAGTCCCCGCGCTACCTCGGACCCTCAACGACCTCGGAGTGACGACGCCTATTGGAGAGCCCTGGGCCAACCCTGGGCAGAGTATGCTAGCCCGACCCCAGGAGGGTCCAAGGCTAATTCCGGGAGGAGTATGCGAGACCAATCCCCGGAGGGTTCGGGGCAAACCTTGGACGGAGTACGCGAGCCTGACCCCGAGAGGGTCCGGGGCCAACCCCGGGTAGAGTACGCGAGACCGACCCAGGGCCAAACCTAGGCAGAGTACGCGAGCCTAACCCCAGGAGGGTTCGGGGACAACCCCGGGAGGAGTACGTGAGACCGATCTTAAGAGGGTTCGGGGCCAACCCCAGGAGGAGTACGTGAGCCTGACCCTGGGAGGGTCCGGGGCCAACTTCGGGCGGAGTACACGAGCCCAATCTAGGGAGGGTCCAAGGCCAACCCTAGGCAGAGTACATGAGTCCAACCCTAGGAGGGTCTGGGGCCAACCCTAGACCAACCCTGGGGTCCTAGGCATAGCAGGGCATATGAGAAGCAAATGACAGGAATACCCATATAAGTAGGTTAAATCCTAAGGGCAAAATTGTAACTACACTTGCCTCCCACTCTCTCTCTATAAATAAGACCTCGTGTAATAGGAGGGGAGAGGCCATTTTGTAACCCCTAGAATACTCATATGGAATACACTTGGGGGTGGTGTGCTTCTCCTTGGGTCCCTTCACACCCTCGGCGATCTTTGTATCTGATCGGGGGTGCTTATAAGTTTACTGTCTAGATTCATACCGACAATAGTTGGCGCCGTCCGTGGGAACTCGAGCAAGAAGTCATGTTGCTTAGGAAGATGAAGACAAGGAAGGTCGTCGGGTGGGTTTTGGTCGTCCTAGATCTCCTCCGGTGGTGGACGGCCTGACACCCCGACTTCCTCACCTCGGCAACCCGGTCTCCACGGGGTCCTCCACACCTTGGTGGCCTAGCCCCCCTTGGGGACCTCCTCACCTTGGTGACCTGGCCTCCCCTAGGGGCCTCATCGCCTCAGCAACCCAGCCTCCCTAGGGTCCTCCGCACCTCAGTTGCCTAGCCTCCCCCGAGGACCTCCTTACCTCAGCGATCCGGCCTCCCCAAGGTCCTTCGCACCTCAGTGGCCCTGCCTTCCCCTGGTAGGGGAGGAGGCTTGACCTCAGGAAGCGGGGCTACCGACTCAGGTTACCTTGGGCGAGGATGAGGGTGTGACTTTGGGACTTCTTGGGTGAGCTAAGGTTGAGAGAGGAGGTTCGGCCCAGGCTCCTGTTCTTGAGGCCACAGGCGCTCAGGCTATTGGGTGATGTCGAGGGTGTGACCCTAGGAGGTGAGGGTGGAGTTTACCTTGGGGCCCTTCAGGCTGAGGGAGGCTTCACCCCGGGTAGTGAAGGGAGCTTCAATAGAAAGGCGCATTCTATCTTCGTTCTCAGGCAAACTCTAGTAGTTGGCACACCCAAGTCTGGAGCCTGTTTAGCCTAGTTGACTGGAAAGAATTAGAGGCATGCATGTGCATGTGCATGAGTGTTGGGTTTCTTGCGATTAACTCATGAGAAAATTGCCCAAGCAATTGTCGAGACCCGAATATGCAAATTCGGTCTCTCTGTGTATTCTGCACTAGTCCCAGGATCATGCTAGTGCACACAGTCAAACATAGATGAGATCACAACCATATATACGATATAATAAAGGAAAAGCTCAAATATCGATAAATCTCAAAAAGATACGACCTTATGGTCAAGCTTACAATAAACTGGCCCGAAGGCTTAACAAGAGTAGCAGCGGAAATCCAAAATAAAACGTAGTGGCCAATCGACAAGCCCACAGGTTATCGAGTGGAGAACGAAGCCTAATCCGTGAAGTCGTCGAAGTACTCTCCTTCTGGAACCTCCTGCTGGTGATACTCCTCTTCCTCAACTGAGCAACATTGGGCATAAAGCCGTGAGTACATTGGTACTCAGCAAGTCGTTTGTAACAAATGAATGCAATATAGTATGCAAGGCTTACCAATGGAAGGCTGAAAGGTTAATTTGCATAAAAGGCAATTGAAATACAAATAATAGATTGAAAGCAAAATTTAAGCAAAACAATAATAAATAAATAATCAAAGGAATTGAAATAACCACTTGCGGACCTCCCATCCACAAGCTAAACTAACCACTTATGGGCCTCTCATCCATAAGCTAAACCAACAGTGAACACCTACCCACTTCCATTCACAAGTTTTTAGAAATAACTACCCCTCGTGTGAAATCATCGAGCATTGTCCATGACCGAGGACGCGGCTATTCGAATAGTTTTACACTCTGCAGAGGTTGCACAACTGTACCCACACGATGTGATTAGCCCCGGCCGAAGGTAACCACAACAAGGCCTTTACAAAGTTCAGTTACAACTTAATCCGCCCGCTAGGGTTTCGCATCACACCCCCCTTGCGCCACATGGAAATCAGCAACCATGTTCATCTCAATGGCAAGATTAAAGTTGAAACCTCCCAAATTAGTCAGCCAGGTCCGTCCCATACCAGACATGTGGTTTGCACGGTAAAGCTCAGATCAATGGCGCACAAAGTTAAGTCCTTAACAATACCGGGGCGAGACTACCACATCCCTTGAAGTGCTCCAACACTTCCCCCTTTACTGCACGATCACTCGCCCGAGTGCAAAACCAGTTTGTTTAAGCACCGCCGATGACGCACCAACGTCATGGCACAAATTTTAATATACGTGGCACCAACCACAGTTCTATATCGCATTAAGTCAAATTCATAATTCACATGTGATGACAAACCCGATCGTAACAATAAGCAAGGCTAAGCATCTAGTCGTACAACCCATGTGATAAATATTCTAGTATCACTAGTAAGTTTCCCAGCCTATGGTGACAAAGGTATCATGGTGTTCTAAATTATCAAGGAGGAATAAACGAGATGGGATAATAACTACCAATTACAAGGTTTGATTAAAAGTAGCGATGCAATGTAGCTTAAAACAAAATAGTTAAATAATAGATTGCAAAACTGGGTTCAACATGATCAAAGGTTACGACTTGCCTTGGTTATGTTCAGCGAGGTACTCCTGGTCTTCGGGCGCGAAACCTGCTCCTCCGAAATCCGAATCTAACAAGAGAGAAAACGACCAAAAATAAAGAAACACATAAAATGACAAGCAAATAAACTCTAAAATTCATGAAACCAGAACCAACAGCTAGAGCTCGATTTTAGATGAATTTAGAAAAAAAGAACGGGGTCAATCGGTGGTAGGACGGAGGAGAACGGGCTCTCGGAAAATAAAACAGGAATTAAATCGGGGAAATGCCAAATGCTACTGTGCTGTGGACCGGGCGCACGGGAAACCGGGTCCACCGTGAACTCGGTCCACGAAACAGTGCACGCACGGCTGGTGCCGCCACGTGTCACTGCTGACATGGCAGCTGACATGGCTTGCCACGTGGCACGGGGAGGCGGATATCGCTGACGTGGCGGCGACACGCGGGCTGCCACGTGGCGAAGTCTTGGCGTGGCTCACCACGTCGGCTAGAAGTCGACGTGGGCGGCTCGGCGCGGGCGGCGGCGGGTCGGCGGCTCGCGGACAACCACGCGGCGACATCCCGAGCCGCCGGCTCGGATCCAGCGCGGCGGAGATAGGGTGGCGCGGAGGCGGGGCGCGCGCGACGCGCGTCGGCGAATCCGAGCAGAGAGGAGAGGACGCGCGCGGCGCCGATGCCTCCCGGGGCGGGACGGCGGCGATGCGATGGCGTGGGAGCGGGACGGTCGGCGATAGGCGGCAGCGTGGCGGCGCTGTCGCGCGTGCGGCTTGCGCGGCGTGGCGCGGTCCGGCGCGGCGGCGAGGTACCGCGCGCGCGCCTCGATGCGTGAAGCGGCGCGAGCGAGGCGACGCGGAGACCGGGCAACGCAGCGCGTGAGGGGCGGGAGGCTCACCGGCTTGGTCTCGGCGACGGTGACGGCAACAGCGGCGTCCGGCGACGGCAGGGACGCACGGGCGACGGCGGCGCAGCTCCGGGAACGGCGGCGCGAGCGGGAGGAGGCAGCGACGGGCGAGCGGAGGCGGCGGCAATTGAAATGGCACGCGAACCAAGGGCAGCGACGGGATGAACACCGCGAACCGAGGCAAGTTCGATTCGATTCGCGCGGACGCAAAACGAGCGAGGTTTGGTCGGTCCGAATGGAGCCACGTGGCCCGGGCTCAGATCCGACGGCTGGGGCACGAGCGGGATTAGGGTTAGGGTTTTTGCGCGGCGCGGGGAGCGGACGGCGCGGATTGCGCGCAACGCGGGATCGGGCGGCTGAGGGAGGAGGCGAGGCACGGCGCTCGGGCGCAGCTGGTGCCACCGCGTGTCGGCGCGGATGCGCGACGCGTGGTGGGCAGCGGAATCGGGCGGCGCGGAGAGTGGGTGCGCGGGAAAGGGTACGGCGGCGGCGCGGGCGCGGTGGATGGGTGACGCGTGGCAGGGAGGAGGATCGGGCGGCGGGGAAGTTTTCCAATTTCTTTTCTTTTCCAGAAATTCAAATAAACTTCTAAAAGCTCTAGAAAATAGCAAATAAATCCCAAAAATTCACCAAAAATACCAGAAAATTCCTTGAGACCTGAAGAACCCGAATAAAATATTTTCCAGTTATGTTGATGTTTATTTTACTCAGATTAAATCACTTTAAAATTCTAAAATTCATTTGAACCTCAATTTAATTTCAGAAAATTCTAGAAAATTTCTTGCGACTTAAGGAACTTAATTAAAATAGTTTCAGATAATGTTGAAGTATAATTTAATCATATTAAATTATTTAAAACTTTTAAAAATTCAATTTAAACTTTATTTAAATTTAGAAAAATTTCAGAAATTTATTTTTAAATTCAAGGTTTTAAAAATCCCCAAAAATCTGGATGTTACAGCAATGGAGAGCGGTGCCCTCGACCCTCGCCCCAGGTTCGCTATCATGTGTGTCCCGGGCTCCCCTCCACTCACACCCTGGGCTCAGCCTCCATGCACCCCTCGAGCTCCCCTGGGGTTCCTCCAAGCCACCTGGACTTCCACTTTTGCACTGTCTAAACCCCTCTCCCTAGGGCACTTCGCATCAGGCCTCCTAGCCCCGAGGGGTGCTCGTAGCTCAACGAATTCACCTCGGTGACCCCCCCATATGCCCCAATGACTTGACCTCGATGTGGTTTAGCTCAGCCTCAATGGCTTTGCCTCAGCTAGACTTTGCTTCATTTTGATGGTATCTCCTCGACTAGGGGCTCCACCTAGATCAGCGTATTCACCTCGGCGATCCCTAATACATCTCGATGGCTTGACCTTAGGTGGTTCGACTCAGCTTCGATGGCTTTGCCTCAACTAAGCTTTGATTCACCTTGATGGTGTCTTCGCAACTAGGGTGCTCCTGGCCCGATGGATTCGCCTATGTGACACCCAACATGACTCAATGTCTTGACCTCGGCGTGATTCGACTAGGCCTCAATGGCTTTGCCTCGGCCGAGTTCCGCTTCACCTTGATGACGTCTCCTTGACTAGAGGCTCCCCCTAGATAGGCTGATTTGCCTCGGCAACCCCCAACACGCCTTGATGGCTTGACCTCCGCGTGGTTCAACTTAGCCTCGATGGCTTTGCCTCGGCTGGACCTCGCTTCGCTTTGATGGTGTCTCCTCGACTATGGGCTACCCTAGCTTGACGTACACCTTGGTAAGCCTCAACATGCCTCGATGGCTTGACCTTTGAGTAGATCAACTAGGCCTCGATGGCTTTGCCTAGATCGAGCTTCGCTTCATCTCGATAGCATCTCCTCGACTAAGGGCTACCCCTAGATCAACGAACTCACCTCAGCAACTCCCAACACACCTCAATGGCTTGACCTCGGCGTGGTTCGACTCGACCTCAATGGCTTTGCCTCAGCCAAGCTTCGCTTCACCTCGATGGCGTCTCCTCGACTAGGGGATCCCCCTAGATCGACGGAATCACCTCAACGATCCCTAACACACCTCGATGTGGTCGATGACTGATTCCCCCTATTCTGGGGTTGAGTTGAAGGTCGCCCCCAGTCTAGGGTCAAGTTGAAGGTCTCCCTCGGTCTAGGGTCAAGTTGGTGCTCCCCTGGTCTAGGGTCTAGTTGAAGTCTTCCCCTTGTTGGGGTCGAGTTTGGCGCTCTCCCTCGGTATGGGGTCGAGTTAGTGCTCCCCCAGTCTAGGATCGAATAGGCGCTCCCTCGGTCTGGGATCGAATTGGCGCTCCCCCAGTCTAAGGTCGAGTTAAAGGTCTCCCCCAGTCTAGGGTCAAGTTGGTGCTCCCCCAGTCTGGGGTCGAGTTAAAAGTCACCTCCAGTTTGGGGTCACGTTGGTGCTCCCCTGATTTGGGGTCGAGCAAAAGGTCTCCCCGGTCTAGGGTTGAGTTTGGTGGTATCCCCTAATCTGTGGTCGAGTTGGTGCTCCCCCAGTCTGGGGTTGAGTTAAAGGTCTCCCTCAGTTTGGGGTCAAGTTGGCGCTCGCTCGGTCTAGGGTCAAGTTGAAGTTCTCCCACGATCTAGGGTCGAGTTGGCGGTTTCCCCCCATCCAGAGTCGAGTCCACCACCTAAAGTTGCAGGCCCACCACCTAAAGTTCCAGCTTTGGCTCTATGTCCCAGTGGCAACGTACTTTCCACCCATCGTCCCATAGGACAACCCGCCACAACCAATCTATTAGCTCATCTCCATTGCTTTAGTTGTGGAGAGAAGGGACACTTTGCCAACCATTGCATGAATCACCAAGTTTCCCTAATAAAGTTCAACTTGGGAACTACTCCAGCTCGAGGCCAAGCATCAACACCTAGCAAAGACTATCGGACCCCATAGACATCCAGAACTGCATCGACACCAAACCAGGACCGTGTGAACCATGTCACGGTAGAAGAAGCACAAGAAGCTACAAGAGTACTGATGGGTATGTTCTCTATTAAGTCAATACTTCCACATATTCTCTTTTATTCTAGGACTTCTTATTCTTTCATATTCTCTTTGATTCTAGAACTTCTTATTCTTTTATATCGGGGAAATTTGTTTAATGGCTTAAATTGTCAATCTTTAAGTTGAAAAAACCCATGGTTCTTAGCTCACCCAGGGGACCCTTAACTGCTACATTAGTAAGTCCCGGAGTAGAGATTGCCATGGAAAATTTTGGGTTCTTAGCAAACCTTATGGTGCTACAATCTCAAATAATGGACATCATCCTAGGGATGAATTAGTTGGCCAGATACCAAGGAATGACAGACTGTGTCAATAGAAAGGTAGACCAAGTACCCTAGATTAACAATAAGGGTTAATGCGGACAGTCCCTATCTTTTGGGTTGTGCAATCCATTACCTTGAAGATATGCCACTAGAAGAAATGCCAGTAGTTCAAGACTCCCTGAAGTTTTTTCAGAAGAATTGCCTAGTATGCCACCAGGCAGAAACGTAGAATTTGTCATTAACCTAAAACTAGAGACCGCCCTACTTGCCAAGAGACCTTATAGGATGGCTATTGATGAGCTTGAAGAGATAAAGACACAGATTGTGGAATTGCAAGAGAATGGATTTATTAGACCTAGCTCATCCCATTGGGGTTCACCAGTATTTTTGGCGAAGAAGGACAGGACCACTAGAATGTGTGTGTACTATAGAGCCTTCAATGAGGTGACCATCAATAACAACTATCCCTTACCCAGCATTGATGATCTGTTTGATCAGCTTTCAGGAGCCACAATGTTCTCCAAGATAGACCTAAGGTTGGGATACTAGCAATGTAAGATCAAGGCTGAGGATATCCCCAAAACAATATTTACCATCTAGCATGGCCTATATGAGTTCACAGTCATGTCGTTTGGCTTGACCAATGCGTCAGCCTACTTCACGAACCTCATGAACAAAGTATCCATGTAATACTTGGATAAGTTTGTGGTTCTAGAGAAGCTTAAGGAGCACCAACTGCATGCTAAGTACAGCAAGTGTACCAACTATATGCCAAGTATAGTAAGTGTGAGTTTTGGCTCCATCAATTCAGTTTCCTCAAACATATGTATCCACTGGAGGAATAGCAGTTGATCCATCCAAAGTAGAAGTTGTTTTGGAATAGAAACAACCCGACCTCAGTTATGGAACTGCATAGTTTTCTTCAATTGGCTGGATACTACAGACGATTCATATATGGGTTTTCAAAGCTTTCCAGATCATTGACCCACCTGCACAAGAAAAAAGAAGTGTGAGTGGATGGATGCATGTGAAAAAGTTCTCAAGAGTTGAAGAAGTTAACCACTGCTCCTGTGTTAGTCCTGTTAGACATACACAATGACTTTGAAGTTTATTATGATGCTTCACGCTAAGGTCTTGGCTGCTTACTCATGCAAGGAGGAAAAGTCATGGCTTATGCGTCAAGATAACTCTGTCTTCATGAAGATAACTATCTAACTCATGACTTAGAATTAGTATCAATAGTGTGTGCTCTCAAAATTTGGCGGTATTACTTGATGGGAAACCACTTTAATATCTACATTAACCATAAGAGTCTCAAGTACATTTTCACTCAAACGGATCACAAACTCTGGCAAAGAAGATGGTTAGAGCTAATCAATAACTATGATCTAGACATCATTACCATTCTGGAAATGCTCATGTAGTAGCCGATGCATTGAGCCGCAAGTTCTACTGTAGCAATATCGTGGTTCAAGAATTTCAACCCAACCTCTACAAGGAGTTAAAAACACTCAATATAAAGATAGTAGAGCAAGGCACCATAGCCACCATGGAAGTACATCCAACCTTAGAAGAGCATGTCAAGGCTGCTCAAGAGGTACATCCTGATGTCCAGAGATTCAAGCACCTCATGACCAAGGGCAAAGCCTCTAAGATGACTAAAGATCAACAAGAAATCCTATAGCATGGAAAATGTCTCTTTGTTCCCCACTAAAAGGAACTCAAGGACTTGATACTCAAGAAAACTCATAGCTCACCATTTCCTTACACCTAGGGAGTACCAAGATGTATCAAAATATGAAGACTCTGTATTGGTGTCCTCGCACGAAGAGAAACATCGCTGAGTTTGTAGCTTGTTGTGATGTGTACTAACGAATCAAAGTCAAGCACCAAAGACCCGCATGCCTACTGCAACCATTATAGATCCCTCAGTCGAAGTGATAAAAAGTTTGAATGGATTTCATTACTAGTCTACCACGAACCAAGTCTAGATATGATTCTATATGAGTCATAGTAGACAGATTGATAAAAGTCACCTATTTTATCCCTATAAAAACCACCTATAAGGGAGATAGATTGGTCAAATTATATATGGCACACATTGTGTATTTGAATGGAGTACCCAAGAGAATAGTCTCAGACCGAGGTTCTCAGTTTACCTCGCATTTCTAGGCTAGTCTGCATGACACACATGAAACTCACCTAGCTTTTAGTACAGCTTATCACATCCAAACTGATGGACATATAGAAAAGGTGAACCAAATCCTTGAAAACATGCTTCAGGCTTGTGCTTTGAAATTTGTCATAGATTGGAAGGTATGCTTACCTTATGTGAAATTCTCCTACAACCACAGTTATCAGTCTAGTCTGAAGATGTCCTCATTTGAAGTACTTTATGGCAAAAAAATGCAGAACCCCTCTGCATTGGTCAGAAGTAGGAGAAGGTTATATCTTTAGGCCAGATATCCTGAAGCAATCAGAAGAGAAAATTCATTTGATCAGAGATCGATTACAAGTTGCCTAGTCCAAACAAAAGATATATGTCAACAATTGTCATAGGGAATTAAACCTTTGAAGTAGGAGACAATGTTTATCTCAAGGTGTGACCTCTTCAAGGAATTTAGAGGTTTAAAGTAAAAGGCAAGTTCATGCCAAGATATATAGGCCCATTCCTAATCACCGCCAAGCGTGGAGAAGTAGCCTATCACTATGAAGAACCTGGGCAAACAAAAGGATAGCGGCGCCTGGCCATCGAGGAGTGCACCGCTCTGCCAATTCTAGCACCAATTGTGGGACATGGCCTACCACCATGTCTAGGCTCCCTTCACGGCCACCGCATGCACGTCATCAGTGTTGCCCACATTACTTACCAGCACCAGGTTGAATTAGGAGTGGCCATTGATGGTAAACCAGATGCCGCCCCTCCTCCTGCACACCACCTTGCATTGCCAAAAGACTAGCTTAGCAAGTGTGTCCAGAGCAGAGAATGTGTGCGCATTGAGTGAGCTGATGCATGGTTGGTTGCTCACTGGCGGTAGGAGATGGGGATGATGCTGGCACAGTACCTAGCAATGCGGAGGAAGGACGACTGCAAGAGGTTAAAGTGTGGAGCAGTGGATTACACCGGCCCCTATTGTCATTGAGCAACACGTAGTTGGGTGGGCAGAAGTTGCTAGCCGTCACCACGATGGAGCCCGGTAGGCACCACCATGGCTGGCCGACATATTGCAGCTCAAAGCTCGTGCCATAGCTTGGCCTGTTGCCAAACAACACTGTGTTCAGCACCGTTGTTTAACACATTTTAAAAAAAATCCCAAACCTTCTTAGGCAGTCATTGGAGGCAAATAACTGGTATATTTAAGATAATTTAGTTTTGTGCTTCCTAAATCCCTAAAAACTTTCTATTAATATATCTAAGCAGATGGTATGATGGTTAGTGCGAATGTAACAAGAGAAATGGTGTTTTCTAGTATGCACCGGCCAAATAAATGAAGGACTGAATCCTGCGATGATCACCCAATGTAAAATAGTATAACCAAAAGTCTATAATGGGTATGCTCTGACCAACTAATTTACATTCACCTGTGCAGGTTGCACCATAGGATTTCCTAATAATTGTAATTTTAAAATGTTGCCTTTAGAAAACAAAAGAACCTGGGCCTACCTTTGTTAAACCTTACATCTAGAAATATTATATTCTGTGTGTTAGCTCATATAGCACTATTGCCTGTGCTCACCCTCACTCACAAAATCTCTCAGAGCCTGTGGACCAAGGACACTACGCGTACTACGATACCCCAGGAGCTGATGGTGAAGAAGATGGAGGAGATTAGGATAGTCTTTAATAGTCTAAGTCTCACCCTAGTATTGTTGACTAAGTTGGTGTTTACGTGCACCAATATTATCCAAATCTTTGGTTAATATCGGTCACACATAACTTACCCCAATCGCTTGCCTGTGGAGAGATGTCCCCCATTTTGCTTTCGCTTCTACTTTCGTTTCTACATTTATGTAATGTATCCATTTGGCCTAATTGGCTCTATTGTAAACTTGACTTAATACGGTTTATTTAGACTCTGATATTGTAATATTAATATATGGTATGGTTTACATCATGTATGAATTGATTCAGTGATGTATCTATGAGTACTATCTACTGATCTAGAGAATAGTATAGTGGTATCACAGAGGATTCTGGATTGGCTAAATCTGGGTCTGACAATATTCTTAGGTGTATTTTCTTACTTTCAAAGATGACATGTTTGGTTGCTTTAGGGAGTTGGTCCTCAGATGAGATATTGATCTTCCAAGAGCTTTGAGAGTCATTAGGAGTGATAATGGCACTGAATTCAATAATTCATCTTTTACTAGTTTCTGTGCTAAGCAAGGTCTAGAGTACCAATTCTCTTCTCCTAGAGTCCCCTAGCAAAATGAAGTTATATAGAGGAAGAATAGGACTTAGTGGAGATGGATAGGACTATATTGAATTAGCATAGCATTCCTAGGAAGTTTTGGGTTGAGGCAATTTTCACCATTTGTTATGTGTCTAACAGGGTATTCTTCATATCGTCCATAGGCAAGACTTCTTATGAATTGAGATTCGGTCATAAGCCTAGCACTTCTCATTTTAAGATCTTTGGTTACAAGTGCTTCATTCTAAAACATAGCAACTTAGACAAATTTGAATTAAGATCCTCATATGGCATATGTCTTGGATATCCTACTCATACTCGTGGCTATTGTGTCTTAAATTTGGATACTACCAAAATCTTGGAAACTTATAAAGTCACTTTTGTTGAAGCTACTCCTGGTACTAGACCCGACAGTGTAGGTATATAAGTACATAGTAGTTAAGAGAGCATCTTCATCAATGACGACCCTAACTTGGAGGATGAGGATATAATTCCTCCTCTTGTTGCCTCTGAGTTGGATGGAGAGCCAACTTCCACTACTTCCGCTTTAGTTGAGCAACCTCCTCCCACCTTCACCAACGCTTCAAGTGGCTCTGCTCATACCTCTACAACCCATGAGGTAGAAGTCACGTCTACACCAGAACCACTTGTTCATATTCAGTGATGACACCCTTCGAAGAAGATGATTGGGGATCTCCATGAATGAGTTACTCGCTCCAAATTTATCTCTCTAGATTTATGTGCTCATTCTACTTGTGTTGCGTCCTTTGAGCCCTGAGATATCACTCATGCTTTATCTGATACCTTATGGGTCAATATCATGCATGAAGAGATCGATAATTTTGAAAGAAATAAGGTCTAGTCCTTAGTCGAACCCCTCATGGTTATAATATTACAGGAACAAAACGGGTATTCAAAAATAAGTAGAGTGAGAATGAGTTAGTGGTTCGCAGTAAGGCTAGGCTTATAGCTTGGAGTTTTGCACAGTAGAGGGCTTAGATTTTGAGGAGATCTTTGCACTTGTTGCTAGATTAGAAGCCATTCGCATTATGCTAATATTTGGTGCATCTAAGAGCTTTAAGTTGCATCAAATGGATATCAAGAGTGTATTCCTTAATAGTTTCATAGAAGAAGAAGTCTATATCAAGTAAGTACCTAGATTTAAAAATTTCAAGTTCCCAAACCATGTCCTTAAGCTCTCCAAAGCCTTGTATAGATTGAAGGGAACCCCTAGAGCTTAGTATGACAGGTTTAAGAGTTTTCTACTTAAAAGTAACTCTAAAATGAGAATGGTAGATAAGACCCTCTGTTCACTCTTAGGTATGGTAGTGACTCCCTTCTCATTTAGATTTATATGGATGACATATTTTTTGTGGCTTCTCTCATGCTTTGGTGTCCAGATTTTTACATACAATGATAAGAATTTGAGATGAGTATGATGAGTGAGTTGACATTCTTCCTCAGCTTTCAAATCAAGAATCGAAGGAACCTTCATCCATCAAAGGAAGGTATCTTCATCCATCGAAACAAGTATACCAAGAACCTTCTTTAGCGCTTCAATATGGGAAGCAACAAGCCCATTACTACTCCCATGGCTACTTCCACAGTTCAGGATCCTGATAAAGATGGCAAGCCTATGGACTAGAATGAGTATTGCATTATGATTGGCTCCCTCCTCTACATCAGTGCTTTGTGGTTGGACATACACTTTGTTGTGTGTCTATACACTCGATTGCAGGTTTCCCCTCATGCCTCTCAACGTCAAGCGAACCTCGACTTTGGACTCCGGTATTCTTCTGCTTCCTCACTCTCTCTTTAAGCATATTTAGATGCAGACTTTGTGGGGGTGTAGGATAGATAGGACGACTATCTCAGGCACTTGTCACTTCTTAGACATATCTCTTGTCTCATGGTCATCTAGTAAGCAATCTTTTATTGCACAGTCTACTACTGAGGTGGAGTACATAGCTGCTGCTAGTAGTTGCTCTCAGGTTCTCTATATCTTATCTACTCTACAGAACTATGGGTTAGCTTTGGGTAGTGTTCCACTCCTGTGCGATAACACTGGTGCTATTAACATAGCCAAAAACCAAGTGCAGTATTCCAGGACCAAACACATAGACATTAGGTTTCACTTTCTTAGGGACCATGTTGAGAAGGGTAATGTTGTCCTCCAGTTTGTAGAATATGAGCACTAGGTTGCAGATTTCTTCACCAAGGTCTCATTTTGCCGGGGTGAGTTGGGAGTTGTTTATCCTATCGGCTTGATTTGAGGGGGAGTTTGGCATTTTTTCATTTATTGTATCATACTGCATATTTAAATTTCAGCAACTTGTATTGTAAGATATGAATAGAGTTTGACTAATATCCTTGTGTGACATGATATCTTGCTATTACAACTTGCCATAACTTGTGTTAGTTTTATAAAATTTATCATGTTTCTTTATGTGTAACTTAGCTTTTGCCATATAGCTTGATTAAATTTGAAAAACTTGATCTAAAACATGTCAATGTTGGATCTTATGACTAGTTTTGCTTAATAATCATTTTATGATTTATGCCATTTCAAGTAGACTAGTTGAATCTAGAATCTAAATTGAGTTGTGCTAGTTCATTGTTCAAGCATGAGTTTACTTTTCCTAGGCTCTTGCGGCTATAGTCGGGTATTGCTTACGGACTCAAGAATAACTTATTGTTCTTGAACTAAACAACAAAATAAAGATAATCTCTTTTATGTGCAAAAAACTAATCTTACTAATTCTATCTCATGAGACAGCATGCCATTGCACTAGGCATGAACTTACAGGGAGTTTTAGATTACCAAGACCATACTTTTAAGCTTATCACTTAGGATGATCGATAAAGGCTTAAGATCTAGCACATGGCTCATTAAAAGTGAAAAAACAAAGAATTAAGCAAAATAGTTAAATCTTATACGGCAGTTATGGATGGCTTCTAGTTCAGAACTTGCTTTACTAAATAATAAGACCAAAATGTGTTTCAAATGTGCTAATTGTGCTCAATTCCAAGTACTTGAACAAAATAACTCAATATTAAACTTGTAGCACTTTAAAGTTATTCAATTGTAGCTTTTTGGTTTCATTTAACTTATTGACATGGCTTGGCTCATTTTCAGACACCTTTGGCTAAACTAAGAATTTCACCAACTT
This sequence comes from Melocanna baccifera, assembly GCA_036346265.1. Classification (NCBI taxonomy): domain Eukaryota; kingdom Viridiplantae; phylum Streptophyta; class Magnoliopsida; order Poales; family Poaceae; genus Melocanna; species Melocanna baccifera. The sequence continues at coordinate 14,593,756 of CM070682.1, read as the reverse complement.
GACAAGCTAAGAAATCTATTTAATTTTATATTCTTGCTCAATTGGTTTAGCTTTTCTATATATGGATTGTATGATTGTATCATCTGGTTTTTCAAAGTTTATTTGAAGCTTTTAAATTAAAATTTACTATTTGAATTTTTCTAGAATTAATTCAAGCTTATGATGAATTTTTATTAATTAAAATGATTTAATTTTATTAAATTAAATATTAACATTTATTGAAAGTATTTTATTTGTGTTCCTTGTATCTCAAAGAATTTTTTGGAATTTGCTGGGATTTTTCTGGATTTATTTGCTATTTTCTAGAGCTCAAAAGAATTAAAACCAATTTCTAAAAATAGAAAATCCTCAAATATCCTAAAAAGGAAATTTGACCAAAGCCCATTTTCTCTCTCCGACCTAGTCAATCTCAGCCGCCAAATCCATGTCCTACCACATGTCGACCATCCAAGCCATGGTCGCTTTTAACCGTTAGATCTCCCAAGGACACGCATCAAGATCCAAGGCCACACGACACTGTTCATCTGTGCTATCACTACCAACCGTCTAATCTTTCGAGCATGTCATGTGTCACACATCAGCCGGGCTGGCTGCTATTCTTCGTCCCCACGAGGACTCATCGCTGTGTCCGGCTCGGACTCCGCCGCCACTACCGTGATTGAGTCAACTTCACCGTCGGTGTTCGCCACGACACCATTGTTCGTTCCATCGGTGTCTGCACCTATTTAAGCCATGCCACCCCTTGATTTTCACACCCCACAGCCGAAGCTTGCCTGTGCGCCTTCATGCCCGCAGAGCCGTCGCCGCTGAGCGTTGTCGTTGTCTTCCTCACCATTCAAGCTGCTGCCACTCACTCTCATTGTCGACGAACCCATCTACCTCACCGTCGTCGAGCCACACCGCTGGTGAGTCCCTATCGCCGGCCAGCTAACGTCATCCCGCACCCACACGGAGCGATGTTTCAAATTCTCTGTGAACCAAGTCCACATGCGTCGAGCCGCTGATTAGTGGGATCTACACGTCGCGTAGACTGTTCCATAGACCCGTAGGCCAGCCAAGTCAGCCATTCAACGTAAGTGCCACGTTAGCCCTAGTCCACATGTGTGCCACGTTAGCCAACCGAGCCATCCCAGTGTCACGTCAGCAGCCACATGTCCAGCCACATCAGCCCTAGGTGATAAGTGTCAAAGCCATGTGTCCGCCACGTCAGCCCTAAAAGCCCAGTCAGCTACCATGTAAGTTGATGATGTCATAAATCTCATTTTCATTTACAAAAATATTTCAGCCAAAAATATAAATTAGATGCTAACATCATAATTAGGATTTCTTTTAGATAAATAATTCCAATAAATCCCCTTTTTCTTTAGATTAAAATTTTTCAAAGCCCGTTCTTCTCCGTCCTAATTCCGATTGACCCGATTCTTTTTTTGTAAATTCATCTAAAATTAAGATCTACATTTTGATTCTAGATTTAAAGTTATTGGAGTTTATTTGAATTTTATTTGATTTTATTTATACCTTGTTTCTTCTTCTCTCTCGTTAGATAACGTCTCCGAAAGAGCTGAAACAAAATTTGAAAACTAAAAGCCATTAATTGAGCAAGGCTAAGGCAAGTCGTATCCTTTGATTATGTTGAACCTAGTTTTTAAATCTATTTATAATTTTGTTCTAAATTATCATGCATTGCTATTTTAATACAAACCTTTGTACCTAGTAGTTATTATCCAAATTGATTAATTTCATAATTTGAATACCATGGTTCTGTTATCACCATAGGATGAGAAATATTATCGTGATGCAATTCTAGTTGTAACATGCGTTGCTCGTATATTATGCATAGCCATGTTAATAGTTATGATGGGTTCATCATCATATGTGATCAATTAATTAATTTTGACTTAATAAGATATTAAATCATGGTTGTAGTCACAGTTATAAAATTTATATGCCATGACATTGGTGTTGGTTATACAAAACTGGTTTTCACTTAGGCAAGCAATCGTGCAGTAAAGGGGAAAGTATGGTTAGCACTTCGAGGGATACGGATGTCTCGCTTACATAATGTCTAATGACTTAATTTTGTGCGCCATTGATCTAAGTATTGTCATGCAATTATATGTCTAGTGTGGAATAGATTTGGTTGATTAATTTGTGATATTTTAATTTTGATTTTGCTATTATGATGAGCATGGATGCTGATTTCCATAAGACGCAAGAGGGGGCAATTATCAATTAGGTAGTTAACCCACTTGACGAAACCTTAGAGAGCAAAATTGAGTCTGAGGTTGAATATTGTAAAAACCTTATTATAATTTTCTTTTACGTTGAGATGATCACATCGTGTAGGTAAAATTGTGCAATTTCTGTAAAGTATAAAACTATTCGAATAGATGTGTCCTCAGTTATGGACAATACTCGACGATTTCACATGAAGGGTAGGTGTTTTATAAAAACTTGGGTGGGATAATTTTGAGAAGTGAATGGTTAGTTCACGTGTAATTCATTGGGTTAATGGTCAGTTCACTTATGGTTTATCAATTCCTTTTATTACTTTCTTATTATCATTTTCTTTAAAGATCGCTTTCAATTTATTTAATATATTTATTTTAAATTATTTCTTCCTGCAAAATAATCTTTCATCTATCAATTAGTAAGTCTTGTATACTATATTGCATCTTTGTTACAAATAACTTGCGGAGTACCAATGTACTCATGGCTTTATACCACTGTTGATCAGTTGAAGAGGAGTAACCATATCAATTGGAGGTATCTAAAGGAGGATACTTCAATGACTTCACGGATTAGGATTTTGCTCCCCAGTTGATTACCTGTGGTATGTCGAATGGCTACTACGCTTATTTCTATTTTCGACTACTAGTTTCTTAAGTCTTTCTGGCTATTATTTATAAGCTTTGCTATAAGATCACAACTCTGATAATTATTAATATTTGAGTCTTTTTCTTTGTTAATCGTGAATATAGTCGATATTTCATCTATGTTTACACTATGTGCACTAGCGTGAACTTAGACTAATGTAGCATACACAGAGAGTCCAGATTTGCAGATTTGGGTCTCGACAATGATCTAGATAGCTACTTCATATAATATGACTTAGTGTAATTCTTGTATAGTCACTTTGAATAATTGTCATAACTCCTTATCAAGCTAAAAATGAATAAAATGCAGCTATTTTATTTCATTACATGCTCTTTCTTCTTCTGTGCATCTTGATGAATCCATTATCAAAGGGGGTGAAGATTGGTAAAAATATATATTTAGAGATAAAATTAAAGTTTTTGTGTGATTTGTTTCTAAATTGGACCTTTTGTGCTTTGTTATGTTTCTTTTGATCAATTTGATCTCTTCTCACAATAACTAAGGTCAAATAAAATAATTGTTCTTTCATATGGAACTAGAGTGGGATTTCTAAATTCTTTGGTAGAATTGAAGCTTTTTGTTGAAAACCGGTTCTATGTAGTTGCTCCTCTCCATTTTCAACTCATTTGGTTAGGTTCAGCTTTTGCATTTCTTCTTGACCAATTTGAGCTTTCTTTCGTAAATTTCCCTTCTATTTCCAAAATCAACTCAAATTTGTATTTTTGGAGAAATTGACAATGTGTTCATCAAGAGGGATATTGAGGGACAATGTAAGAAGGTCCAATAATATTTGTGAAGAACTATTGTCAATGTGTGTTGAGTTGAAATTTAAATTTATGAAAGATTTGATTTTTTTTCAATCTAGGGGCTTTAGCCTCGAGCGGTTAGAGGAGCCCTACATGGTGATCAGACTGGCTAGTCTGAATTTCAATTGAGAGTTCTAAATTTGGGGAATTTGATCGTGGATCAAGTCGAATTGCCCTAAGTTAGTGCATTCATATTACATGAAACATGTTTGAGCTAATGTGGGTTAAGTTGGGAAGAATTTGTGCCTGAAAATAATTTGTTGGTCTTTAGATGTGTAGGGAAGCTTGGAGTCAATTATGATCAACAGTGAGAATTAGGACTACACTTATGAAGAAGCCGAGGTCCAAAATAGTCAAGGATGCTGGGTGAGAGGGTTGAACTCAAGCATGACATAAGGAAGGGAAGGAATGTTGAAGAGAAGGTTCGAGTGATGGGTTGCACCAAGCGATTTCGTCGGTCCAAGTGAGGTATGGTCTGATGGAAACCGGATTCAGAGAGACTTACTGATACGTTGCAAGTCATTGGTGCACCTACATTTGGCAAACATGGCAATTGCTTGCAAGGGAAGTAGAAGATCGGGTCAAGATGAGGGTATTTTGGTAGTTGGACAAATACTAAAAATTTTGTTGGATCAAATCATGGTACTTGGGAAAGCTATTTAGGTTAAGGAGATACTGAGAAGATTACATGGATCAAAGGCTAATGACTTAGCGAGTTCGAGCTCATGCGCTTTAAAAAGCATATATGAGTTAAGTGTAAGTGTAAAGCTCGTGTTGTGTGGTGTTAACAGATTTTTCTTAAATAGTGTTAGCGGATAGTATCTATTTAGAGTTAGATGTGTGTTGTTACTCCATCTATTTAATAAGTTGGAGATGGAAGTTTGCAAGCTAACCATCCCAACCACTTAATTCTTGACTTCTAATTAATGTTAGGGTTTCAGAGAGAAGAGTGGGTACTATGGTGTACTCTCTTGTTCTTCTTATGGAGTAGCTGTAAAACTTTCATCTTTAAGTAGCAATAGATCAACTTTATTCATCTCTCATGAAGCGTTCTTGTCTTAATTAATTTACTCTTATTCTTGATGGTTCCTTATCTCTTCTCTACCATCCTTGATCTTGTTATATACCAAGAATGTGTAAGTGATAGAGATGACTTATATAGATTAAATCACATCCATCTAGGCATCGTGATTTGCAAGATTTTAAAGTTGCCCAATTCTTGCTTATTTTCAAGCCCTTCTTAAATAATCTTGATCTGATGATTTTGGGTTCGAATCTTTGGGTGATCTTGCTTGTTGTGTGTCGAGACCCGAATATGCAAATTCGGTCTCTCTGTGTAAACTGCACTAGTCCAGGATCACGCTAGTGCACACAGTCAAACATAGATGTCATCACAGTCATACACACGACAATAATAAAGGAAAACTCGAATATCGATAAAATATCAAGGGTACGACCTTATGGCCAAGCTTACAATATCTCTAGCCGGAAGGGCTTAACAAAATAGCAACGGAAATCCAAAATAAAGCGTAGCGGCCAATCGACAAGCCACAGACTATCGAGTGGAGAACGAAGCCTAATCCGTGAAGTCGTCGTAGTACTCTCCTTCTGGAACCTCCTACTGATAGTACTCCTCTCCCTCAACTGAGCAATATAGACGTAAAGCCGTGAGTACATTGGTACTCAGCAAGTCGTTCGTAACAAATGAATGCAATATATAATATGTAAGGCTTATCAAAGGAGGGCTGAAATGTTAATTTGCATAAAGGCATTTCTCGATGAAATATAATAAATAACTTCAAAGCGAAAGTTAACTGAAAACAGTAATAATGAATAATCAAAGGAGTAAACATGAACCACTTGTGAACACCAATTCACAAGCTAAACAAACAGTGAACTACCCGCCCATTTCCCAACATAACCACCAAGTTATAAGTGAAACACTAACCCTCGTGTGAAATCCCCGAGCAATGTCCATAACCGAGGACGCGGCTATTCGAATAGTTTTACACTCTGCAGAGGTTGCACAACTGTACCCATACGATATGATTAGCCTCGATCTCAGGAAATCACAACAAGGCCTTTACAATGCTCTACCTCAACACAATCCTGCCCGCTAGGGTTTCGCATCACACCCCCCCCTTGCGCCACATGGAAATCAGCAACCATGTCCATCACAATGGCAGAATTGAGTTGAAATATTACAAATTAGTCAGCCAGGTCCATCCCATAATAGACGTGTGGTTTGCACGATTAAGCTCAGATCAATGGCGCACAAAGTTAAGTCCTTAACATTACCCGGGCGAGGTTACCACATCCCTGAAGTGCAACTGCACCTCCCCCTTTACTGCACGATCACTCGCCCGAGTGAAAACCAATTTGTATAACCAAGCCAGCGTCACACCAATGATGTGGCACAAATTTTAATACACGTGGCACCAACCACAGTTCCATATGTCATTAAGTCAAATTGATAATTAACATGTGTGATGAGATCAATCGTAAATATGAGCCGGCTAAGCAATCTAATCGTACCAACCCATGTGACAAAATAATCTAGCATCACTAATAAATTACCCAACCTATGGTGACAATGGCATCATGGTATTCCAAAGTATCAAGGAGGAATAATCTCAATTGGGACGATAACTACCAGTGCAAATGTTTGAATAAAAATAGCAATGCGATGTAATTTAAAACAAAATAATTAAATAATAGATTGCAAAATTGGGTTCAACATGATCAAAGGACACGACTTGCCTTCGTTATGCTCAGCGGGGTACTCCTGGTCCTCGGGTGCGAAACCTGCTCCTTCGGAATCCGAATCTAACGAGAGAGAGAACGACCGAAAACAAGGAAACACATAAAATCTTAAGCAAATGAACTCCAAAATTCACAAAACCAGAACCAACAGCTAGAGCTCGATTTTAGATGAATTTAGAAAAAAGAACGGGGTCAATCGGAGCTAGGACGGAGGAGAACGGGCTCTCGAAAAATAAATCCTAAAATTAAATCGAGAAATTCAGAAAAGTTACTGTGCTGTGGACCCGGTCCACGAAATTCCGAGTCCACCGTGGACTCGGTCCACGAAAACTTGCATGCAGGCGGTCGACGCGGGGACGGCGGCGACCTACCGGTGGGTGGCCGACGTGGGCGCCACGTGGCTCGGAGGACGGCTCGGGGCTGACGTGGCACTGACGTGGCGGCGACACGTGGCATGCCACGTCAGCTAGGGCTGACATGGCGCGACTGACGCGGCACGGGCGTGGGCGCGGGCGGCGGCGGCCGGATCCGACGGTCGCGAGGGCGACACGCGGCGAGATCGGATCCTGATCGGATGCCGGGCGATGGCGAGGATGGAGCGGTGCGGGCGCGGCACGCGGTTGGATCACCGACGCGTGGCGGCTCGCGCGCTGGCGCCGCGGCGCGCATGCGCGCGCGCGCTACAGGACGAGATCGCGGCGATAGGGGCGACGCGTGGCCGCCGCGAGAGCGGATCGGCGACGCTGGCGCGCGAGGCGCCGCGCCGCGGCGCGCGGCGCAGCGCGCCGAGCGCGAGGCGAGCGGCGGCGGGAGGCGACGCGGCGACGGGACGGGCGCGGAGAACTCACCGGCGACGGAGCGGCGGCGGCGGGTCGGCGGCGACGGCGATGCATGGGGACGCGCGCACGCGCGAGGCAGCGCGCGCGGCGCGAGAACGGCGGCGACGCGCGCGAGGCGGAGCTAGGGTTCGGCGGCGGCGACCAACGCACGCAAACCGAGGTGGGCGGCGGGTTTTATCACGCGAACCGAGGCGATCCAATCCGTTACGCCGACGTCGCAACGCGAACAAGTTTGGACGGTCGGGATTCAACGCAAGAGAGATCGGACGGCTTGGACGCACGCGAGGATTAGGGTTAGGGTTCGATCGCGCGGGCGGGAACGGACGGCGGAGACGCGCGCGCGCGCGATCGGCGGCCGAGGGCGCGGCAGAAGCGCGGCGGCGCGGCGCGCAGTCTTCGCCTGCGTCAGCCAGATGATGCGCGACGCGTGGCGCGCAGGCGCGGATCGGGCGGCGCGGAGAGTCGCGCGCGCGGAAAGGGTATGCGGCGGCGAGCGCGGGGATGGGCGACGCGTGGCGGCGGCGGGATCTTGCCGCGGAGAGGATTTCTTTTTCTTTTCTTTTTCCAGAAATTCAAATAAACTTCTAAAAGGCTCTAGAAAATAGCAAATAAATCCCAAAAATTCACCAAAAATACCAGAAAATTCCTTGAGACCTGAAGAACACAAATAAAATATTTTTAACTTATGTCAATGTTTATTTTAATCATATTAAATCTTTGAAAATTCTGAAAATTTATTTGAAGCTTGAATTAAAACCAGAAAATTCCAGAAAATTCATTTTTAAATTTCAGGTTTTAAAAATCTCAGAAAAACAGGATGTTACATTGTGATATATGAGAACTCTTCTAGAGCCATCTTGCTATTCTCTACCATCTAGGCCTATTTCTTAAGTTTTTAAGTTTCACTCGGTTTTAATGCAACCTTACATATTTTCAGTTTATGGTTTATGATTTTCTTCGAACAAATAAACGGGATAGTTTTGTCGCTGTCGTTTCGAAGCAACTTATCATCATGGTCTTTTAAAAGTAGCTTATCAGTTTTTGGTTCGTTCGCACGAGCATTCGCACTAGGGCTAAAAGTCATAAGCCGCATCCCAAAAAAATAGGCCCATAATTCTAATCGTTGGCTAAAATTAATACTGGGTGCAATGGTACACTACTCTTTGTGCAAGACATGAGATCCATTAATGTGCCAACATGTATGAAATCCAGTTAGTAGTTTCCCTGTGGCACCCGTACATTTCAACTTCGGCTTAGAGCTTCTCGCTTTAGCTAGAAGCTGAAATGAATGCGTTGACTTTTTAACTTTGTTTTTTTTAGTTTTTTGTTTTTTTCTTTTATATTGTCTATAGAGATATAATTGTATTTTTATTTTTTATTATTTTTTTTAATTGAATGACTCAGAAAAAGGTAATAGTCGTTACAGTGAAATTTTAGTCAAAAGCCAACAGTCGGAAGTTCGAAGCTACCAAAATAAGCCAGATTGAACGAGAAAATGCTACCAGCACCATGACATATCCCATGATGTCAAGACCAGCTCCAACAAGATTGCAAAGGAGGCTGCATGTGGGGGCGCCGTGCAGGCAAGACAAGGCTTTAATCCATCAGAACTAGTTGAAATACTTCTATGTTGTTCTGAAGTTGCAGTCCTCTTCTTAGTTTTCTTCTCAGCAATGTACTATGTAAATTGTAAACTATGTTCAGCTTGCCAGTGCAATTGCTAGTTAGTGTTGTTCTCCAACTGAAGTTGCTACATTTGGTTGTAAGTTTTAACAAGTAACCAACAATCTGGTGCATGAAAACTAGACCTTTTTTTCAGAACTGATGAAACCAAGATCTGTAGGCATATTTATGAACAGAGACAGCTAATGGATTCAGATCATGTCCTGAAGGCATCAAGGAGAGGGGATTATGCAGATACAAGACAAACAAAAGAACAGCATCTCGGGGGCACACGCACATCTTCATTAATAGAATCTCTGTGCGCTAGATCTTGGAAGTGTCCATGGCAAGGTTGTAATCGTGATTCTGAATCGGATCGGAGACACTCTGGTAGGATCACATTCTAGAATCGAATCGTAAAATCTAAGATCCTACATAATTCTACCAAAAACTTTTTTTTTCTAATTTACCGTGCATTTCAGGAATGATATGAGTGTTTATTAAGTCATTTAGTATCTAATTTGATTAATAAATGTATCATATTCATGATTAGGATCATGGTTTAAACTCTATGTCATTGAGAGCTACGACTATAAGAGTAGTGTTATCAATATTGTCATAATTTGATCATTTTACATAAAAAAGTAAAATAAATAGATAATTAAATTAATTTTTATTATTTCAAACATCTGAATCTTAATGTCTAAACTATTAACTACTTAGTATTTAACATATAACTTATTGAGAGATAGGACATAATCAAACACCTAAGTCTTTTATAATCTTAGATGATATGTGATTCTACATAATTCTACTATGATTCTACTGTGATTCTACACGATTCTATGGCTAGGATCAAGATTCTACTAGGTACGACTCAAAATACGATTTGAGTCGGATTGGTTTCGTGGGATCGTAGAATAATAAAAAATTTTATAATTCTACGATTAGAATCGTGATTTTAACAACCTTGGTCCATGGTGATTTCTGCTATTATGGTTTCGTAATTGGTACACCGTGTGCCGTTTCAGTGTTGATATTTCTGCTGTCTTGTCAACAAACAGAACTCAAGTGAGGCAAGATTTGCAGACAATTTTCTTGTTGGTACCTAACTCATCAGAGAAGTTCAGACAGATGGATTTAATGTCAGACAACCGAAATATTTTACATTTCCTTTTTGTTAAGTGCCTTTTGTATCTAAGGTTTCAGAAGTTATACAACTTGATAATTTAGCATGCAAACAGTTTCCCTTTTTGTTTTCTTGAGTAAATGTACAGCTACAACCGTGGGTGACCGACTTTGTCACTTCATTGTAACCTTAGATGCCGATGCCTAACCACCTCAGCTCTCTACTTTTCCTGGTTTTTTACCTTTTCCTTCATCTACTGTTCATTAAAGAAGCCGGCCATTCTCCCCAATCATGATTTCGGATTTTTTTTATATTATTATTAATCACCTAATATCTGAATTGCAAAGTATAAGCTTTTAGCTCTAGGATGACCCATGAATCATAACAAGGCACACCTACAATGTAAAGATTTCCCTTCGCTGTTTTCAGTTGCAGCTTCGTTTCATTGTTGAATAATTTCTCTGGACTCAGACATTTCCAAAATGTTGCAAGAAAGAAAGATTTGCTTACAACCTTTCTAGCTCTCATGCTGAGATTTTATGGTGACCCCTGCTTGACTGTGGAGAAGAGATTTTTTTCAGAAAAGAAAGAAAACGTATTATCAGAAACCTCTGATCTTTGACTTTGGTGGCATGGCAGATAGAACGTCCACATCGAAGTGGTTGATCCATATGGCTAGTATCACAAGGTTCTATCCAGTGTACGTATTGCCTAGCCACTCCATGGCAGGCCGGTTGTTGGCTGCTCCCAAGTGCGGTATTTAGGCTCTTTTCATGGTGAACCGACTTCACACATGAGGGAGATGGACTCGACTTTTCTGTTTAATCATTGCTCTTCCAAAACCGAAGAGTTTGCACCGATTGACAAATACACTGTAGAATAGCAGCATTGGGGGAAAAGATAAAGAGTTAAGCACACATTGAAAAGCACAGTGTTGTGTATTCAGTGGTGTTTCGTTCATAGCCATACTTAAATCACACCTCTCTGGCTTAGGCAAATTTGACCAAATGCGGCTAATGTTTGGTCCATAGCCACTGCCACACTCTCTTTCAACTCCCAGCTCACTTGCCATATGCTCAGGTCTGGTGATGCAATGAAATACTGTATCAGTTAACCACTTTGATGCGTGGTTCTCGCAATAGAATCTCTCCAAACGACCTTCTCGGCGTTGGCATGTCTCCCATGTTTGGATTAACACATTGTGATTTCGCAACCTGAGCCGCTGGTAAATCTAAACACGATCCTTTCGGCCCATGCTTCACGTGTAGCGTTAGCTGTTCGCTTTGCTAGTTGCAAGCAAGCAGGTGGAGGGCAGTAGAGCACTGTGCCGTGTGCACCAGTTACCTGTGGATGATCAGGACCTCACTATGAGCGGTGTAGGCCCTTGCAGTACCTCTGCTCCAAACGGGACAGCACGATGCAAGCAAATGCCGTCTCACCAGCTCGTCCTCCCAGTCTCGGCTAAATCCACCCGACAAAATAAGCTACACAGAACAACAGTTGATCAGTCCGTGCATACGGTGAACGCAAGTTTTCTACTGTTCTTACCACTCACATTGATTGTGTTTGCCGTTTGGTACAGTGCTATGGTTCAGAAACGAAATGGCACTTTTTTTTATTATATTGAATAAAAAGGTTGTGATCGGTGTATGGCAGTAGTATCTACTGTTCTTTCTACCCTGATTCCATGTCTCGTAAATTTCAGTGCTGAAAAACAGCAAAAGAACACATTATTGGTCAGTGTACACACTGAGCTCTACTGTTCTTTCCACCTTCATTTCTGGCTGCTAACTATCCAGCCTTACAATCCATGGGCCTCACGGTCTTCGTTGCCGACAAAGACACAGCCGACAAGAAATCACATGTTGGTCAACAGTGAATGTGCAGTACCAAATAAATTGCTTGCCACTGGCTACCAAGATAAGGGAACGACAATTTGACGATAAATAAAGCGTCTTCTGCATTTTCACTTAAGCAGCTTTCCTTCATTTTCTGCTACTGATGGAAACCAAAGGGTGAGCACATTGAAAACAATGTTTCATGGGAAGGCAGAAGGGAAAAAAAACGTAGCTCGGATAGCGGTATTGCAGAATTACATAATGCCAGAACTGAATTAGAGCAGCATCTGCTATGAGAGCACATTTAACTTAACGGTAACATGGAGGCTGTTGGCCTGTTCCAGGTGCACCTGCTGGTCTCGGCTCATTTCCTTGGTGCGGAGGCAGCAGCTGCTGCGAAGCATGCAACTCGTGAGGAGCAGCAGCAGGAGGGGCAGAGAAGGCCCCTGATGCTGCGTACTGCAACGGGGCTGAGTACATCTGGCCTGGCTATGCTCCTGGAAGCTGGGGGGGTATCCTAAGTTGCCGGGATTCCAATTTGGTACTTGCCCATTCATGCTGTGGTTTTGAGTGTTATGAATATTGTTAATGTATTGAAGAGGTCCAATATATAATATATATAGGGAGTACAAGAGAGTATTACAAATAAGAAAGACGTATCAGGAATAGAATACAAACTCTATATCCTAATATAACTCTATATCCTTAACATTGAGCTGTGGTGCCGGGTGGTGCATATGCTCTAGCTGCTTGAGGATCACCTTGCCACCCAGCAGATGTAGCTGGTATACCAGCTGATTGCGGTACTGACTGGATCGCTCCTTCTGGGATTGTGTAATCCCTGCTCTTGTCACTGTGTGCCTGAAGGACAAAGAGATATACGTTTTCATATGGCAGGCAAATTGAAATAGGAGTTTGTGTTACAAAACGAATGGTTTTATAAAGGCAGTAAATCATATCGTCTAAATGGTTTTCAAGCCCAAAACACACTAAAGAAAATGAACCTGTTATACCTTTACATTGAGATCGTATGACGAGAGTTTGACAGGTGAAGCTTACAGTAGCCACCATCGTAGATGCAATGCCCCTCCAATGCTTCCTTGGCGACTGCAGCTGTAGTTACATCTGAATGGCAATGTGATGAAAGAATCAGGTGATGAAGAATTATTATACAAAGAAGCACATGGAATCATAAACAGAACCAGTCACATGTTTAGTCAACAGAGAATGGACGGTAGCATAACCAGATTAATTAATTTCTGTGCAAGGCCTCATCATATGCTAAGCCTCTTATTTCAGGCTACAGTACAGGAAAAGTGTGCTTTCATTCATTAGTTCGCATAACTTAATCTAATAAGCATTGAGATCTAAGGATTTCCCCTTCACAGCTTTGGTGATAAAAATTGGTAAATCATTCCTGTAAAAAGGAATTAAGAATTTTGAGCTTTCGAGGGGTGGTTTGCTAGCTCACAACACAAAATGAAAACACTAGTTCGACACAAAACTGATGGAGTACTAAGTAATTTAACACCTAAGATGATTTATTATCAGGTTCGTACCAGTGTACTGAAGCAAAGCTTGTGTTCCACCGTTCTTCTCAAAAATATCAATTTTCTGGACTGTACCAAATGCAGAGAACACCTGGAGTTTAATTAATCACAGTCAGCACAAATTAAGTGCACGGCAACAAAATTTTGGATCATCTTTGAATAGGTGTTTTCCCAAATTACTTACGGTATGGAGAACATCCACTGTAACAACAATATTGCATATTCTCAATTGAAGCAAGAAGAACATTGCCCTCAGCCTCCACTTTCCTTCCATCGGTACCAACAGCAGGCTGCCAAGGTACATTAAAGGGCAATTTGTGCCAAAAAAAAGCAGGGTCGTATAAAATGGCAAAACAGCAGAAATCAAAAGATTAGAATGTTTGTGATCCTTTACAGAAGCAATACCTGTAATGTACTATCTATAGCAGAAGAATTAACTGGAAGATGAGGATTGGTGTAATCTCTGCAAAACAAAATAAAAAATGAACTTTCAGCAACAGCAGACTGAAAACAAAAGCATGTTTTTAACAAGATATCATCTAAGTAATTCGATCTATACTCATAAAAACCTAATAAGATAGGAAGGAACAAAGATGAAGAAGGTGAGTCCAGTGACCAAGATTCCAAAAACCAGAACCAAGGGGAATACCGCCGGACAACCGGTTCCGATTACTGGCTAGTAACCGAAAAATCAACCGGTAACCGGAAAAAACCCGTCAAATTTCATGAACCAAAATTTGAATTTGAAACTGGTAACCGAAAAAATCAGCCGATTACTACCCAAAAAATCAGAGAAAAACAGCTAAAAATTGGATTTTCAAATTTGAAATTGAAAATTCCTAACACATTCATAGCAAAAAGTATGAAATCAAGCACGGGAGGTGCATGCATCTTCCTAATATATTTCATTAGTGTTAAATAATATAAACATCACTAGAAAAACTAATTTTTATATTCAAAATTTTAAATTTAAATTAAATAAAAAACCACCGGTTTTTTATTTCCAGTTACCGGCCGGTAACCACCAGTTTTCCGAACCTTGCCAGTGACAAGCATAGGCTTCTAGATGTATCGTCGTACAATAAGTCCTACCATGATACCATCCAAGAGAAGTTTCATACAAGTAGCCCCAGAGGTTATAAAAATTCGAAGTCCCAAATGTTATTATGATGTATGACACCCAACTTGCCAACCAATACAGATGCCCATAAAACGAGAATTTCACCAATTGCGGTGGAAACTCGTAGATGGTCAAGCAAAATTTTGAGCTTTTCAGATAATGAGAAGCATTGATCGTCAACTATTTTTGCCACAGGCAAATAAGCTCTCCAAGGCTTGTGATTTTACATAAAGGTTTGTAAGTAATATGATCTCCTTAAGAAACCAGGGCTTGATGCCATTAGCCTAAAAATACTTGTTGGTACTTGGTAGTATATTGTTTTACAATGTTTATAAATATATAAAAAGAGGCACTTATCCACCCTTGCAACTTGATCCCATAAAAGTATAAAACCAAGTTTTGCCAATTAGTTTGTTCCGACAAGCACGGCATTAACATTAGAGTCTGCTAACTTAGCAACACCACAAACCACGGATGATCAAATGACTTGAGAGGAAATGCCATATAGGGATAGATCCATTATCAAAAATAGCAATGACCAATTAACTCAGGGAAAATAAATTATAAATGATACCTTGCGGTGTGATTGGAACTTTATGTTCAAATCCTTATGTGCATAGAAAGAAATTCTCAAGTAGCAGGATGTTACATGCTCGTGACAACTACCTATATTACATTCACAAAGGAATTCAGTTTATAAGTGGCACAAGAAAGTATAACATTACGCAACGATGGATTATACAAGGAAAGACTAAGAGATGATGTCACCTTGGAATGCTTCTTCCATCTAATGCTTCTCTTCCTGCTGAAGCAGTGGGTGCATCAGTGTACTGGATCAATGCATGTGGGAAAAATTAAGATGGGCACCTTGCCCTTTGTAAATTTTTTTCTCGGACACGCAGGAGAACTGCGTATCATTATATTAAGAAGAACAAAAGAGTCTAGGAAGACTCGTACAACTCTCACCAAACAGGCGAGGTTAACAACAAAAACTTAACACTAGGGACATCCTCACCGACCAAAAACAAACACAGCACCTAAGGCCAAATGGTACAAAGGTCTTTGGCCCCCGCCAAACACCATAATTTAGGCTCATCTCTAATGTCTTGCAAAACAGTGCTGACATTGGGTAAGGCCCGTCAAAAATACACCTATTCCTATGCTTTCACACCCGCCAAGCCACCAACACGACCAAAGAATTAAAGCCCTTGTGCTGCTGTTTAGGGACTTGAGACAAAGCTTGACGACACCACAAGGTGAAGACCAAATCATCTGAACCTGGAGTTAGCTGCTGCAATCCCACCAGAGTAAGCATTGAGAACCAAACACTTCTTTTGAACACGCAAGAAGTGAGTAAGTGCTGAATATTTTCCTCATCTTGATCACACAGTGGGCAGCTCTCAGGGTGAATAAGACCACGATGGGCCAAACGATCAGCGGTCCAGCAGCAATTAAGTGAGGCTAACCACACAAAGTATTTGCAACTTGGAGGAGCCCAAGTTTTCCAGATTTCCTTCCATGGATCAAAATCCACCGCCCTTACAAAAAAACGGCGGTACGCTGATTTAGTTGAGAACCTGCCTGAGGAGGATGGCTTCCACACATGTTGATCATCCACGCCAGGGATGAGCCTCACTTGGGCGAGAGCATCCCAGAGGCCAAGAAACTCCTCCAAGACTGGAGTAGGTAAATTGCCTCTAATATCCTGAACCCAAGTATTATCTGTGAGAGCTTCTTGCACCGTCCTCCGACTGACACTTCTCTTTGGCACACGCGCACAAAGAGAGGGGGCAAGGTCCGTTAAGGATTTGCCATGTAGCCATTTATCACACCAAAAGAGGGTCGTGCAGCCATCCCCCACATTAGAGATGGTCAAAATGGAGAACATAGCCGCTGAATTGGGGTGCACCTAAATGTCCAAACCAGCCCATGGGCGATTAGGTTTTTTTTTGAGCCACAACTATCTCATGCGCAGCACCCATCCGAGGATTTCCAAGTCAAGGATTCCCAATCAGCCAAGCTCAAATGGTCTCGTGACCCGGCCTCAAGAAACCAGGCAATGTCCTCCATTTACTCTTCTGCGACCCTTCCATAGAAAAGCTCTATGTATCTTGTCAATTGCTTTAAGTACCCACTTAGGAGAATCCAGAGCAAAGAGTGGATAAATAGGAATTGCGAAACCTTCCGCCGAATAAGTGTAGCTCGGTCAATTGGGTGCATCATGGCGATTTCCATCCCGGCAGCTTGTCAGCAATCTTGTCAATCATCATATAAAAGTCAGATTTAGGGAGTTTCTTGATTGACAATGGGAGTCCAAGATACTTGCAAGGGAATTCTTGTACTGTGCAAGGAATGGATCCTTGCACCAGTTCCATGTCCTGTTGGTGGCATCAGATTGGGATCACCGAGCACTTGCTTAAATTGATGATCAACCCCGACGCTTCTCCAAAAACCCGAAGAATCTCTTTGATCACCTCAAACTCTTCCAAACAGGGCCGCAAGAAAAGAACCACATCATCAGCATATAGAGAGACCCGCTGACTAGGTCCTCTAGAAAGAAGGGGCTATAACAGACCATTCTCACTTACCGTATTAATTAGTGAGATAAGCACATCCATGACTAAGATGAACAGCATCGGGGACAAAGGGTCACCTTGCCGAAGCCCCGCTAATGCTGAATTAACTCTCGAGCACTCCATTTACCATTACCCAA